>SJXQ01005646.1:814590-872487 GCA_006408695.1 Aepyceros melampus
GGGCGGAAGGCAAAGAGGGTGGGTGAGAGCTGGAGTCTCAAAAGGCTATGCCAAAGCGCCTGGCCCAGGTATTATGTCGGGAGAAGGTAAGGGGAGCAGCTGCTCCTTCTCTCGGGGTGTGTATGGGAGCGAGGGTGCATGCGTCCCTGTGAAGAGTACACACCGATCTGCTCAACATATGTCGCCACAAATCACAGTATCTCTCCCTCCTCCCACCCCCCACTCCCTCCTGACCGAGGGCAAAACAGAGAGAGGCGCTGAGAAGAGGCGCCGCTTCAACAGGTGTCTTGGTGCGCAATGCACCTTTTCACGCATTCACTGCCTCTGTCGGCGGCGGAGATAATGTAGACAGACACTTTGTTTCCAAGCCCTGCTTGTGAGCTACGGATGCCTGGCGGGGGAGGCCGCCCTAGGCAGGGAGGGGGGATCTGCAAATAAAGACCTCGGATGCTCCTGAGGTCCCAGCCCTCTCTTCTCTTTGTTTGAGGACTCCCTGGGCCGGAGCTCCCTCGTGCGCCCTGGGGGGTGGCATATGGCGCCCTCTCACCTACCCAGGAAAAAGAACAGCCTCGCCATTCAAGAGCGCACGAGGTACCAGAGCTGGGGAGGGGGGATCTCTGGGGGAATAGCTTCTCTCCCAACGCGAAGGAGGAGCCCTCCTTATCTTTCCCCACCCCACCTCCGCCATCCTCTCAGCTGGTGCAGCAGCCATCGGGTGGGGAGCAGCGCGCAGAGCTGCACCAGCCTGCGGAAGCGCCCCAGCTCCTGGCAGATGAAATATGGGGCTAGTGAGCCCCTGGAGACCATATGCTTTCAATAAAAGAAGACAAATAGGACCGAGATAGGCCTTGCAGCCAACCTGTTATAAATGGGTGGCAATTGGGCCAATGTACACGGGGGAAGGCCCGGGGGGAGGCCTGCTCCGTGCCAAATCCATGTGTCAGCTTCTGGGACAGGTGCGCCCAGGGGCCAGGGGCCAGGTCTCCCCCCTCTGGGTTTATCACGGCAAAGGTAATATTGTGTAACTATGAGTAAACAGTCATTGTGAAAACGAGGGAGAGTTTATCAGAGGCAAACTAGTTGGGGGGTGGCTTAACAATAAAGTTGCCAGCCTTGGGAGCAGGTGACGGCTGGCTGCGGGACTCCCGCAGTACATGTTTTCCAAAGCACTCCACTTTACAATCTCTTGTAATTATTTATTAAACGAAATCTATTTATTATTATTTTAGCAAACACTGGAGACAGGTGGGGCTTTCTTTTCGTCGTCTCCTTTTGTTTGAAGGGCTGTTTGAAGTGGCCAGTCTCGGCCTGGGCAGCTCGCTCGCCAGATTTTTGTCTTCCCCTCTTTCAGCGTCGAGGCGAAGGCGAGAGAAAGAAGCCCCCTCCTCTGGCAACTCATTAGCTATTCAGCCTCTTGTGGCCCCCTTCCCTTCCTCTCGTTTCTCAAAGCGCCCCCAGGCACGGCTAAAATTCCCCCCGCCGACAGGAAGGCGGCAGGGCGGACCGCTGCCTTCCTTCTTTTCCATTCTGCCCGCGGTGTCCAGGCGTCAGGCTGTCGCCTCGTTCCTGGACCGCCTCAGCATGCAGGGGGGCTTAGGTCTCAGAGAGTAGAGGGGCGCGGGGTTCCCAAAGGTCTTAGAGGCGGTGGTCCGCCGGGGGCTTCAGGAACAAGCTCTGATGCCGGCTGGAAGAGTCCTTTCACAAATAGCGCCAGCGCGCACTGAGTTGTCACAGCCTGCGCCTCCGCCGCCAAAAGGACAAGAATTAACTTTGGAGAGGGGCCTGTGCGTCCGCTCCCGCTGAAAGGGAGGACGTCGATCCTTGATCTCTAATCCCCCAGGCCTCCTCGGCCTCAGGCCCCGCCCTCTTGACCAGCAGAAGAGCTGCGGAGAGTTCTCTGCAGGGAAATCGCCGACCTCGGCCGCTGCGCGCTGCTCCTCGCCCTGACTGTTTTGCGCAAAGCTGAAAGTGGTGGCTGTCCGCAACCCGGGAGAGTCCTGACCCGGAATGGTGCCGGGGAAGCTAGATAAGAATTCTCAGCGGGGCCAGAATTCTCTCCTTGTCAAGAAAGTATCCAAATAACCCCAAAATCTTCCTAGCGGAAAGCTTGCCCTGCGGCCCTCATCACTACCCATGAGCCGCTTGAGGCAAGACAGAGCCAAGGTGACACCTGCCTTGGGTTATCATCTGAGAGCCACTGCGGGATGAGAACCCTAGTAGTGGGCTACTTTCAGGCCTCCAGCGACCCACAGGGGTGTTCCGATCCCTTATGGCCAGGGCACAATCCTCGGAGCCAGGCTGGGTCCCCTAGCCCCAGGGAAGCACACTTTGGGTTTCCTCTCTGAGTTCCTAATTTGCAGGATAGAAATCAAGCAAGGCAGGCATAGAGGGTGAGAAAGTAGAGAGAGAGAACATGACTGGACACTGGCTCCCACTGGCACTGGGAGATGGGGCCACTGTCCTTTATCTACTCTGACCACGTCATTCCTTCTATCTTTGACATTTGGGGACGTCCAGTTCTGCCTTGAAAAAATATCTATTTTCCCCCCAGTCAAAGAGAGGCAACAAAGAGGTGCAAGGGAAAATCTAGGGTTAGGAGTCTTAGGACCTGCGTTCTATGTATGTGATTCTGCTAGAACTTGCTGTGTGATCTTGAGTAAGTCACTTCCCCTTTCTGGGCCTTGACTTTACATCTGTAAAATGGGCTTCGGTTTCTCATTCTTATAATTAGAAGACAAATCTGGAGCAAATTGTGACCCAAGGGAGGAGCAGCAGCAAAATGTGAAACTCAGGAGTCTCCGCAGGGTCCTTCTGTCGGTCTGGAGCCTGGCCCGGGCTTCAGTTCACAGGCGACAAGCGGAGGAGCCTCTGCCAATAGCCCACCAGCTGAGATCCTGAGGACAGCACCTTCATCTCCATACAGTCCTGGAGCTCCCTCTCCCTGGCTCCCAAGCGCATCCCCCCTCTCTCTGCCTCAGAGGTAATTCCGCCCTCCAAGCAGAGTGAGCAAGCGAGAGGCTGGCTGTCACTAGGGTAGATATGCAGACTCACCTCATTCCCTCAGTTCCCTGCAGGATCCTACCTCCTCTACCAGCTTTGGAGGCTCAGCTCAGGGTATCCGGACCTGCTAGAAAGTAATGCCTTCTGGGCCTGCAGAGACTGAATCCAGATACCAGTTTTCCCAGCTTCTTAGGAGCAGTGTGGAGGCCCTGCTGGTGGTGGAGGGGGGTGGGGTACAGGAGTGGCACTGGATGGCTGAGGGCTCTGGGCCTGCAATGGGCAGATCATTAAAGGTCAGAGAGAGGCTGGGTTAGCTTGAGGGCGTCCTCCCCCAGGCTACACTTACCCTGAAGCAGAAGACCACAGAGTGTCCAAGGCAGGGACAGAAAGGATGAGTAGGGAAAGAAAGCGGAGAAGGCGATGGCACCCCACTCCAGTACTCTTGCCTGGAAAATCCCATGGACGGAGGAGCCTGGTAGGCTGCAGTCCATGGGGTCTCGAAGAGTCAGACAAGACTGAGCGACTTCACTTTGACTTTTCACTTTCATGCCTTGGAGAAGGAAATGGCAACCCACTCCAATGTTCTTGCCTGGAGAATCCCAGGGACGGGGGAGCCTGGTGGGCTGCCGTCTATGGGGTCACGCAGAGTCAGACTTGACTGAAGCAACGTAGCAGCAGCAGCAGCAGGGAAAGAAAGGAGAGATGATGTGTCCAGGCTCACTTTGGAAAGCTTTCCAGATGGCACTAACCAGAGCCATGAAGAGTCCCTGCCCTGTGCTCACTGCCTGACCTCTGCCAGGGAAACAGGGCCAGCTAGTGCAGACAGCCCCTGCCCATCTGTGATTGGACAGGAGGACTAAGAGAGAGAGAATTGATCTGCTTCTGCAAGCACCAGCACTCCGGGGACATTTAAAAGACACAGGGGCTTGCTGTGAACTCCTGGCCATCTCCTCACACATTCTCATCTGAGCTCTTCCTTTACATGCCCCATCGGATCCCTAGAGTACTGTCTGGAATTGTTTGTGGTGAATGCCTCCTAGAGATCCCACCATAGACATTCGCTGCCTCTGGGGCATGAAGATAATGTCTAGATTTCTGAGCAGTGAGGGGATGAGGGGAGAGGTTCTAAGCACCTATATCTAAGGAGTGTGGGCAGTGTCATCTCAAAGCTTGGGGGGTGGGGGGGGGCGGCGCTCAGCATCCCCAGAAGGTGAAGGTTTCTAAGTGGCAGGGAGGTAGGCAGGATCTCTCTCTGTGGTTGCCCCCTGCCCCTCCCAAAATGGAGTGTCAGTGCAACACCCTCTGAGTATTTGCCAACCTGACCCAAAGTGGAGGAGAGGAGAATGGCACTAGGAATTAGTGGACACTCGTCTAAACTGATAGTATACCTGGCTCCTTGTCCTTGCAGAGTGATTTGGAGCGAGCTGCCTCCTTTCTGAACTTGTTTCCCCTTGTATAACTCAGGGGACTGACCCACCCTACTGACTTCCTAAAGCCCCCTTCAGGGATACTAAGAAAAGGTCTGGACAGATGCCAAGGAAAACCAGAATAGGAGCAAAGCGATTTGAGGCTGCCAGACGCGAGCTAGACAAGACCCTTCTCACTGGGCGAGGCTCTTTGAGGAACCGAGAGTTGCTGGGACAGAGCCCGCGGGGAGAAAGCAAACAGAGCTGCGTTCCCCTCCCCCGACCCCAGCCCTTTGTCCGGAATCCAGCTGTGCCCCTTGAAGGGCGGAGCGGGCTCGCGTGGCGCGGCCCCCTGGCCCGGACGCTGATTGGACGGCGGCGCGGGCAGCAGCAGGACAGGCACGCTCCTGTCCCAGGGCGCAGCAGATAAAGCGTGCTCAGGGGCACACGACTTTCGGCTCAGAAAATCCGCAGGGCCTCGCAGCTGCGCCCAGAGAGAGCAAGAGAAGCCCGGGACCCTCCTTTACACGTATCTTCTCTGGGGCCAGAGAAACTTGAGCGGCAGCGCCTGCTTCTCATGAACTTGCAGACGGAAAAGCCAGTTCAGCTCACCGTTGCTCTCACTGCCCACCACTCTCTACCCCTTTGCACTCTACAAGGTAACACCTGGAGCCACGGAGCAATGGGAGGAGGGGAAAGCGGGTCTCTGGCCGGCAGGAGGTGGCTTTCTCTCGCGTTTTTTCCCACCTTGCCCCAGGATTGGGAACTTCGCTCAGGTGACCGACCCACTCTTACCTTACCTCTTACCCCGCCGCAGGATGGCGCCTCATCCCTCGTGTGCGCCCCCTGTCCAAGTGACCCCCGAGACGGAGCAGCGCTTCCCGGGAGCCTCGGACGACGAAGTGACCTGCGTCGCATCCACTCCACCCAGCCCCACTCGCGTGCTGGAGAACTGCACCGAGACGGAAGGGGACGCCTGCCGAGGGGCCTCGAGGAAGCTCCGGGCGCGGCGCGGGGGGCGCAGTCGCCCCAAGAGTGAGTTGGCTCTGAGCAAGCAGCGACGGAGCCGGCGCAAGAAGGCCAACGACCGTGAGCGCAATCGGATGCATAACCTCAACTCTGCGCTGGACGCGCTGCGCGGCGTCTTGCCCACCTTTCCGGACGACGCGAAGCTCACCAAGATCGAGACGCTGCGCTTCGCCCACAATTATATCTGGGCGCTGACGCAGACGCTGCGCATAGCGGACCACAGCCTCTATGGGCTGGAGCCGCTGGCGCCGCCCTGCGAGGAGCTGGCCAGCCCAGACGGCGGTTCCCCGGGCGACTGGGGCTCCCTCTATTCCCCGGTCTCCCAAGCGGGAAGCCTGAGCCCCGCCGCCTCGCTGGAGGACCGACCTGGGCTGCAGGCTCCTGTTTCCCCGGCCTGCCTGCACCCTGGCGCTCTGGCCTTTTCGGACTTTCTATGAAGGGGCCTGTCCGCCGCTGGGCAGTGGGTCCTGGGAGAAAGGGCAGGGGCGGAGGCTGTCGGAGATGCGCGGCGGCGGATCCTGCCTCTGGCTCACTGACCCCTGAGGGCCCAGAGTGGTAGGCCGGGTTCAATCCCCTGGTCTTCTGCACCACACCCTCTGCTGCTGCCCGCGCGAGTGGGCACGGCATGCTCCGCGCATTTTAAGCCCTCTCCCCGTGGCCACCCCAAAATCTCCTGCAAAAAAGACAAGCGTGGTAGACTACACAGCAGGAGACACCCACTGTCTCCCCGACCCTACCCTGATGTCTGTGTGCCGGTCTCTTACCACTCCTCCCCCAATACTACTTCACCCAATATTTGGTCTCTCAGAGCTCGCTCTTGTTCCCCAGGTTGTCTTCTTCAAAGTTGCCTCTGACCTTCTCTAGACCCTGTCAAGTCCCGGGGGTTTGGGCCTCTCTACTCTGCCTTAATCCATGAAGGTGATGCTCTGCCTTCTCCTTGTGCACTTTTCCAGGAGCCATTGCCCTCTCAGGGGCAGGAGGCAAGGCGACCAACTGGGGGAGCGCCTCTATCACCACCCTGCAAACTGGAGCACCCTTGTCTTAAAAAAAAAAAAAATCAACTTGTAAATGATGTAATGTCTCTTGAAATGAATTTCTGTCTGGTAAATTATATGGCCTCTCCCCTGTTTTATGTTTGTATTTATTGATGAGATTTCAGAGTGGGAAAAGTCTTTATTTTGTACATAAGATTATTTAGGGACTGGTGAATGAGATTTTGAACCAATAAAAAAATGATGCTCAAGAAGCCTGAGTAAGGTAACTTTATTGTGTGGAGGGGAGGGCCCAGCCCCTGTGACTGGGGTTGGGGGAAGGGGCCCTGTCTAAGGAGAGGGAGGAGATACTTTCTGGGGGTCTGGGGCCCCTGCTGAGGCCTGATCTGAGAAACTATGGTGCTAGGCTGGAGGCCAGGCAGATTGCAAGTCAGCTATACACACTTGGAAAGGAAGAACTGGAAGACTTGAAAATCATTGGCTCAGCCTCCTTGTTTTATTTATGGAGCAGTCACTTGTCTAATTCCAGAAAGTGGTTTAGGAGCAAGATAAGCGTGCAACTAGGGCTACTGACCCTAGGTGCTGGCCCTTTCTGTTATGCCACTAGCTTGGATTTAGAGTGACTGTTGCATTTGGGGAAGGGAGGGAATGATAACCCCACAGCAGGGTCAGAAACGCTGGTAGGCTGAGCGTCCTAGGAATTGTCCCTGAGTGCTTAGAGACCAAGACAACGTCAGAGCTCATTTTACATTTCTGGTGCTGGGGATGAGACCTTGTGACTTGGGATCCCCAGTGGCATGGAGCAGAGAAGGTGGAGAGTCTGGCTGTAGTTTCTGACACCTCCCAACAACCAGTAGCTTTGTTTGAATAAGCTCTTATTCTTTTCAAGAAAGTAGTCAACGTTTCCAGCCACAGGTTCTCTATTACTTCCAAGGTAGAGTAGGGCTGATGCACAGTGACACTGAAAGTCCTCAGTGGGAGCAGCTCTATATTAGCTTCCAAGATGTCCCAGGACGTCCAGGAAGCAGGTTTGAGCTCCAAGAACCCACAGAGGGCAGGCACCCTACCCTATGAATTGAACCGCAGAGGCCTCCTTGGATTGGCCCATGGTGCCCAGGGAAGAAGCAGGCCAACACCAGTGGGGTGCACAAGTCAGAGTCATAGAGTAGGTTGCTTTCCAGTGTCAGAGCACAAAGGAGGCGGCTTTGCAGGCGGTAATGTCTTTTGCATCTACCTCTTATGCACCGCGCCCCTACCCAACACTTCAGACTGAACTTTTCTCTCTCTATTCCTAGGCCCCTAAAGACAGCTTGAAGGAGATGTGTCTTAGTTATCACCGGCTGGATTTGGGGGCGGGAAGGGGGACACTGCAAACAAATGAACAAAGGTGTAGTTTCATTTCGTGGCTTTAATCTGGGAGGAGAAGATTAATGGGTTATTGATGACTTCTGCAGCAGCCAATTTTCCACCTGCAGCACCGCCCAGGGCAGGTGTCAGCAGCTCCAAGTTGCACAGACCAAGGCAGGGTCTGCTGCTTACTGGGCACTGGAGGGGGGGGGGTGCGGGGTGAGGGGAGAGATGGGCAGACATAAAAATCAGGAAGGTCCATCTCTTTCCTCCTGGGACAATAGCAAGTATACAGACAAAGTCACTCAAGGCTGAAAAAACATTGGTGAGGAGTGGAGGTAGAAGCCACAGGAAGGACAGTGGGACTGTTCTCTGTAGCAGGATTAGGAAGCTTGCCAGAGACACTGTATATTGGGCCAGGACTAAACATTTGGAGAGGAGGTCCTCAAGCCGGAAGATCCTTCTTCCTGTGAAAGGCTGTGGGGAGCAGTGTTCAAATAGGCAGGGGATTCCTTTGGTGCGAACAACTTTCAGAAGCAGAAAATATTAACCCTGTGTTCCGGGTAGAGGCACCCACTGCCCAGCCCCTCTCCTGCTTGTGAGGATGCTCATTAAGAAGCTATTAGTCACTCACAATCTAAAATGGTGAGATGGGGAAGGAGATGGGAGGGAGATTCAGGAGGGAGGGGACATGGGTGTACCTATGGCTGATTCTTGTTGATGTCTGACAGAAAACCACAAATTCTGTAGAGCAATTATCCTTCAATTAAATAAATTAAGTGGGAAATAAATAAATAAGAAGCTATTAGTTACCCAATGCACATAGACTGGTCCTCCAACCTACAATTTTTTTTTAAAGTACTGTTTAACCAATTTGGATGGTCACCTTGGGTAGGGGCAGATTTGAACGCCCAGAGCTGTCAGCTGAACTCTCCAAGTCAGGAGGAGGTGGAGGAAGGTTTAGGGCTCCTTCCCAAGGATGAGCTCCATCACAGTCAAAGAAATCATCTTGAGGTGGGAGACCTCACCCTTTTTCCAAAGAGCCCCACATCAAGAAGGGTTTAGGAAACACTTCTGGGTGGCACACACAAGCCCAGCATAATCGCCACCACACCCTCACCCATCCCCAGGCATTTTGCATTCACCAGCTTTTAAAAATCAGTCAAGCTGCTCTGGATCTCAGCTAGAAGCCCCCTACCACTATGCCTCAGCCACAGTGAGTGTGGAGCCTCCTGTGGTCTGAGGTCGTTTCCTGCACCCCAGCTCCCTCAAACCCAGACAGGGTCCCAAGTAGGGGCAGGAAAGATGCTCTAGTTGAAAGAGTCTTCCCCCTCTCCTGCCGTTCTGTCTTTGTCTGAGCCCTGGCTTCCAGAAAAACAGCACATGAATCTTGCAGCCACCCCACCCCACCCCATCCCCACACAAAGCAGGTAGATTTATGGTGCCCTGCCTCCATCCCACCCCATCCCCAAGCCGGCAGTAGCTGAAGGACAAAGCCTCCAGGGCCATTGGAATGCTAATGTCTGGGAGCCTGGCCGCTGGGCTGGCACAAAGGCAAGTGAGGCCAAGGGAGCACGCGACCCCACAGGCATACTCTGCTCCAACTCTCATCCACGGGCCACTCTGCCCAGCTGTGTGACCTTGAACGGGTCTCTGAGCCTCAGCTGATACACATGAGAAGCTGGAGAGAGTCTCTAACACCCTTTCACTGGGTTTCTGGGAACCTAAGAGAAGGCTGTGCTTGCGATAGATGGAGTAATCAGGAAGGTCCATCTCTTTCCTCCTGGGACAATAGCAAGTATACAGACAAAGTCACTCAAGGCTGAAAAAACATTGGTGAGGAGTGGAGGTAGAAGCCACAGGAAGGACAGTGGGACTGTTCTCTGTAGCAGGATTAGGAAGCTTGCCAGAGAACACTGTATATTGGGCCAGGACTAAACATTTGGAGAGGAGGTCCTCAAGCCGGAAGATCCTTCTTCCTGTGAAAGGCTGTGGGGAGCAGTGTTCAAATAGGCAGGGGATTCCTTTGGTGCGAACAACTTTCAGAAGCAGAAAATATTAACCCTGTGTTCCGGGTAGAGGCACCCACTGCCCAGCCCCTCTCCTGCTTGTGAGGATGCTCATTAAGAAGCTATTAGTCACTCACAATCTAAAATGGTGAGATGGGGAAGGAGATGGGAGGGAGATTCAGGAGGGAGGGGACATGGGTGTACCTATGGCTGATTCTTGTTGATGTCTGACAGAAAACCACAAATTCTGTAGAGCAATTATCCTTCAATTAAATAAATTAAGTGGGAAATAAATAAATAAGAAGCTATTAGTTACCCAATGCACATAGACTGGTCCTCCAACCTACAATTTTTTTTTAAAGTACTGTTTAACCAATTTGGATGGTCACCTTGGGTAGGGGCAGATTTGAACGCCCAGAGCTGTCAGCTGAACTCTCCAAGTCAGGAGGAGGTGGAGGAAGGTTTAGGGCTCCTTCCCAAGGATGAGCTCCATCACAGTCAAAGAAATCATCTTGAGGTGGGAGACCTCACCCTTTTTCCAAAGAGCCCCACATCAAGAAGGGTTTAGGAAACACTTCTGGGTGGCACACACAAGCCCAGCATAATCGCCACCACACCCTCACCCATCCCCAGGCATTTTGCATTCACCAGCTTTTAAAAATCAGTCAAGCTGCTCTGGATCTCAGCTAGAAGCCCCCTACCACTATGCCTCAGCCACAGTGAGTGTGGAGCCTCCTGTGGTCTGAGGTCGTTTCCTGCACCCCAGCTCCTCAAACCCAGACAGGGTCCCAAGTAGGGGCAGGAAAGATGCTCTAGTTGAAAGAGTCTTCCCCCTCTCCTGCCGTTCTGTCTTTGTCTGAGCCCTGGCTTCCAGAAAAACAGCACATGAATCTTGCAGCCACCCCACCCCACCCCATCCCCACACACAAGCAGGTAGATTTATGGTGCCCTGCCTCCATCCCACCCCATCCCCAAGCCGGCAGTAGCTGAAGGACAAAGCCTCCAGGGCCATTGGAATGCTAATGTCTGGGAGCCTGGCCGCTGGGCTGGCACAAAGGCAAGTGAGGCCAAGGGAGCACGCGACCCCACAGGCATACTCTGCTCCAACTCTCATCCACGGGCCACTCTGCCCAGCTGTGTGACCTTGAACGGGTCTCTGAGCCTCAGCTGATACACATGAGAAGCTGGAGAGAGTCTCTAACACCCTTTCACTGGGTTTCTGGGAACCTAAGAGAAGGCTGTGCTTGCGATAGATGGAGTTATAAGGCCCCTGCGTCTGAAAGCAGTGGGAAAGAGACGTTTGGTCCAGTGGAACTGTGAAGAAGGGGGGCGGGGGGGGGAGGTTGGCTGAGAATGTGCTGCAGAATAAACACGGAGTATACTGTAATTACGTTTTACATGTATGTAATTAGTATTCTCTGTTGTGTTTCTTTTTCCTCTCCTCCCCTTTTACATATCTGTGGCCAGTGACCTAGAAGTGGGTGGGGCAGTGTAGGGACACTCGCTAACCTTGCCTGCTTGCCCACCTTTAGAAGGCCAAGAGCACAGGTAGTGGGAGATTTGGGGGCTGGACACTCATCTCAGGGCCCCTCCTACAGTCGGTGAGGTGGGCAAGGCAAGATGATGACACCCATGGAAATAGAGAGCAAAAGTCTTGGAAGTAGGTGACTTGCCCAAAGCCCTGAGTCACTGATGGAGTTATTGGAGCAGACCAAAAGCATGACCTTGGCTCTGGTGGTGAAGTCGCTCAGTCGTGTCCGACTCTTTGAGACCCTGTGGACTGTAACCCACTGGCTTCTCTGTCCTTGGGATTCTCCAGGCAAGAATACTGGAGTGGATTGCCATTTCCTTCTCCAGGGGATCTTCCCGACCCAGGGATCGAACCCAGGCCTCCCGCATTGGAGGCAGATGCTTTAACCTCTGAGCCACCGACCTTGGCTCTAGACTTAGTTTAGAGCCGTCTCCTCTGTGCCAACACAACCTATAGTAAGTTTGTGCTCTGGCTTGAACTGGGTCCTCTGAGTCTTGTAAGATCAAGAGCCTCCCTTATGCTTTGACTACCCACTGGAACGCTAGTAAGATTCACGGGCTGCTGTGTACCCCTCTGCTTCTGGGATCCTAGGACCAAAGCAGTCAGAGAGAGAGAGCATCTGCAAGGCTAACTTGGTCCGGTCTGAGGTCCTGGGGGGGGGGGGGGGGGGGGTTGACCATGGTGCTGAAATGACTGCGTTGGTTCAGAGAGAGGGGCACTCCTAGGAACGTGGCCATTCTTCGTAAGGAAAACCACCTACCTACTGCCTCTGCCCATGTTTCCAGGCCCGAGTCCCTAGGGAATCCCTGTGGACATGTAGACCCAGAAAGCTGTTGGCTTCCCTGATGTGGTGGGGAAAGTGTGGACTCTGTTGCTACTAACTCACTGTGTGACCCCAGAAAAGCCCTTTTCTTAGCTAGTCCAAAACATCCTCCTTTATAAATGATGGAGTTAGAGTTGAGTTGCCAGATGAGGAGGTGTAAGCGGTCTGAAGTGGAACAATATTGGAAGTTTAGGGTGAAGCAGCCTTAATTGAGAAAACTGGCTTGGAATTTTGCACTTAAATAGTTTTTTAAGACAATTCAGGGTAAGCAATCCCACTCCAGTGTTCTTGCCTGGAGAATCCCAGGGACGGGGGAGCCTGGTGGGCTGCCGTCTATGGCGTTGCACAGAGTCGGACACGACTGAAGCAACTTGGCAGTAGCAGCAGGTTAAGCAATAGCAAAGAGCCATTGTTTGCCTTTGATTGACAGGTGGAAAGGGGGTATTTTCTACATATATTCTTTTTTAACTTTGTGCTTTCCTTATATAATAGCTTGTATTTTGGTTATTTGCTGGCCTGGTTGAGTTGCCAGATGAGGAGGTGTAAGCGGTCTGAAGTGGAACAATATTGGAAGTTTAGGGTGAAGCAGCCTTAATTGAGAAAACTGGCTTGGAATTTTGCACTTAAATAGTTTTTTAAGACAATTCAGGGTAAGCAATCCCACTCCAGTGTTCTTGCCTGGAGAATCCCAGGGACGGGGGAGCCTGGTGGGCTGCCGTCTATGGCGTTGCACAGAGTCGGACACGACTGAAGCAACTTGGCAGTAGCAGCAGGTTAAGCAATAGCAAAGAGCCATTGTTTGCCTTTGATTGACAGGTGGAAAGGGGGTATTTTCTACATATATTCTTTTTTAACTTTGTGCTTTCCTTATATAATAGCTTGTATTTTGGTTATTTGCTGGCCTGGATAATTTCAGAAAGAATGAATTAAATATTTAGGGTGGGTGAGTTTGGCATAAGATCTGAAGTTTTCAGCTATGAAAACAGGAAAATATATATGTATATATATAACATTTTAACTCGACTGTGGAAGACGGTTGCCTGTTTCTAATTTGTAAGTGCTTCTATCTTTGTGATAAGATGCTTTAATATATTTCTTAAATATAGAAAAAGAGGGGTCTCATTCTTTGGGTTAAAATGAAGTTTTAGTTATTCCAAGAACAAAGGCACAAGGAAGTCCTCCAAACACACACACTAATGGCAGAGTAGTTAAGAATAATTCAGATCACACAGACAGTTCAAAGCCTGGTATTGCCACTAACTGGTGGTTTCAATTATATCCCTTTGCCTCCCTAAGGCCTATTGTCCTCACCTGCATATTTGGGACAATAAATAGTAGCCATTTAATTGGGTTGATTAAATGCGCTTGCTTTTAATGCATATTAAGCTTCCATAAATGGTTATAATAATAATTATAATTATATAATAATTATTATTATTATAATCACCTTCATTTGTCTCAAATCTTCTCATTCTCCCAAGGGTTTTTTTTGGGGGGTGGAGGTGGGGGTAGGGAGGTTGCTTTTGTATGAATTTGAATTTCTTCTGCATTCCTGTGCAGTGCAAGTTGGCATAAAGGCCAAGGGCCACCCACCCCTTCCTTGTAACCCTCCCCAGATGTGATCTACCCTTCCTGTGCTCCAAGATTATATATCCAGACATTACTTGGGCACCCCAAATGAGACATGTCCAAAATAGAATTACTCTCCTCTGACTTCAAACTAATATTGCCTCTTGTTCCTGATCTCACTATCTAGCATCATCCAGTTATACATACTCAAAATCTAGGGTTTGGGGCTTCCCTGGTGGCTCAGACAGTACAGAATCCTCTTGCAATGTGGGAGGCCTGGGTTCAATCCCTGGGTTGGGAAGATCCCCTGGAGGGCATGGCAACCCACTTGAGTATTCTTGCCTGGAGAATCCTCATGGACACAATATCCTGGCAGGCTACAGTCCATGGGTCACAAAGAGTCGGACACGACTGAGTGACTAAGCACAGGGTTGGTCCTTACCCTTCTCTCTTTCTACCCACAACCAATTAATCCTTAAATCCTACTGACTTGTCCTTCCCACTATAATAGTCCCTGATAGAGTAAGCCAGGGTGCGATGACAGACTCACCCATAATTTATTCTGAGGTGGGCATTCCTTGTGGATGGATAGCTCTGCTCTGTGACATCATTCAGACACCCACATTCCTTCCATGTTCTTCCCTCAGCTGCTGGGCCCTTGCCATCCATGGTTGAGGCTCATTGCCATGGGTTTGAGCCAGTGGGAATAGGAAATAAGTCATGGGGGAACCTCACTCACAGTCTTAAAGGTTAGACTCAAAGGTATAATCGCATGTTTCACCTATGCTCATATTCCTCTAGGAATACATGATCATATTCCCTCAAGTTAACTAGACTAGGGGCTATGTGCCAGGAAGAAGTAAAGAAAGGGTGAGTGAGCAGTCTCCAGCAACAGGCTCCAGGACTGTTGTCAGGATAAGTTGGATTATATATGCTATTATTTCATCATTGTAAATCACTTATGCTTACGACCAGAGTTCTGCTGCAACAACCTCTTTTCACAATGCCTTGTTTGCCTCAGCATTTACCCTCCAGGAATACTGACTTGCTTGAAGTCTTCCCTCACACACAGTCAGAACCCCTCCCACCCTTTTTCTCACAGTGCTCTCTCTGCCCAAACCCTTATTTCCACTTCCCAAATTTCCAGTGTGGATATCACCTCTTCCCAGAACCTTTCTCTGAACTATTTCTCCCTCATTGCTCCTGCTCCCATAATATCCTGTGCATATGAATATCCTTGAACTTTCCAGGTAGCATTTGTAATTATTGCTCATGGTGCCCTCCTGACAAAAGGAAGTATCCTTCATGTCTCCAATGAGAACTTGTTCTAACCATATGCCACATGTTTTTAGAATGAATTATTGAGTCAACAGGGCTTCCCCTGTGACTCAGACAGTAAAGAATCTGCCTGCAATGCAAGAGACCCAGGTTTGATCACTGGGTCAGGAAGAACCCTGGAGAAGAGAATGGCTACCCACTGCAGTATTCTTTTTTAAAAAAATCATATTTATTTATTGAAAATAAATTTATCAATTTATTGATTGATGATTGCTTTACAATATTGGTTTGATTTCTGCCATATAACTACATGAGTTAGCCATAGGTGTACATATGTCCTCTTCCTCTTGAACCTCTCTCCCATCTCCCACCTTTTCCCACCCCTCTAGGGTGTTCAAGAGCCCCAGTCTGAACTCCTTGAGTCATACAGCACATTTCCGTTGGCGATCTATTTTACATATGGTAATGCATATATGGTAATGTACATATGGTAATGTATATATGGTAATGCATATATGGTAATGTATGTGCTTCCATGCAGGAGCTTGCTGCTGCTGCTGCTGCTGCTGTTGCTAAGTCGCTTCAGTCGTGTCCGACCTTGTGCAACCCCATAGATGGCAGTCCACCAGGCTCCCCCATCCCTGGGATTCTCCAGGCAAGACACTGGAATGGGTTGCCATTTCCTTCTCCAATGCATGAAAGTGAAGTCACTCAGTCGTGTCCGACTCTTAGTCATATCCAACTGCAGCCTACCAGGCTCCTCCATCCAGGGGATTTTCCAGGCAAGAGTGGGTGGGCTACAATCCATGGGGTCAAAAAGAGTCAGACATGACTGAGCAGTGAATATTTTCACTTTCACTTTCAATGAGTCAGTAAATTGACTGACTGAATGGAAGGTATTTCAATTAGAAATTTCATTCCTTCCCCTGACTGGCTGCTATATAAAGGTCAATGAATATTTGTTGAACAAGTGAATGAATAAATAAATTAATTATATAGAGACCTGTTACCTCTCCTCTCTCATACCCTCCTCACCACCAAAATAACCTGTCTTTGGCTGCCTATGGGTTCATTTCAGAAGATGCCACATGTGATTTGGTGAGACTGGGTTATCACAAAAGAATCATTGTTTTGGCGATCACCAGCAAATATTCCAATAGTCAGGTGTGGGTGATTTCTCCTGAGATAGTCCATTAGATCATGGGCCTGACATCTATCTCAATTCCAGCACTTCCTAATTCCATCAGTTGAGAAAGTTACTCAGCCTCTCCAAGCCCCCACATATAAAAATTTCTCTAATGTAAAAATGCAGAAAATCACACCCACCTCACAGTTTTATGAGGATTCAGATGAGATGGCAGGTATGTCCATACACTTCATGAGCCTGCCTGTAATTTGAAGCAGACCTCATTATAATACCCACCTTATCTCTATCTTATTCCTAGAGAAGACTAACTAAGAAGGCATGGACCAGGACTGACTTCCCATTAATCAGGGAGAAGTTACATGACTCGCCCAAGCCCATAAGCCTGTTAATTATGGAGAGAAACTTATGCCCCTGCTATCCTAACATCATCACCAGCTATATGACCTCTGTTGGACTAGTTATCTATTGCTGCATAACAAATTACCCAAAACTCTACTCCTTAGAACAAGAAACATTTATTATGTGGGTCTTCTGTAGTAAGAAATCCAGGTATACCTTAGACAGGTGACTCTGGCTCAAAGTGTCCCATGAGGCTGCAGTCAGGGTGTCAGCCAAGTATGTGGTCTTACCTGATGGCTTTGCTGGGGCCAGATCCATGTCCAAGCTCACTCTTGTGACTGTTAGCAGGACTTAATTCCTCAAGAGCCATTGGACTGAGGGCCACAGTTCTTCAGTGACTTTGGACTAAAAGCCTTCCTCAGTTCCCTGCCACATGGCCTTCTCCATAGGTCAGCTCACAACATGGAAACTGGCTTCCTTCAGTGCAAACAAACAACAGGTAGGGGGACACTCAAGACAGAAGGCATGGTCTTTTGTAAGCTAATCTTTTTGTAATCTAATCTCATTCCTTGGAAGAAACTCTATGACAAACCTAGAAGGCCTATTACAAAGCAGAGACATCACTTTGCTGACAAAGGTCCATATTGTCAAAGCTGTGTTTTTTCCAGTAGTCATGTACAGATGTGAGAGTTGGACCACAAAGAATGCTGAGCACCTAAGAGCTGATGTTTTTGAACCGTGGTGCTGAAGGAGACTCTTGAGAGTCCCTTGGACAGCAAGGAGATCAAATCAGTCCATCCTAAAGGAAATCAATCATGAATATTCATTAGAAGGACTAATACTGAAACTCCAATACTTTGGCCACCTGATATGAAGAACTGACTCATTGGAAAAAACCCTGATGCTGGGAAAGATTGAAGGCAGGAGGAGAAGGGGGCAACAGAGGACGAAATGGTTGGATGGCATCACTAACTCAACAGACATGAGTTTGAGCAAGCTCCACGAGATGGTGAAGAACAGGGAAGCCTGGATTGCTGCAGTTCATGGGGTCACAAAGAGACAGACATGACTTACTGATTGAACAACAAAAACAACAGTCTCACAAGCGACATCTCATCACCTCTGCCACATTTTACCCACTAGAAGTGACTAAATCCAGCCAACAGCTAAGGGAAGGGCACTGCACAAGGGCATGGATACCAGGAGGCAGGGATCACAGGGTCCATGTTAGAGGCAGAGGTGCCATCACAGAGCCAGTAGCAGAATCTTTGCTGCCTGCCCTCCACACCCCAGAGACAGGCAGACAGATGACAAGTGTGCATGCATACACTCACAAACATACACCTCCCTAGGACCAAATAGATCAGAATTCAGAAGAAAGCCTAGGTGATTTGATTCCGGGGCTTAAAGCAGATGCCTCCGTGTCCTTTAGTACTGGACCTGTTTCCAAGAAGGGCCTCGGAGGGGCACCACCAAGTGAGCACTGGAGCCAACCCAGCTGATCTCTGACATTCATTTATGCTTTCACAGGCCTCCCCATCCCCACTCCCAGAGGCAGAGATTTAGGACGTCTGGAGCCTGGACACCGTACCCACTGAAGGGAAATTTACTGCCTCTAGAGAACCAGGGCCTGACTTGAGGTCTTGAATGCATCTTTTTCCCCTTTGCCTCTGCTTTATTAGGTTAATCATTGCTTGAATTGGTTGCCATGGTTTGGGCAAACCCATGGTGACTCTATAATGAAGCCTGAAAGACTTGGACCCCATTTATCATCCTTAGTGTTTGGGAGGCCCAGAGCCTCATTTGCTTCCCCCAGGGTCTGAGTACCACCCTTCTGCTTGGGGCCCCTGTGCTCCTTTTGAACGAGGAATGAACAGGTGGCGACTTGGAAGAGAAGAGGAGGCCCGTACAGGTGGAGTGAACAGTGTATTGCCCATTCCCCACCATACACACACACACACACACACACACGCACCCATGCACACACATTTTATTTTCCACTCCAGGATTCCTGACACAGACCAAGCACAAAGGCATCTCTTCCATAATTTCTCTTTCTTGAAAATGAGAGGCAAAGGATGATGTTCAGTTAGAAGGGGTTCATGGCTGTCCTTAAATGGGAGGGGGGGGGTTGCGTCTCAGCAGATCCAGGTTCCCCACCCCTTAATCCATGGGCATAAATTAAGCATAATTGCAGTCCTGCAATGAGTTAGAAATAGATGGGACAAGGCCAGTGGGAAATAGAGGCATACAGAGGTTTAGCAACATGTTCAAGGTCATCCAGTGATGGTAAAGGCAAGGTAGAACCCAGGACCAGTGAAATGTATTATGAGGAAATTACCAGTAGAAGTGTATAATGAATTCTATGTATCCATCACCCAAATTCAACAGTCATTGACTCAAAGGCAGCTGAATTTCACTCACATAACTATTCACTTCACTCAGCACTACTTCTGTGGATTATTTTGAAGCAAACCTGAGACATCATACAATTTCAACATAAATCCTTCCCCAGTGTTAGATTTTGTTTTCTGTTCAGTGGAAATGTAACAATAGAGTGTAGCAGCTGAGAGCTGCTCTGAAGACAGATCCTCTAGGTTCAAATCCCAGAATCTGCTCTTTCCCAGCTGTGTGACCTTCAGCCAGTAACCTAATGTCTCTGAGCCTCAGTTTCCTCAACTATAAAAGGATGCAATGACACCTCAGAGGGTAACTGTCAGGATTAAATGAAATTATACAAGTGCTCAGCATCTGTGCCAGGTGCAGCGCAGATGGAGGGTTTTTATTATTTCCATATTTGCCACCACTGCAGCATCAGCAATGGCTCCAGTCTGGCAGAAAGTCAGCTCTTGGCCTCCAACATTCAGTTTCTTGATGCTGTCTCCTGGCCTAGAGGCAAGAGGCTTGTCACTACCACTCTCTGCCTGACACCAGACTCTGAGAACACAGACCTCAGCAGTGAGCTCGGTGTCAGTGCTGACAGCCTCCAGTCTCTGCCACTCGCAACCCTGTTCAGCTCTGCACCACGGACCCCTGGACCAGCAAGACCAGGCACCACCCCCCTCCTCTTCTTGTAGCTTTAGGCTTCCTGACCTCTTGACAGCTGGTCCCAATTATGAGCAGGTATCAATACACCTACCTTAAAGGTGCATATACATGTGTGTGCATGCATGTGCCCATGCCTCTGTGTGTGTGTGTGCATGTGTGTCTGAGTGTGTCATGTCCCTGTGTGTGAACCAGCATGTTCTCATGCGTCTGTGCACCAGCCTATGAGAGAGACTCCACTAGGAAACTAAAACCTGCCCTCTTACATTTGTGGTGGATGGACAGAGACCAGATTAAAACTGGTCAAATAAAGGCATGAAGTCATGAGCATGTTACTGAGACCTCCTGGAGACAGTAGGGAGAAACTAAGGTTGGCCAAACACATTAGATTGAGAACAGAAGAGAGAGGCAGGCGGGGGCTCCATGGAAGCTGCAGGAAGGGAAAGGGAGGCAGCCTATCTAGTTTCGCTGAACAGAGGAGGCCTGAGTCCTAATAATGGCCTCTCGGGTCAGCAATATCCACTAGAGCAGGAAATGGCACTCCACTCCAGTATTCTTGGCTGGAAAATCCCATGGGCAAAGGAGCCTGATGAGCTACAGTCCATGGGGTTGCAAAGAATCGGACACAACTGAGCACAATACAGTAAGTCCTGATAGCTGATCCAAGAAAGGTTATTTCAGGATATCAACCACTCCCCCAGCATCAAAGCTCCAAAGGGTTCTCTTGGGCTGAAAGAACTTGCTCAAATTTCCCCTTCCCTGAGTGAGTGAGTTAAAGTCACTCAGTCGTGTCCGACTCTCTGCAACCCCATGGACTATACAGTCCATGGAATTCTCCAGGCCACAATACTGGAGTGGGTAGCCTTTCCCTTCTTCAGGGGATCTTCCCAACTCAGGGATTGAACCCAGGTCTCCTGCATTGCAGGCGGATTCTTTACCAGCTGAGCCACAAGAGAAACCCAAGAATACTGAAGTGGGTAGCCTAATCCCTTCTCCAGAGGATCTTCCCGACCCAGGAGTCAAAAGGGGGTCTCCTGCATTGCAGGCAGATTCTTTACCAACTGAACTATCAGGAAGCCCTATCCCCTTTTCTGGATAGCAACTAATTTTTATTGAGCATTTACTATATGTAAGTACAGTTCTAATGCTTTCTGTTAATTAATCTATGAGATCAGATTTATCATTCCATTTTACAAGTGATGAACTTGAGGCTGAGAGCAATTAACATGTTACATGTTACCAGTGACAGGTGAAGCTGGATTGAACCCAAGCTCTTTTGCCCTGGAGGCAGCAGTCCTAACCACCGCTACACTGCACCACTTCAATGCTCTATTTTTCCTCATTTTAAGTTTTGGTTTTGGACATTTTCAAATATGCACAAAATAGAACAGAATCCTGTGACCTCATGCACTGTCACTCAGCTCCCACAGCCATCAAGTCACGATCAACTTCGTTTCACCTTCACCCTGCTCCCACTCCCCTCAACCCTGCACACACACTTCTATTTTTATTTGAGTGAAATCTTTTCAAACACATCCCAGATATCTACCATCCCACTTGTAAAGACTTCTGTGTCCATGTCTAATAAGAGAACATGAAAAAAAAACAACACTAAGTCAGTTTGTATACTTAATAAAATTAACAATTCTGTGATATGATCTAATATGGCCTGGTGGCTCAGTGGTAAAGAATCCTCCTGCCAACGCAGGAGATGTGGGTTCAATCCCTGGGTCAGAAAGATCCCTTGGAGAAGGAAATTGCGATCTACTCCAATATTCTTACCTGGGAAATCCCATGGACACAGGGCTACAGTCCATGGGCTGTAAAAAGCTGGACACAACTTAGTGGCTAAACGACAACAACATGATCTAATACCCAGTCCTATTCAAATGCTTCCGATCAACTTTTTAAACAAAGAACCTGCATCTTAGACTCTCCTCTCTCCCCGCTGTGCAGGTCAGCTGGGCAGTCAGCTGCAGGCCAGGAACAAGTCCATGACCAAGACCGGGCCAGCCCTGACTCCACGCCTTAGTGGGACTGGCTTTGGACAAGACAGTTCCCTCCCTTACCTGCCAGTCTCACCCTAAAGTGTGGCGACCAACCATGCTGGTTTGCCTAGGACTTTCCGTCTCAGAATTGCAAGTCTTGTCCCCAGCAAACCCACAAGGGTTAGGTCGGTTCACCCTACAAGGAGCCTGAAACCCCGTGTCCACCCAGCCTTCCCTCTGCCTCCCAGCTCCAGTGTGGTGTCACCCACCGAGACAGGGGGAGCCTGCCACTGAATTTCAAGAGCCCTCGAAATAACTAATTTACCGAAACCTTTGAAGGGGCCCAGGCGTGCCTGCGTCCAGGAAGAAGAAGGCCCAAAGCCCCCAGCAGCCAGCAGAGAATCAGCATCTTTTCACACCCAGGGGGCCAAATTCAGCAGTCTCCTCCCTCGGTCTTTTTCCCCTCTCCAGATCTAATGACAATCCAAAGAGTTCCTGATAGGGTTTTAAAAGATGCTCTTCATTCACCGTCCACCAAGCATGAAAATCTAGCTCGTTTGTCTCCATTCTTCACCCTAAAGGCCTGGCCGGCTTCAGGCCTGCAGCCTCAAACTTGTCATTCACTTTTCACTTTCTTTTGTTGGATTTGCCTTTATTTCATTCTTCTGTCTACTCTGGGCACCCTCCTCACCCCCTCCTCACTTCATCCCTGTCCTTCCCCTCCGCCCTCCCCCGGCACTCCCCAGTTCCTCTGTCCACACACAAAAAGCAACAGATCAGTCTGGGAATTTCTTCACAGTCCCCGTGTCCCCTGCCCCCACCCCAGCCTCTTCTCATTGCTTTTAAAGAGTGGGAGGAAAAAGTCAGCAGCAGCTAAAAACGGACTCAGGTCCAGGAACAGAACTGCCTATTGCTCTGGCTGGAAATGGCCTCAGGGAGCTCTCAGTCGGGATGTTGGCTTCACAGCTGCGGAAACTGAAGCCCTGAAAGGGGAAGAGACTGGCTCAAGGTCACATGCAGAGTTAGTGGCAGATCAGGGTCCAGAGCTGAGTGTTCCAGCTTCGCAGCCTAGACTCACCATGCAGAATTAAGGCTACCCCTCCATGTCCAAGGTACTGAGTTTACTTTTCTTTTATGACTCAGCCTTTCTGATGAGGAGAGGGTCATAGCTCAAAGGCAGGAGCCATGTCCAGTTCATCCCAGTGTCCCTTGGATGCTTAGCACATGGTAGGCATTCAGTGATGATGCTTTTAATGAAACTGACCTGAAGGAATGCAGGAGTCAGGCTGCTCCCTATCTCTGGACCTCGTATCAGTCACCTTCTGAGCTGCAGTTTTTTTGCCAGGGTGTTTCCTGGATCCAGGGAGAGGGGAGAGTACATAAGAAGGGGTTGTGTGTTTAGCAGTCAGACCCCTTCCAGCCATTTCCCCTTCTAAGAACAATCAACACTGGGGGAAAGGAGAGGAGTGTACCCGCCCTTCTCCAGGGGCAGGACAAATAGGTCAGAATCATCAGAACCTCAGACAGGGAGAGAGGTAGAATGGGCATCACACCAGGGCAGCCTGAAACAGGAGGGAGTGAAAGAGAAGGAGGAGGGGAAAGAGAAGCAGGCGGGTTAACAGGGGCTCTGGCTCCATCAGCCCTCCGTGCGTCGCATGCATGCCAGGCCCTGGGCGAGTTGTGGGAAAAGACAACCACACGGGCCTCAGCAGGAGGGCCTGGTCAGGTCACAGGCACACTCCCAGTGCAAAGCTTCTCCTCTCTGACCCGGTCACACCTCTTCCTCAAGGTTCCACCCCTGTGAGTAGCACCACCATGAGCACCCACCTCCCACACTGGAAACCTGGGTGCCCAGCCTCCCCCCGGCCCTGTAGATTCTGCCTCAGCAATGTCCATGAAGCCGCCCTGGCTCTCCATCAGCTCTGGACTGCACTGCTGTGCAGCCACACAGAGGTCCCTGTCTGCAGCCCTCCTGTCCCCTCTCCCTCTGGTCCAGCCCGCAGGCCACAGCCTCGTCTTCTCACTGTAGCTCCTGTCATTCTCCCGGCACAGGAGAGGCGAGCTGCCCATCTCTCTTCCGTAGTGTCAACAGCGTGGCTTAGGAGTCGGGCTCCCTCCTTTCACGATAGACCTGCCACCTACAGCTTGGTGACCATAGGCAACCTCCTTAAAGCCTTGATGTCATTTGTGAAATAGGAATAATTGTAATTCTTCTCTCATAGGATCTATAGTAGAATACAGTACCTAACAGGTCCACACTATATACAATATAATAACACACAAAAGCAGGAGCCTGTATGAGACCATCAGTGAAGGTTGCTATGGTGACTGTCATGATTACTATCCTTCGGTATTTTAAAATTTTTATCATGTTCATATATTACATCAATTATTTTAAAAACCGACCCATCCTTTCTTACTGACAGAATTATCAAATGCCTGAAAATGGTCAAACTTCTTGGCCTTGTTATTCCGCCTACAGAAATCATCAGAAACTGCATAAAAATGTATTAACAAATGTATTTATAATACCATCTTTTAGAATGGCAAAAAGTTAGACATAAATGTTCAACCATAGAGAACAAATTCTATAATTATATATTAGACATTATATTTTAAATATTAGATTATTAGATATGTATCTAAAAGTTGAATACAAAAGAAACGTTCAAAGGGGACACATTAGATTATTGTATATTCTAATATATATAGGGCTTCCCAGGTGGCACAGTAGAATCCACCTATCAACGTAGGAGATGTAGATGTGGGTTTGATCCCTGGGTCAGGAATATCCCCTGGAGGAGAAAATGGCAACCCCCTCCAGTATTAATGCCTGAAAAATCTCTTGGATAGAGGAGCCTGGCGGGCTACAGTCTATAGGGTCACAAAGAATCAGACACCACCGAGCAACGGAGCACGCACACGTACACATTGTATATTGGATTGTTATATATATTCAAAGGGGTAACTATATCCCATTGAAAATTATGTTGTAAAATAATGCTTCTTAAAAGGGAAAATATTCATAATATATTGCTCAGTGGGAAAAACTGGAGTTTAAGCAAGATGCCAGGCAAGGAAACTTGCAAATTACTCCACTACAAAATATCTAGACACCTGTGGCCTGGGGAGTCCGTTATCCAAGCTGAGAAGGATTATATGCAAAAGAAGAATAAGTGGGATCCAAGGGAAGAGGCTTTCCTCTTGAGTGTGTGAGCTTTGAGTCTTGGACTTGGTGCCATCAAGGTGATGCCAGAGGGGATGGGAAGCAGGGAGGCCTCATCCAGTGGGGTGGGGCAAAGACCCCATGGCACTAGCTGGGGGCTCTCAGAGGTACAGGATTGGGATGAACACAAACTTGACGCTGTGGTGAGGTGGTCCAAGCCCCGCTGGGGGAGGAGTCCCACGAGGCCACCTGGAGGTGGTAGAGCTTTGAAGGAGGGAGGAACCTCAGGGCAAAGAGGCAAGGACAGACAGGGAAAATGGGCTCACATGGATGTGAGCCCAGTCACCTGGTTTGAATACCAGCTCAGTCACTCCTAACAGCTGGTAGATGTCCTTCCATATATGTGTGTATATATATATTACATGGGAAAAATGATATTCTACTTTCGTCACACTATGCTTATTTCACTTAATATAGTACAAATATTGATCTCAGTAAAACATAGATCTACCTTGTTATTTGAATTGTTATGTTGATTCCTTCCATTTTCTCATCTATAAAAAAGCTAGTATCTGACTTGCTATGTTCTTGGGCTTAGAGCAATTTTAAATGAGAAAACTTGTGGGACCACAGATGCGCACGGGGGGAGGGGTCTGTGTGTGGGTCATGGCCATCTGCAGATTGGACTTCATTAGCCGCTCTGTCTAGGGGATGAAAGCTCCAAGGAACAGCATGGGCGAGGGAAGGTAGGGCAATAGTGACGGGACAGAGTGGCCTTCCTGAGCCCCCATCCATCAGCGCTGACAAACCTGGCCCCCCTGTGAGGGCTCCAGGCTCAGCTGCTGAGCAACGGCAGGTATGGCGCAGCAGCCCCTCCCTGGGGCCCCTGGCACCCTCCTCTTAGGTCAACAGACAGAGTGGGCTCTGTCGGCCGAGTTGGGACACGGAAGATTAATGGAGCAGGTGCAGGCTGGGGCGGGACAGTCACCTGGCTGCAGGGTGCCTCCTGGAGCCCGACCCAGGCCAAGAACCAAACCTGATGTCACTCAGCCTGGCTCAGACTTGATCGGAGGTGAGCTGGAGCCAGCTACGCTGCCTCTGCCGCCTACCCTGTCCCCAGTTCCACCTGGCCTCACCTGGCCTTATGCAGCCTCTAATGGGAGAAGCTGCAGAGAGGCCCCTGGAGCCCAATCTGTACACTGAGCTTCAAAATAAATGCTTCTCCTCTTTCTTCAATTTCCCAAGTAACTCACTAAAGAAAAGTGTGGATTAGTAAAACATTATAAATCACCCATTAATCTCACCACCAAGAGATAATTCTGTTAACATTTGGTAGGTATTATACCTGTCTTTATCCACACACAGATACTCACACGCACATACAGACACAGACACATATACGTATATGAAGAGAGATCACGCTCTACTTATTTTCTTATGATCTTTTTACACTTAATACATCATTGGTTCAGTGGTAAAGAATCTGCCTGCCTATGCAGGAGACAGACGCAGGAGACTCAGGTTTGATCCCTGGGTTGGAAAGATTCCCTAGAGGAGGAAATGGCAACCCACTCCAGTGTTCTTGCTGGGAAATCCCATGGACAGAGGAGCCTGGTGGGCTACAGTCCACTGGGAGTCACAAAGAGTCGGGCATGACTCAGCAACTGAGCTTGACCACATTATGAACATCTTTCGGTGTTAATGAAATATAGATCTATCTCATCATTTTGGGCTTTCCCTAGCTCAGCTGGTAAAGAATCTGCCTACATTTCAGGAGACTCCAGTTCAATTCCTGGGTCGGGAAGATCCCCTGGAAAAGGGATAGGCTACCCACTACAGTATTCATGGGCTTCCCTGGTGGCTCAGATGGTAAAGAATCCACCTGCAATGCTGGAGACCTGGGTTCTATCCCTGGCTTGGGAAGATCTCCTGGAGGAGGGCATGGCAACCCACTTCAGTATTCTTTCCTGGAGAATTTCCATGGACAGAGGAGCCCAGTTGGCAACAGTCAATGGAGTTGAAAAGAGTTGGACCCAACTGAGTGACTAAGCATAGCATACATCTCATTATTTTAATTGCTATATATATTCCAAGTATTCAAGCATAGTATCATAATTTTTAAAGTGTTTTTTGATGTAAACCATTTTTAAAACCTTTAGTGAATTTGTTACAATATTTTTTCTGTTTTCTGTTTCATTTTTTTGGCCGAGAGGCATGTGGATTTTAGCTCCCTGACCAGGGATCAATGTACACCCCCTACAGTAGAAGCTGAAGTCTTAACCACTGTACCACCAGGGAAGTCCTGAGCATAATAATATATTTAACCTCAACTTCTTTACTGGACATTTAAGTTCTGTCCAAATTTTGTCCTTTATGAATAACACTAAGATGAACATTTTTATACATATATCTTTTCGTTATTTCTTTAGGAAAATATCCTAGAAGTAGAACTTATAGGTCAAAGCATGTGTATTTTTAAAGGCTTTTGATACATACTGCTAAAGGGTTAGACTTGTGTTTATTGGAGCCTGTGGCCTATCCATCCCACACTTGGGTGAGGGAGAGAGGTAGGATGGGGATGCCCTGTGGACAGAGGTTGGAAATAAGGCCGACTTAGCATGGACTCCATCCTCCAGGGGGCTGTCATCCAGGCTTCCACCCAGGAAAGAAGCTATTGAGTAGGCAGATAAGGAGCCCCATTGGCTTGGGAGGTGAGCACTGGGAGCAGCATAGAAGTAAGAGTAGAGAGGAGAAAATCTTCAGGGGAGATGAACTCAGGGAAGGCTTCTCAGAGGGGGTGACACTTCTGCCAGCCTTGAAAGGGGAGAAAGATGTGTTTATTCAGCAGGAGTATTCACCAGGTAGGGGAAAGAGTTGGAGAAGTACATCACATTTTTAGGGGAGGTGAGAGATGGAGGCAACCAGAGCCTGCCCTCAGCTGTAGCCACAATCCCCCACCACGTTATTTGACTCTTTGGGAGGGCAGAGCCTTGCCTCATGGCCAGACCTGTTGTGACAGCCAACGTCGCCTCCCATACTTAACTCTGTCACCTTGAGCAACTCACTGAATTACTCTGCCTCTCAGATTTTCCATCTGCAAGTGGGGACAACAGTTATACCACTCTCACACAATAGCTGTGGGGACTGAGTGAGAGGCAGGGGGCAGGTCTTTGTAAGTTAATTATTGGAGTATAGTTGATTTACAATGTTGTGTCAGTTTCTGCTGTACAGGGAGGTAAATAATGATACATAAACATATATCTATCATTTTTGAGATTTTTTTTCCCCATACAGGTCACTACAGAGGACTGAGTAGAGTTCCTTGTGCTATAGAGTAGGTGCCTATTATCTATTTTATACGTAATAGTGTGTATATGTTAAAGAGATTAATTTTTTAAATAGAGGTTGCTTGCTAGTTTTCTGTCCTAAAAGCTCTCGCTTCTAGGCTATTCAGTCTGCCTATATGACACAGAGGGGGCTTCCCCCGTGGCTCAGTGGTAAAGAATCCTCCTGTAATGCAGGAGCTGCAGGAGACACGAGTTCAATCCTTGGGTTAGGAAGATCCCCTGAAGAAGGGCATGGCAACCCATGCCAGTATTCTTGTCTGGAGAATCCCATGGACAGAGGAGCCTGGCAGGCAACAGTCCATAGGGTCGCAAAGAGTAGGACATGACGGAAGTGAGTTAGCATGCACACACACACACAGGACACAGAGACTCCACAGATTAACCGAGAACTCCCAGGAGCAGCTCCCTGAGGCCCAAAGAAGGGAAAGAAAACGGACAACTATTGAGAGCCTAAGCCTGCTGCTACTGCACGCCCACCCACCTATCACTGACTGTATCTATACAGAATCCCTGAGATGTGGAGTTATTGAATATTACTTGTCCCAGGTGACAGGTGAAGAAACTGAGGCTCAGAGTATTCAGTAACTGACTTTGGTGGGCACAGCTGGTGGGCAGCCAGGATTCAACTCCAGGTCTGTCCGACCTTCCCAGAGCCCTTATTCCCTCTCTGGCTGAGGAACTGAGATTACTTTTTGGCATCACTTATTAATAGGGTAGGAGCCCTTTGGATTATAAGCAGGGTCTGCAGGACCGGGCAGTGTGGGGTCTGGGGCTGTGGAGATAGAAGGCAGGGACCCCCATAGGCTCTCCACCCCTCCTAACACCACCACTAATCTCCTCGGCATGGGGCTGCCAGCTGGTGACCCGACCTTGTGCCTCTGACAATGATTTAACCACGCTGGTGGGGGGTTGGGACGATCTATAAAGCTGTCAGTGGGGGAAGGGCTTTAACTCCAGCCTCTTGGCTCAGCCACTGGTTGGGGGTGGGAGCAGGAGGACCTAAGGAGAGACCAGGCACCTCTGGCTGCACTTGTGTTTCCTGCATGGGTGTCCACCAGGTAGAACACCAGGACCCACAGAGCCCATACATTTCTGTGTCTTCCCCACTCTAAGTCCAGGTTCCAGGAGGGTAACATCAGGCAGTTCTGAAATACTCAATCGTCTCTTCTGTCCCATCTGGGCAGAGTCAAACTGGTCACAGAACATAGTAGAAATCACCCTGGTCTGGGACATCCAGCGACCAGGGTTCGCATCACAGCTTCCCCACAATCTCTGCAGAGGCCCCAGGACAAGTGCTGCCAGGCCAGCAGGCTGCAACGTGATGGAGAGGGCCAAGTGGGGACTGTAGCCTCCTGGAGAGGCCATGCACCCCTAAAAGAGCCAACTGCCACTTAAGTCCAGCTTGTGACTGTCATGCAACAACAAAGACTTTTTCAAGAAAAGCTAGAAATTCAAACTTGTATGTGAAATCTTCCCAATGTTAGCAACGGCCTAGGAACAAAAAAATCAAATGAAAAGGAGAACGAGAAAAAAAAGAATGGAACACAGAAAAAGTCTACATGTAGCCTAGGCTGGAGTTTGTCATTTAGACGCAGACACCATAAAGACCAGAGGAGCCACTGTTAGATACTATGAAGGCAATGGCAACCCCACTCCAGTGCTCTTGCCTGGAAAATCACATGGACAGAGGAGCCTGGTGGGCTGCAGTCCACGGGGTCACGAAGAGTCGGACATGACTGAGCAACTTCACTTTCATTTTTCACTTTCATGCTTTGGAGAAGGAAGTGGCAACCCACTCCGCTGTTCTTGCCTGGAGAATCCCAGGGACGGAGGAGCCTGGTGGGCTGCCGTCTATGGGGTCGCACAGAGTCGGACACGACGGAAGCGACTTAGCAGCAGCAGCAGGAGCTCTATGCTCAGTCATATCTAACTCTTTCGGCCCCATGTGACCCACCAGGCTCCTCTGTCCATGGAATACACTGGCAAGAATACTGGAGTGGGTTGCCATTTCCTCCTTCAGGGGATCTTCCCGACCCAAAGACCAGACTCCTGTCTCCTGTGGTTCCTGCATTGGCAGGCAGGTTTTTTATCACTGAGTCACTTGGGAAGCCCAGATACTGTTTAGCATAACCCTGTTTGTTTCAGATGGGGAAACTCAGGCCAGACTGGGAAGAGAGGCATAACTTGGTTAAGGTCATAGGGTGAGTCAGTGGCCCTGCTAGGCTAGAAATCCAGGTCTTCGGCTCCCAGTCTGTGCCACTGTCATAACTGGCCTGGCTGGGAGGACCTGGGGAGGTGTTGGAGACTCTGAGCAGGAAGTGAGGGGAGGAAAACTGAGATGCTCCCTCCCTGTAGGCTCACTGAGGCCCCTCCAGACCTCTGTGAGTCCCAGGGTCCAGCACCGGGGGCTCCTCATCACCTTTTCCACTGCAGCTCCCTCCCTGTCCCATGCCAACCACACAAGGCAGGTGCGGAACAGATGGAGCACCCTTGATCTGTCAGGGAGTTGACTGATAAACCACTATCTGTGGTGTATAGCAGAGGAGTATCTCAATAAATACTGATTTCTAAACCAATTAAGAGGCTTCCCTGGTGGTGGTAGTGGTAAAGAATCCACCTGGAATGCAGGGGCTGCAGGAGACTCGGGTTCGATCCCTAGGTTGGAAAGATGACCTGGAGGGGGGCATGGCAACCCACTCCAGTATTCTTGCTGGGAGAATCCCATGGACAGAGGAGCCTGGGGTTAAGGTCCATAGGATCCCAAAGAGTTGGACATGACCGAAGCAACTGAGCACATACAAACCAATTAAGAAATTAGAGCAAGCAAAACAGATAGAGACCGAATATCACATTTACTCCACATGAAGCAAATCCTGAAGAACAAGGCTCATGGCTACAGGTAAGTGGGCATCCTCGGGGAAACCTAGAACTAGTCAGACTCACCAACAAAGTCACAGACAGCGTGCACCGTTCCCAGCCTCCCCTACACACTGGGGCACAGCAGAAACGTGTTCCTGGCAGGCAGTTTGTACCCAGAGAAAAGGGCTGGGCCACACAAGTCTGACTCACAATCAGGTAACCCACTTGCCATTTCCTGGAGCAGAATGAGGGAAAGAGGGACTTCCCTGGTGATCCAGTAGTTAAAGATCTGTCTGCCAATGCAGGGGACATGGGCTGGATCCCTGGTCAGGGAAGATTCCCCGTGCCTTGGGGCAATTAAACCCTCAAGCCACAACTACCGAAGCTCACTTGCCTAGAGCCCAAGCTCTGCAAAAAGAGAAGTCCGTGCACTGCAGCTAAAGAGTAGCCCTCACTCACTGCAACTAGGAAAAGCCTGAGTAGCAGTGAAGACCCAGAACCGTCAAAATTAATTAATTAATTTTTAAAAAAGAATTAGGGAGAGAGAGAGAAGAGAGGCCAGCTGTGTTATGCTGATGGGGCTCCCTACACACAGAAAGAAACATCAAGATTCCATTGTCTCTGTTTTGGGCTTAGTTCTTTTCTTGTTGATCTCCCAGTGTTTGCTCTGCAGTTTGTTCTCACACATCACAGTCTGTCATCAAATTACATGATATTGTTTCATGTATAAGAACCTTAGAGCAGTACACTTCCATTCTTCATGCCACTGTTGTCATACATTATCTACATATATTCAGTTCAGTTCAGTTGCTCAGTCATGTCCGACTCTTTGCAACCCCATGAATCGCAGCACGCCAGGCCTCCCTGTCCATCACCAACTCCCGGAGTTCACACAGACTCGCGACCATCGAGTCTGTGATGCCATCCAGCCATCTCATCCTCTGTCATCCCCTTCTCCTCCTGCCCCCAATCCCTCCCAGCATCAGGGTCTTTTCCAATGAGTCAACTCTTTGCACCAGGTGGCCAAAGTACTGGAGTTTCAGCTTTAGCATCATTCCTTCCAAAGAACACTCAGGGCTGATCTCCTTCAGAATGGTCTGGTTGGATATCCTTGCAGTCCGAGGACTCTCAAGAGTCTTCTCCAAACCACAATTCAAAAGCATCAATTCTTCGGCACTCAGCCTTCTTCACAGTCCAACTCTCACATCCATACATGACCACAGGAAAAACCATAGCCTTGACTAGACAGACCTTAATCGGCAAAGTAATGTCTCTGCTTTTCAATATACTGTCTAGGTTGTTCATAACTTTTCTTTCAAGGAGTAAGTGTCTTTTAATTTCATGGCTGCAGTCACCATCTGCAGTGATTTTGGAGGCCCCCAAAATAAAGTCTGACACTGTTTCCACTGTTTCCCCATCTATTTCCCATGTAGTGATGGGACCGGACGCCATGATCTTCATTTTCTGAATATTGAGCTTTAAGCCAACTTTTTCACTCTCCTCTTTCACTTTCATCAAGAGGCTTTTTAGCTCCTCTTCACTTTCTGCCATAAGGGTGGTGTCATCTGCATATTTAAGGTTATTGATATTTCTCCTGGCAATCTTGATTCCAGCTTGTGTTTCTTCCAGTCCAGAGTTTCTCATGATGTACTCTGCATAGAAGTTAAATAAGCAGGGTGACAATATACAGCCTTGACGTACTCCTTTTCCTATTTGGAACCAGTCTGTTGGTCCATGTCCAGTTCTAACTGTTGCTTCCTGACCTGCATACAGATTTCTCAAGAGGTAGGTCAGGTGGTCTGGTATGCCCATCTCTTTCAGAATTTTCCACAGTTTATTGTGATCCACACAGTTAAAGGCTTTGGCATAGTCAATAAAGCAGAAATTGATGTTTTTCTGGAACTCTCTTGATTTTTCGATGATCCAGCAGTTGTTGGCAGTTTGATCTCTGGTTTCTCTGCCTTTTCTAAAACCAGCTTGAACATCTGGAAGTTCACGGTTCACATAAGCCTGGCTTGGAGAATTTTGAGCATTACTTTACTAGCGTGTGAAATGAGTGCAATTGTGCGGTAGTTTGAGCATTCTTTGGCATTGCCTTTCTTCGGAATTGGAATGAAAACTGACCTTTTCCAGTCCTGTGGCCATGCTGAGTTTTCCAACTTTGCTGGCATATTGAGTGCAGCACTTTCACAGCATCATCTTTCAGGATTTGAAACAGCTCAACTGGAATTCCATCACCTCCACTAGCTTTGTTCATGAACCTCCAAATATTGCAGTTTTACTTTTACTTTGTACAGTCAATTATCTTTTTCACCAGTCAACTATCTTTTTTAAAAATACTTTCTATCTACTCAAACATTTATCATTTCTTGTTCTCTTCATTCCTTTGTGTAGATCCAAGTTTCTACCTGGTATCAGTTTCCTTCTCCTGAAGAATTTCCTATAACCTTTCTTACATAGGTCTACTGGCAACAAATTCTATCACCTTTCATTTGTATGAAAAAAAAAACCAATCTTCATTTTGAAAGCTCCTTTCTCTGGAAAGAGAATTCTAGATTAATAGGGTTTTCTCTGTTCCTTTCAGCACTTCAAAGATGTTGAATTCTCTTCTGATCTGCCTAGTTTCTAACGAGAAGTCTGTGTTCTGTTCAGTTCAGTTCAGTCGCTCAGTCGTGTCTGACTCTGCGACCCCATGAATTGCAGCACAGCACGCCTCCCTGTCCATCACCAACTCCCGGAGTTCACTCAAAACTCACGTCCATCCAGTCCGTGATGCTTGTTATCTTTGTTTCTGGGTACATAATGTCTTTTTAAAATTTCTCTTACTGCTTTCAAGATTTTGCCTTTATTGCTGGTTTCAGCAATTTGATTATAATGTTCCTTGGTGTTTATCCTGCTTGGGGTTCATTGAGCTTCTTTGCTCTGTGTATTTACAGTTTATCAAATTTGAAAAGATTTTGCCTGTTATTTCTTCAAATGTTTTTGCTGTTTCTACTTCTCTCCTTCTGGAACTACAGTTTCACATGTGTCAGACTATGAGATATTGTCCCATAGGTCACTGAGACTCGATTTTTTTCTCAATGTTCTTCTCTCTTTGCTTCATTTTGAACAGTTTCTTAGGCTATGTCTTCAAGTATATAAATCTTATCTTCTGCAGTGTCTAAATATTGTTCATTCTGTCCAATGAAATTTTCATTTCAAGTATTTTTCATTTCTAGAAATTCATTTGGGGCTTTTACTATTTACTTCCTCCTTATGTTTATGTTTTCCTCTAAATCATTTAAACATAATAAGTACATTTGCAAGAATTATTTTAGTATCCTTAAATAGTAACTCCATCATCTCTGTCATTTCTCAATACATTTCCATTGATTTATTTTTCTTCTAGTTATGGGTAAAATTTTTCTGCATCTTTCCATTTCTATTCATTTTTGATTGAATGCTGCACAATGTAAGTTTGCTTTTGAGTACTAGATTTTGCTGTAATCCTTTAAAGGATTACAACAAATCCTTTAAAGAGGATTGCACTCCACTCTGGCATGCCATTAAAAGACCAGGATGAACTTTTAGAAGCTTGTTTTTAACGGTAGGACTAGAGTAGCTTTTCTTCTAGAGGTATTTTAGTCCTATATGAAATGAATCGCCAGTCCAGGTTCAATGCATGATACTGGATGCTTAGGGCTGGTGCACTGGGACGACCCAGAAGGATGGTATGGAGAGGGAAGGGGGAGGGATGTTCAGGATGGGGAACACATGTATACCTGTGGCAGATTCATGTTGATGTATGGCGAAACCAATACAATATTGCAAAGTAATAAACCTCCAATTAAAATAAATTTATATTAAAAAATGAAATATGACCCTTCTAGCATCTGTCATCAAATACATAAGATGCCTCATTTATTCAACAATACTGTGAATACTGTGCAGATTTGGGGGGCTTTCTCTACAAAGATCCCTCCTCTCCATTCCTCTGCCCTGCAAATCCTAGCCACCTCAATTCCCTGAACTCTAGTCTCTGTCTCATCAATTCACAAGACCATCAGTCTCTGTTTAGCTTCCTCATCTGTACACCACAGATCAGAATCACCTCCTGGCATAAGCCAGGTGCTTATGGGGCTCATCTCATTTGTTTCCCTTCTTTCAAGGATCATAATCCAGTGCTATCTGTTGTCTATTGTCTAAAAATGTTGTATCATATGTTTTATCCAGTGTTCTAGGTAAGTCTGTCTCTGTTACTCCCTCATGGCTAGAAGAAACCTAGAAAGAAAGATTAGGAGTGAGGAAATGTTGTACCATTAACAGTTCCTGTATAAGAATGAGCAAGAATGTGGACCTGGACCCTTTTAGGCTCATACCTGGGCTAAGGAGTGTTCTATTTGATTATCTAGCTACCAGGCTGTGTGGTACAATGGAGGGAATCATGGAGAAGGGATCTCATTCTGCCCCCTTACTGTCTGCAGCAGCATTTAAAATTTTTATCTGTCCCATATCCTTTCTCTCCTTCTCCTGGTCACAGTATCCACCCTCCCTTGGAGAATTCCATGTGGTTCTGCTTGGGCTGCCAATCATGCATGTTGCCCTGCTCTGCAGGAGACAGTGATGGGGATGTGACCCCTGCCCAGCCAGTCAGACCTCTGTATCCCTCTACCTTGGGTACTTATTCAGGGATGAGGACCTGACCCAAGTTGGACCAATCACACCCATCTTTAAGATATTTGCATGGATGCTAGGCGTAAAAAGCTTTTTTCTAGAGGCATCACAGTCTGAATGTTTTCTGCAGTTTTCTGCAGCCACATCCCACTCCTCTCCCAGTCTTAAAGAAGATCAGGGAAGAAGGCCTGAAGAGAGGAGCAGAGGGAGTCCTCGAAATGTGAGTGACATCTCTGCAGTCCCAGAAGCTGGCTCCACCCCTGCACTTTCTGTTTATATGAACCAGTCAATTCCCTTTTTTACTGGTTTGAGTGAGTTTTCTGTCACTTTCACTTTCAACAACAACGGGCTTCGCTGGTGGCTCAGATGGTAAAGCGTCTGCCTGCAATGTGGGAGACCCGGGTTCGATTCCTGGGTCGGGAAGATCCCCTGGAGAAGGAAATGGCAGTCCACTCCAGCACTCTTGCCTGGAAAATCCCATGGATGGAGGAGCCTGATAGGCTACAGTCCATGGGGTCGCAAAGAGTCAGACATGACTGAGCGACTTCACTTTCACTTCAACAACAACAACAAAATCTGCCTATTTACCTTCTATTTCTAGGTCTTGGTCCAGGTGTCTTCAAAGTGCACTGCATACACTCCAAGGGGGCCTAAGATGATCCATCAGAGAGTGGGAAGGAAGCGTGAGATCTCCTAATTTTGAGCAGGCGTTTTTCCAGTGCAAAGACCTATATCTGCATGGCAGAACAGCACGTGCCGTGGCATGAAGACTAGAGTCCATACTCCATGAAGCCAAGACCGGGATCTGCTTCATCCTTATCTTCCCCCACCGTGGGCTCATGGTCTGACTCATAGCTGACATCAAATAAGTGGTTGCTGGTCTCACTACACTAACTATACAGGAGTTCATACAGCATGGTTCTGGGTTCCCCACATAACTCAAAGAGCAACTTTCACAATGTCTGGAGCCCTAGGTGGCATGAACCTTGACTTCCAAATGAAACAGAACCTTCAGAGGGAAGAGTGATGGCATGTACATCATAATCCTGGAAAGGACCTGGGAGAAGCTTCTGCTGGTGGCTCATGCCATTGTTGCCATGGAAAACTGATGGCTGACATCAGTGTCACCCTCCCCAGGGATACCGGCCACCAGGCTGTACTGAAGTTTGCTGCTGCCACTGGGGCCACTCCGATTGCTGGCTGCTTCACTCCTGGAACCTTCACTATTCAGAACCAGGCAGCTTTCTGGGAGCTGTGACTTTCACACCTGATTATTGGTTATTGATCCCTAGGCTGACTGCCAGCCTCTCACAGAGGCATCTTACAGTCACCTGCCCACTGTTACCCCATGTAATGAAGACACTCCCCTGTGCCATGAGGACACTGTCATCACATGCGCCAGCAAGGGAGCTCCCCCAGAGGGTCTGATGTGGTGGATACAGGCCCAGGAAGTTCTGCAGATGCCCGGTACCATCCGTATGCCCATGGGAGGCTGTGCACAATCTCTTACTTCTGCAGAGGTCCTGAACAGATGGGAGAGGAAGAGCAGGCTGTGTTACAAGGAGGAATTTCAGGGTGATGGACTGCTCCAGCTCCTGGACTTACTGCTGTGGGTGCTTAGTCACTCCGTCATGTCCAGTTCTTTGTGACCCAATGGACTATAGCCTGCCAGGCTCCTGTGTCCATGGGGATTCTCCAGGCAAGAATACTAGAGTGGGTTGCCATGCCCTCCTCCGGAGGATCTTCCCAACCCAGGGATTGAACCCAGGGCCCTCGTATTGCAGGTGGATTTTTTACTGTTTGAGCCACCAGGGTAGCCCATTCTGAAGTCGCAGGTGGGTCTGAAGGCACAGGGCCCTGCTATGCCTATTCATTTCCCAATGGAAGATAGAGCCCTCAGCCTGTAGCTCAAAATGGGTTTGCCGTTCCCATTGCACAGGCCACTGAATGGGTAGGAACAACCACTGATAGTTCCTTAACCACTTAAAGTCTTAAGCTACACTTTTCCAGCTTCTTAAACTAAGATTGATTAAAAATAACAGTTTCTAAAATAAACAAATATTTGTTGGATAAACAAATGAATAGGGGAAAGACAGGAGTGTATAAATATGTGCTTATAGAAGGATTAGGATACACAGGCAAGTGAATTCAGAAGACTGATCATATGCATTTGGTGAGGCAGGGGCCCGGGAATCCCTTACCTGGGATTTTTCTATGCTAAAGAAAAGGGAGATTTCTATGCTAAGGGATTCTCTCTGCTGGAGAAAGACTGAGCGGTGCCACTTGTTCCAAGTCTTCTTCAGTCGTCAGTATGAGATGCTAGAGACCTAGGGAGTGAGGAAGGAGCTGACACAAGGGGACTCTGAGAGGAGGAAATCCCGGGATCACTGAGCAGGAAGACAGTGAGGTCTGGGAGGGGCTCTGGTCACACAGGAGGGTGAGAGGCCTCAGGAGAGAAGGGCATCAGTGAGGACCCAGGGACTCCGCCTCGGGAGCCTGGGACCGAAGATTGCATGGGGAGAAGAAGGTTTGGAGGAAACACGAGTTCAGTTGAGGGTCTCTTGTGTTTTTGAGTTGAGATCTACATCAGGTAGATGTATCTGTAGGTTGTGGGATTTATCAGTGATGGAAATAAATCTGGGAGTCCACTGGAGAGAGATAAGATCAAAAGAATAAGCCTGGTTATAGATGAGAAGGTTAAGGAATGAACTCCAGGTACAGCCAGAGGATGGGACAAACCCTGCAAAATCACAGTGCTACAGTCATCTAGAGAACATGTGTTTTCTAAATATAAACACACACACACCCATACCCACACACACACCCACACACACAACCCTGGCAGCAGAGACCCAGGCTGGACTCATTGGAAGATGCACACAGAATGCTCAGAGAAGTAGGGAAAGATTAGGGACAGAGTGGAGTCCTGAAAGCAAAGAGGTCTGAATATTAAAAGAAAGGGCTTTCAACACAGTCAAATGCCACTGGAGGTGAAAAATAGGGACTAGAAATGGGTATATGGCAAGGAAATACAGAGTGAACTCTTCTATTTTCTAAATGGTGTTCTTAAGTCAGCCACCAGCTTCAACACCTCCTAGAGTCTTGAAATGCCTGACACAATGCAGAGTAATGGATTAGGAAGTGCTTTATCAGTTTTGATTACTCTTTTTTCCTTCTCTAAGCTTCTTTGACTGCTTCAGCCTGTGCAGATCACCCCTTCTTGAACCGCCCACTCTGCCTCCCTCCCCAAGTATCTCATTGACTGGAGAATCCTTTGAAGACTTGACTCAGGCTTGCATTCCCTTGCTAACCTCCTCTCCTGCAGCATCCTGAAAGCAGGGGTGGCCCAAAGAGCAGGAGGGAGCAGGAAGCCCCCAAAGCCCACAGCAGTCCCTGCCTGGTCGGTGGTAAGTGGTGTGGCTTAATCTTAGTCGGTCCCCTAGTGAGCACTTTCTGTTTGCTTTAATTTCTCCAAGGTTTGGGGTGGCTGTGAGAGTGAGGGATGGGAGTTGGTGTTGTCCCACCCTGGGCCCAAGCTCCCCTGGGACCAAAGCTCCCCTAAAACCCTCCATTTGACAGAAGAAACAGGTGATGTCCCCAGTTTGGAAAGGGCACTGGCAGAGGGTCTCTATAATCCCAAGTACCGGCCCCACTCAGAGCTCCCAGGTCCCTAAGCCTCAGAAAGCTAATTTTCAGGTGTCTGGGTTGGAGAGTTCAATTCATTAGGGTAGGGAGGGTGGGGCCAGAAAGGAGCCACAAAGGGGCAAGCTGTGTGGCCGCGAGGCAGGACAGCCTTTCAAGGCAGATTTGCTCTGGCTGGCCTGGAGGAAGCAAATGATAATTTCTTCCCAAAGTGGGTCTGTGGCCCGTCCTGCCAAGTCCAAAGAGGAAAGCAGGAGGCTGGACTTTCTTGTTGCCTTGGGACCACCATCATCTTCCCCCTCCCTTAGGCTGCTCACACTTTCAGGGACCCCAGTGGCCACCCCACAAAGCACAGAAAGCAGGTCTGTCCAGTAGTACAGTAGACCTCCACTTTGCCCCTAATCCCCACTAAGCACTTGGGCAATCAAGGTTAAGGGCATCCAGACTGATGTTGCCACGCCCGCCACTCCAGGGCCAGGGCTGGAAGGGCCTAGAGGAGAGGTGTTCCTTTTCAGTTCTCTTAATCCTCCTGGGTTAAACCTAGGAGAAATCAGGGTTTGTTGCAAACACTTGCTAACACCCCACCCCTTTCCACTCCCACCCCACCCACTCCTCAATTATCTCAGCTTCCAGCCCCAAAGCCCTCAGTCACCCCAATACCTAGTTGAAGTTTAAAACATTGGTTATTGAATCATATTTCATTTTAGAATTATCTTCTACTTTTCCTGTTTGCATTTAGGATAGAAACTTTTTTTTTCAGTATAAACTTAATACACTCTAAATAAATTTTAAGATAAAAGATTAATAGTTTAGCAGGATGTGGCGATGTGTGCATGAGTTCCTGATGATTCAAGTCTGGGAAATCCCGGTCTGAGAGGGGTTCAGAGAGGCTAGGGCTTGCCTGGGGGGAGTTGCACCACCCACGTGTCTCCAAGGAAGGAGGTCTGTCTGCCCAGAGCCTCCAGGGACCTGGAGCTTCCCTGGCAGACCCTCTGGCCTAATGAATGAATTAAAACCCCCAGTTCCACCTCTCCAGCCTTCAAGCCTATCTCCCTTGTCCCCTAGGACTTTGTTTCTCCTGGCTTGGGTGGGAGTCTATACATACACACACACACACACACACACACCCTCTCCCTTTCCTTCCCCTCCCTTTTACTCTAAGCTGTGAGGCCCCTTGGGAGCTCCTTTGTAAGGTAATTGGATTTCTCCCCTTGTTAGTTTGCAATGAAAATGTCATCTATTCTGGGCCACCGCCAGGGAGGGGCACGCTCCCATTCAGCAAGCTGGCCCAGAGCTGTGAAGCTATTCAGGACTCCCAGCCTCCAGCCGGGCAGCTGCGGTTCCCTGACAATGCACTCCTTTGCCTCTGCCCCACCAGTGTGCCTAGCTCGGAAGTGGCCTTGACAGGGCCAGGGCTGGGGGGCTGGATTCTGAGGCTCCAAGATCACCAGAACCCATCCCACAAGTAGGCACTGGTGGAATGTGATTTTAAGAGTACTCCCCATATTTTAAGGTGGTGGAGGAAAGTTCTCATAATACAAGTTCTAAGGCTCTGGGGCTCTTATAAAGCAGACCCTAGGTTGGGAAGACCTCCCTGGAGGAGGAAATGGCAACCCATTCCAGGATTCTTGCCTGGAGAATCACATGGACAGAGGACCCTGGCGGCTATGGTCCACGGGGTCACAAAGAGTTGGACATGACTGAGCGACTAAGCAAGTAGGCAAAGCAGACTGAGAGAGACTGCAAAGGGCAGATGCTGACACCCAGGGATGGATACCTTGACCTTCCCCAGGAGATCACTGTAAGTGGTGGAGTCAATCAAAGCAGAAACCATGGTGGAGACCTGGAGCTACCCGACCTCGGCTGGAACCACGGACAACCACAAACTGCTTGTCCTCAGAGTTCTCTAGCTAGAAAGATGAGATGGGGGAAAATGGATCACAGTGTACTCAGACCTCTGGCTGAGTACTTCCGGGGGACCATGTGGGCAAAGTGAAAAAAATAGTGGATGCTGTTACTCACTCCTTCGCTGGGAATCTCTTCCTCTTGCTTTTTCCTCTGCCTCCTCAGGCTAGTTGGCCTCAAGCGTCTCACCCTGGCTCATGTCTCTTTCCCTCTCGCTTGCACACTCCTCCCGGCAGGCTCCTCTGTTGCTGAGGCTTTAACTCTCAGGCTGACCATTCCCTCCGGAAGCGGCGCTCCTTTCCTGCCGGCTGCACATGGAGCCTCCCCGGTGGCATCATCTGCATCGTCATGGAGATGGCGACGATCGACATGACTGAGTGCCTCCTGCCCGCTGTCCCGGCCCTCTGCGTGGGCACTTGCCCTGCATGGAATCTCCCACTCCTGTGACTGAGGGCCTGTCCCTTCCCCCAGGGCGGAGACGAGCTACAGGACCTGCCCAAGGTCACCACGCCTGGTAAGTGAGGGAGTCGGGATTCACACCCAGGCAGTCTGTCTGCACAGTCTGTGGCCAAAACCACACTACAGCTTCGAAACAGACCTTCTGCTCCTCTGTTAGCCCTTTGCCTGTCGGAAGGGCCACGACTCACCCCCTCAGAAAAGCCGGGGCCGTGGGAGGCATCCTCACCCCCCACCTCCTCCTCCTGCCCACACCCAGCCATCACCAGCCCTGGCGAGCCCCTCGCCAGACTCTTTCCAGTCCCTTCTTGTTACGGACTGGGTGTTAGTGATGACAGTGAAGGACAGGGGAGCCTGGACTGCTACAGTCCATGGGGTTGGAAACAGTCAGATACAACTCAGCGACTGAACAAGAGCAGCAACAAAGCCCGGTGATTTTCTCCCAGCACGTTCAGGAATAGTTCATCCTGGGTTGATGCCCTCAGATATGTAGTGTGCTCTCTCCTTCACACAAAGCTTCTAATCTTTACTGCATGAAAGTTTGCTTAAGTAATGATGTTGAGTATTCTGTACCCTTGTTTTGGTTTTCTTCTTCAGGGATATGTTGGATCTTCTTTTTCCATTTTGATATCTGTCACTTTTGTTTCTCTTAACACATTGTCCATTGTGTTTATTCACTATGTTCCTCTGGTTTAGTCTTAATTTATGAAGTGATGCTTTTCCTTTTCTTTCTAATTCTTTCCTGGAGGTCTGCCATCACACTTCAGATTTTTCTAATACTAATTTAAGTTAATCTTTCATGTTTTATATCAATTTCTTAATGCATTTTTTAACCACTCTGAGATAACAGGCTACAGTTGTATACTTTTTGGTGTAGGTTTGTTTTTCTGCTATGCTTTTGTTGAGGTAGCAACAGTATTCTGATCCTTGTTCTCTTTTTTTTCTTATAATATATTCGAGCAAGATTTGACCTCAATATTTTTATTGTTTATTTCTAGGTAAACTTAGTTTTTCTGAACCTTATGAAGAAGGCATGGTTCAGAATGTTTTTTATTACTACATAAATCTCTATTCTGTTGTTTTTATATAGTGTTAAAAATACATTGTGTTGATTACTGAGAGATTTCCCAGTTCTGTCTCCCTTGCCCCATTTGTACTTGGATCAAGTCTTTACTTCATCTATATTGTTCCTGTCCTGAACAATTTTTATTCCACTCCAAGCCTTTAATGATAGTCTTTGCATTCCTGTGTTAGAGTTGTTATTAGGGATCACTGTTTATCAATAGTAGGAATTTATCAGTAGTATTTTTGGCCATTATTGATCAAATTGTGTGATCTTTGTCTTTTAAATTATTCTTCACTTAATGCAAAGAGATCCAACCAATCCATTCTGAAGGAGATCAGCCCTGGGATTTCTTTGGAAGGAATGATGCTAAAGCTGAAACTCCAGTACTTTGGCCACCTCATGTGAAGAGTTGACTCACTGAAAAAGATTCTGATGCTGGGAGGGACTGGGGGCAGGAAGAGAAGGGGACGACAGAGGATGAGACGGCTGGATGGCATCACTGACTTGATGGATGTGAGTCTGAGTGAACTCCGGGAGTTGGTGATGGACAGGGAGGCCTGGTGTGCTGCAATTCATGGAGTCGCAAAGAGTCAGACACGACTGAGCAACTGAACTGAACTGAATGTTGATAAATTTCCTAACTAAAATTTTGTATACTCAGAATTCTTGCATCTATATTCTTAAGTGCAATTGGTCTCTAGTTATTTGGTTCATATTCATCAAGTTTTGTTATTAAGATCATGCTTGCCTATAAAGTGGATTGGAGGAGTTTTCAATCTTTTAAAATAACCTGGAATAATCTGAGTAACAATGGTTCTCAGTGTTTAACAAGTGTTTAAAAATTTAGTTAGAACTCAACATTTCTTCCACCTGGCCTACACTAGACTACATTTCTCAGACTCTCTTACTGTTAGGGTTCAGTTCAGTTCAGTTGCTCAGTCGTGTCCAACTCTTTGTGACACCATGAACCGTAGCACGTGTAGAATTCTTGCATCTATATTCTTAAGTGCAATTGGTCTCTAGTTATTTGGTTCATATTCATCAAGTTTTGTTATTAAGATCATGCTTGCCTATAAAGTGGATTGGAGGAGTTTTCAATCTTTTAAAATAACCTGGAATAATCTGAGTAACAATGGTTCTCAGTGTTTAACAAGTGTTTAAAAATTTAGTTAGAACTCAACATTTCTTCCACCTGGCCTACACTAGACTACATTTCTCAGACTCTCTTACTGTTAGGGTTCAGTTCAGTTCAGTTGCTCAGTCGTGTCCAACTCTTTGTGACACCATGAACCGTAGCACGTGAGGCCTCCCTGTCCATCGCCAACTCCTGGAGTCCACCCAAACCCATTTCCATCGAGTTGGTGATGCCATCCAACCATCTCATTCTCTGTTGTCCCCTTCTCCTCTTGCCCTCAATCTTTCCCAGAATCAGAGTAACCAGTCTGTTGTTCCATGTCCAGTTCTAACTGTTGCTTCCTGATCTGCATATAGGTTTCTCAAGAGGCAGGTCAGGTGGTCTGATATTTCCATCTCTTTCAAAATTTTCCACAGTTTATTGTGATCCACACAGTTAAAGGCTTTGGCATAGTCAATAAAGCAGAAATTGATGTCTTTCTGGAACTCTCTTGATTTTTCGATGATCCAGCAGTTATTGGCAGTTTGATTTCTGGTTTCTCTGCCTTTTCTAAAACCAGCTTGAACATCTGGAAGTTCACGGTTCACATAAGCCTGGCTTGGAGAATTTTGAGCATTACTTTACTAGCGTGTGAAATGAGTGCAATTGTGTGGTAGTTTGAGCATTCTTTGGCATTGCCTTTCTTCGGAATTGAAATGAAAACTGACCTTTTCCAGTCCTGTGGCCACTGCTGAGTTTTCTAACTTTGCTGGCATATTGAGTGCAGCACTTTTAAAGCATCATCTTCCAGGATTTGAAATAGCTCAACTGGAATTCCATCACTTCCACTAGCTTTGTTTGTAGTGATGCTTCCTAAGGCCCACTTGACTTCACATTCCAGATGTCTGGCTCTAGGTGAGTGATCACATCATCGTGATTATCTGGGTTGTAAAGATCTTTTTTGTACGGTTCTTCTGTGTATTCTTGCCACCTCTTCTTAATATCTTCGCTTCTGTTAGGTACATACCATTTCTGTCCTTTATTGAGCCCATCTTTGCATGAAATGTTCCCTTAGTATCTCTAATTTTCATGAAGAAATCCTAGTCTTTCCCATTCTATTGTTTTCCTCTATTTCTTTCCATTGATCGCTGAGGAAGGCTTTCTTATCTCTCCTTGCTATTCTTTGGAACTCTGCATTCAAATAGGAATATCTTTCCTTTTCTCCTTTGCTTTTCACTTCCCCTCTTTCCACAGCTGTTTGTAAGGCCTCCTCAGACAGCCGTTTTGCTTTTTTGCATTTCTTTCTCTTGGGGATGGTCTTGATTCCTGTCCCCTATACAATGTCACCAAACTCCATCCATGGTTCATCAGGCACTCTATCGGATCTAGTCCCTTAAATCTATTTCTCACTTCCACTGTATAGTTATAAGGGATTTGATTTAGGTCATAACTGAATGGTCTCATGGTTTTCTCCACTTTCTTCAATTTCTGTCTGAATTTGGCAATAAGGAGCTCATGATCTGAGCCACAGTCAGCTCCTGGTCTTGTTTTTGCTGACTGTATAGAGTGTCTCCATCTTTGGCTGCAAAGAATATAATCAATCTGATTTTGGTGTTGACCATCTGGTGATGTCCATGTGTAGAGTCTTCTCTTGTGTTGTTGGAAGAGGGTGTTTGCTATGACAAGTGCGTTCTCTTGGCAGAACTGTTAGGGTACCAAGAGACTAAATTTGTGCTAATGGAATGGGGCAAAAGCAGACCCTTTCCATTTCTGGGGCAGAAAACCCTCCCATTTTCCATCCTCCTTGCACTGTCTTCTTTTGCAACGATCCCAGTAGCTATCCATTAAAGACGGTGGAGACACAGGGTAGAAGAAACAAGGAATCCTGAATTGCCGCTGGGCAACAGCCAAACAACCAGGACCCTGGTCTCTATGTGAGTAAAAGACAAGCTTCTGCTGTGTGAAGCCCCTAAGATTAAAGGAGGGAAGTTAAGCTGGTAATGCCTTATTAATACTAAAATCAACGTTAAATCATCTAGAAGTGATGCATTTGGAAGTCATAGTTTTTTTTAACAGTTTTATTGAGATCTAATTCATTAGCATATGAGTCATCCATTTAAAGTACATGATTCAGTGGGTTTTGGTATATTTACAGACCTGCAACCATGATCACAGTCACTTTAAAACATTTTGACACCTCAGAAAGAAACTCCGTACCCTTCAGCTACCACCCCTAACTCAAGTACCACTACCCCTAATCCTCGGCCACCCCTTAACTACTTTCTGTGCTGCAGATCTTCCTATTCTAGACATTCCATATTAATCAAACCACGTAATTGAATGATCTTCTGGGACTGGCTTCTTTCATCTAACATAATGTTTTAAAAGTTTGTCCATGTTGTAGCATGTATCAGAATTTATTACTTTTCATGGCTAAATAGCATTCTATTATATGGATATAATATGTTTCATCTATTCATCTATCAATGGACATTTGGGTTATTTCTACCTGTTGGCTATTATGAACAATGCAGTCATAAAAATTTCCATATACAAGCGTTTGTGTTTCATTTCTTTCGGGTGTATACCTAGGAGTAGAATTACTGGGTCATGTGGTAACTCTGGGATTCCCAAGTGGCACTTTGGTAAAGAATCCACCTGTCAATGCAGGAGATGTAAGAGACAGGGGTTTAGTCCCTGGTTGGGAAGATCCCTGGAGAAGGAAATGGCAATCCGCTCCAGTATTCTTACCTGGGAAATCCCATGGACAGAGGAGCCTGGTGGGCTACAGTCCTTGGGGTCACAAAGAGTCAGATACAACTGAAGCAACTTAGTGCACAAACACACAGCCGTAAACAAGAGTTCCAGTTTCTCCATATCCTCACCAACATTTGTTTTTAATATTATCTGACTTTTTGATTCTAGCCGTCCTACTGGGTGTGAAGTGGCCTCTCAGTTTGATTCATATTTCCCTGATGACTAATGACATTGAGCATCTTTTCATATGCTTGCTGGCTATTTACATACCATCCTTGGAGAAATGTCTATTCAGAATCTGCCGTTTTTAAATTGTGTTATTTGTCTTTTATTACTGAGTTGTACTAACTCATAGACTTTCTGTAGTTCTTGTTGTTCAGTTGCTAAGTCATGTCTGACTCTGCAACCCCATGGACTGCAGCAAGCCAGACTCCCCATCCTTCACTATCTCCTGGAGTTTGTTCAGATCCAGGTCCATTGAGTCGGTGATGTTATCTAACCATCTTATCCTCTGCCACCCCGTTCTCCTTTTGTCTTAAATCTTTTCCAGCATCAGAGTCTTTTCCAATGAGTCAGCTCTTTGCATCGGTAGCCAAAGTATTAGAACTTCCGTTTCAGCATTAGTCCTTCCAAGGAATAACCAGGACTGGTTTCCTTTAGGAATGACTGGTTTGATCCTTGTAGTCCAAGGGACTCACAAGAGTCTTCTCCAGCACCACAATTCGAAAGCATCAATTCTTTGATGCTCAGCCTTCTTTATGGCCCAAATCTCACAACTGTACATGAGTACTGCACAAACCATAGTTTCGGCTACACAGACCTCTGTCTGCAAAGTGATGTCTCTCCTTTTTAATACACTGTCTAGGTTTGTCACAGCTTTCCTTCCAAGGAGTGTCTTTTAATTTCATAGACTTTTAATCACACTTTAGTCTTGCATATTGTTATGGATCTAGCCAAGTTTTCTTTCCTTTTTGAATGAGTATTGGTAATTTATACTCTTCTGAAAATTCATTCATTTCTCTTGTTCTTTAAATGTATTGCTATTCAATTCAGTTCAGTCACTCAGTCATGTCCGACTCTTTGTGACCCCATGGATTGCAGCAAGCCAGGCTTCCCTGTCCATCACCAGCTCCTGAAGCTTACTCAAACTTATATCCATAGAGTCGGTGATGCCATCCAACTATCTCATCCTCTGTCCTTTTGCCCTTCATCTTTCCCAGAATCAGGGTCTTTTACAGTGAGTCAGTTCTTCACATCAGGTGGCCAAAGTATTGGAGTTTCAGCTTTAGCATCATTCCTTCCAAAGAAATCCCAGGGCTGATTTCCTTTAGGATGAACTGGCTGGATCTCCTTGCAGTCCAAGGGACTCTCAAGAGTCTTCTCCAACACCACAGGCTCAAAAGCATCAGTTCTTTGGTGCTCAGCTTTCTTTATGGTCCAACTGTCACATCCATACATGACCACTGGAAAAACCATAGCTTTGACTAGACGGACCTTTGTTGGCAAAGTAATGTCTCTGCTTTTTAACATGCTGTCTAAGTTGGTCATAGCTTTTCTTCCAAGGAGCAAGCGTCTTTTAATTTCATGGCTGCAGTCACCATCTGCAGTGATTTTGGAGCCCTAAAAAATTAAGTCTGTCACTGTTTCCATTGTTTCCCCCTCTATTTGCCATGAAGTGATAGGACCACATGCCATGATCTTAGTTTTCTGAATGTTGAGTTTTAAGCCAACTTTTTCACTCTCCTCTTTCACTTTCATCAACAGGCTCTTTGGTTTTTCTTTGCTTTCTGCCATGAGTGTGATGTCATCTGCATATCTGAGATTACTGATATTTTTCCCGGCAATCTTGATTCCAGCTTGGCTTCATTCAGCCCAGCATTTCTCATGATGTACTCTGCATATAAGTTAAATAAGCAGGGTGACAATATACAGCCTTGATGTACTCCTTTCCAAATTTGGAACCAGTCTGTTGTTCCATGTCCAGTTCTAACCGTTACTTCTTGACCTGCATACAGATTTCTTAGGAGGCAGGTCAGGTGGTCTGGTATTCCCATCTAAGAATTTTCCACAGTTTGTTGTGATCCACACAAAGAATTTGGCAGAGTCAATAAAGCAGAAGTAGATGTTTTTCTGGAATTCTCTCGCTACAGTTGCATATCATATTCATTTATAATTCTTTTAATCTCTTTTCATATTTGTGGTTGTATCATATCTCTTGTTCTTAATGCTGTGATTTCAACTTCTTCTCAGCTAGTCTCCCAATCTATCTTAATAAGGTTTGTCAGAGGTTAACTCTTTTATAAAAGTTAAAATAGATTTTTGTTAACATTTTTATAATTTTTTCTATGTATTTATTTCAACTTTTTACTTTTTAAAGATTCCCTATGCTGTCCTTTCTATTTTATTTCCTTTATTGTTCTCTATCTTAATTCAACAGTAAGGAACTAAGAACTTCCAGATTAAAAAAAAAAAAAAGAACTTCCAGATGTTCAAGCTGGATTTAGAAAAGACAGAGGAACCAGAGATCAAATTGCCAAAAATATATGTTTTCTCTTGTGAAGAGTCTTAAATGTATTTGGTAAGTCTTATATAATTTGTTCCCCTTGTATTATTAATTTTAAATTTCCAGTTTGATTTACTCTTTGAGGGGTTAAAGTATTTATGATTTTTTTTAATTAGTTACACTCTTTTTAAAGCAATCTTTTCACCATTCAGCTATCATTCCAATGAATTAAATGAATATGGCCTAAAGAAACCTCTACTTTTTGAAACTTATTAAGGTTGTTTTTTGATAAAGTGAACAATAAACTTTTGTTAGTGTTTAATACACTTTTCAGAGAAGGCAATGGCAACCCACTCCAGTACTCTTGGCTGGAAAATCCCATAGACGGAGGAGCCTGGTAGGCTGCAGTCCATGGGGTCACTAAGAGTCGGAAACAACTGAGTGACTTCACTTTCACTTTTCACTTTCATGCATTGGAGAAGGAAATGGCAACCCACTCCAGTGTTCTTGCCTGGAGAATCCCAGGGACGGGGGAGCCTTGGTGGGCTGCCGTCTCTGGGGCCACACAGCATCGAACACGACTGAAGTGACTTAGCAGCAGCAGCAACAATATAATTCTATATAAGACAAATAATTTGACATGCATGTATATGTACATATAAGATGCATTTACACATACAAGATACATCTATATATGATATTATTATTATTATTTGTCAAATCCTCCATTCCCTTGCCTTTTTTTGTTTATAAATTGTCAGATTCTAAAAGCTTTTTGTTTAGATCACCCACAGGATTGTAAGGGTTTTGGGTTTTTTTTAGTTATTTTTAAGTTTTGTTTGTAATTTTAGAAGTTTTTGCTGCTGTGTAATTTGGCAAAAGTTTATGACTATTTTATGTTCTTCATAAGAAAGAAGTTTTTCTTCTAGAAATGGGTATCAGACTTGATTTATTGACATAATACAACTAAATCTCCTAATACTAAACCATCAAGTCAAGTCACCCTGATTTTGTTAATTTGTGGATAACCTTTATTTTCTGCTTATATTCTTAGAGATTTTTATTTATGTCTTGTACTTAAAACATCCACCAGACTGTGGATTTCCTTCCTAAATTTTTGCCTAGTACAGAGTAAATTCTGAGTTTACCCATCAGTCCTGTGCTTTCTCTTTTGAAGAGTTAAAAAGCACTGAAAAGTCACCCCCACATAGCCTGTACAATCTTGAAAAAGAACAATGTTGAAGGACTCACACTTCTTGACTTCAAAGCTTATTACAAAGCTACCATAATCAAAACAGTGTAGTGCTAGCAGAAGGACAGATGTGCAAACCAAGCAAATAAAGTAGAGAACCTGGAAAAAAAACCCTGTCATATATGGTCAACAGAGTTTCCATAAGGATGCAAGACGATTCAGTAAGGAAAGGACAATCTTTTCAACAGTATACTTTGGGAAAACTGGATATCCACATGCAAAAGAATATCCTCCACACCAGACACAAAAATGAACTCAAAATAGTTTAAACACCTAAATATAAAACAGGACATCATAAAACTCCCAGAAGAGAACACAGGCAAAACATTCTCAGATATAATTCTTAGCAATATTTTCTTAGATCAGTCTCCCAAGGCAAAAGAAATAAAAGCAAAAACAAACAAATGAGACCTAATGAAACTTAAAGGCTTTTGCCCAGCTTAGTAAGCCAGCAACAAAAAGAAAAGACAACCTATAGAATGGCAGAAAGTATTTGCAACTGATGCAACCAAGAAGGGGTAATATCCAAAATATATGAACAACTCATACAACTGAAGGTCAAAAAAACACAATCCAATCAAAAATGGGCAGAAGATATAAACAGTCATTTCTTCAAAGATATACAGATAGCCAACAAGCACATGAAAAGATGCTCAAGGCTGACACTGAAGAAAGTGTTAATCACTCTGTCGTGTCTGACTCTTTGTGACCTCATGGACTGCAGCCCCCCAGGCTGCTCTGTCCATGGAATTCTCCAGGCAAGAATACTGGGGTGGGTTGCCATACCCTTCTCCAGGGGATCTTCTGGCCAATATTCTCCATGGGCTGTTTCCCCTTCTGGATGTGAGACCCAGTTCTAGTTCTCCAGGCAACATGGTACAGGAGCCTGTGGGTGGCTCTTCTTAATGGAGTTGGTTTCTGAGACCCACCGTTGCTGCCAGCAGGGTCCAAATGATTTTGAAGAAATCTCCACTGCTAAAGGCTCCCCAGCATTTCCCATTAGCATCAGAAGGACAGCTAAGGCCAAATCATAAAAACCCCATCCAGGAGGGCAAGCCCCACCAGCTCTTGGCTAATGGTGTCTCAGTCTGAGTCCTTGCTAGAAGTTGCTACAAAATCTGCCTGAAGCACAGGCTTAGTTTCTTAAATTTATGCAGACATACTTCTATGTGCACGGGGGTTTTCACAGGACATTGGAAGGGGGAGGGGAAGCCATAGCATGGCCACTTCGATAGATAGAGGAAAGGATACAGGGGCAGGAAGAGGGAGGGGTGGCAAGCCTTGACCAGTGACAGGTGGCATGAAAGGTCATCCTTCCCTCTGGCATAGCCACTCCCTGAGCCACCACACCTGCAAACCTTTAGATGCTCCTCCAGAGAGGAGAGAAGCCCCGAGAGGGACAAGATGTGACCCGCCCAACAACCTGTACAGCAGTGCAATGCACCAAGCCTGGCCCTCTAGGGTTCACAAGTAGAGGGGTGGTGTCCACTGAGTCCGAGGGGCCCCGCCGAGCACAGGTGCCCCAAGCTCCAGGTCACTTACATCCCTTGGCCAACACCTGCTGAGAAGGCACCACGCACCAGGCCCCTTGATCTAAGCGCTGGGCAGACAGCACTGCACATGCAGGCAACACCCTGCCTGTCAGTGGGAGAGGCTGTAACAGCAACACAAATCAGGCAAACAGACAAAACACGCGGCGGCCAGTTAGGGCTGCTGCTTGTCAGTGTGCCTGCTCAGGGCCAGGGGCAAGGGCTTGAGGCAGGGTTAGCTGTGGAGCCCTCGCAGAGCAGCAAGTTGGCATGCGTGGCCTCCCCTTCGCCTGGGCAGGAGCAATTATCATCCTTGCACAGAGGATGTGCAAATCCTTGCACATCCTTGCACAGAAACTGCCTGCCAGAGCCCTGCTGCCTCATGGCCTCTCTCTGGCAGATAGGTGCCTGCCAGCCTCCCAGGGCCTTACCTGAGCCCCTTCTGCAGCCGCCTAAAGGCCGAGGCCTCCCTCTGGTGGTCACCATGCTGGGGGCCCGAGGCTGTGCTGGTGGAGCGAGGTGGTGGGACTTCACCTGGAGTCCCGGTTGAGGTGGACGAGGAGACACCACTGGACCAACAGGCGATCCTGAGAGGATGCGGGCAGAGTGCTTCAAATCCTGGTTCTTCCCTCTGTTACCACTACCTGACTCAGCCCCAGTTTCCTCACCTGTAAAACGGGAATAAAGAGCCTGCCTCCCAGCTGCAGCGACTAAAGAGGATGAAGACTAGAGTGTCCACGGTGTATACTCCGCCCATACGCACACACACAGTGTCCAAACGACCATCAGTAATAGAAACCTCTTGTTAGTATCCAGCCTCCATTTCTCAGTTAACGATTCTTTATTGAGAGTCCCTTGGGCAGCAAGGAGATCAAACCAGTCAATCGCAAAGCAAATCAACTCTGAATATTCACTGGAAGGTTGATGCTGATGCCGAAGCTGCAATGCTTGGGCCACCTGCTGCACAGAGCCAGCTCACTGGAAAAGACCCTGACGCTGGGAAAGACTGCGGGCAGGAGGAGAAGGGGCGGCAGAGATGAGACGTGGGATGGCATCACCGGCTCAGCGGACGTGAGTCTGAGCAAGCTGCAGGACATGGTGGGGGCCTGGGAAGCCTGGAGTGGCGCGGTCCATGGGGTCGCAGAGTCGCACACGCCTGAGCGACTGAACAACAGCTATACGCAGATACCAGCGTTTTAGACGCGCTCACCCTTTGGCCCGCTCCTTGAGGGACTGAAAGTCACACCCCAGCAACCGCCGCAGCGCCGGCGCGGCTGTCGGGGGTGTGCAGGAGAGCGGAGGGGTTTGCGTGCTGGGCTCCAAGAGGCGGGCCTGCAGCGCCACCTGGTGGCAACACGCGGCCTGCCAGGAGGCGTGCTTTCTGCCTTCCTGGGCTCTCAGGATCGCAAATCGGTCTTTCTCCAAGGGCTGACTGTGGGAAACCAGGACCTGGGCACCAGAGCCATGAAACCCTTATTACTGCGCAGCTCCCAGGCCCCAGGGGGTGGTAGGCAGGGCAGGGGCATGGAAGGAGCCAGGTTCTGGGGTTCCTGGTGAAGCCACTTGGGTATACAATTTACTAGCCTGGCCTGTTTTCTACATCTGCAAAATAGGGAAACATACAAATAAGTCTTTCCACACACATGGCATCTGGTCCCATCACTCCATGGCAAATAGATGGGGAAACAATGGAAACAGTCACAGACTTTATTTTCTTGGGCTCCAAAATCACTGCAGATGGTGACTGCAGCCATGAAATTAAAAGACGTTTGCTCCTTGGAAGAACAGCTATGACCAACCTCGACGGCATATTAAAAAAGCAGACACTACTTTGCCAAAAAGGTCCGTCTAGTCAAAGTTATGGTTTTTCCAGTGGTTATGTATGGATGTGAGAGTTGGACTGTAAAGAAAGCTGAGCGGCAAAGAACTGATGCTTTTGAGCCTGTGGTGTTGGAGAAGACTCTTGAGAGTCCCTTGGACTGCAAGGAGATCCAGCCAGTTCATCCTAAAGGAAATCAGTCCTGAATATTCATTGGAAGGACTGACGCTGAAGCTGAACTCCAATACTTTGGCCACCTGATATGAAGAACTGACTCACTGGAAAAGACCCTGATGCTGGGAAAGATTGAGGGCAGCAGGAGAAGGGGACGACAGAGGATGAGATAGTTGGACGGCATCACTAACTCCATGGACATGAGTTTGAGTAGGCTTCGGAAGTTGATGGATAGGGAAGCCTGGCATGTTGCAGTCATGGGGTCACAAAGAGTCGGACACGACTGAGTGAATGAACTGAACACACAGAATTGAAGTGAGACACTAAGAAAATGGGGAGAGGGAATATGGAAGAGTTGATAGCTGGATCTTTCTGGTGAGATGATAGGTAGAACCATGTGAGTTAAGAATGAACTGGGCGAGTCCAGGGACCTGCTGCTGGCAGCAAGGTTCAGGGATGAGGCCAGAATGGTAGGTAGGATTTCCAACGCCAGGCTCACACATGTTTTCAAATCCCAGCAGTACCACTTACTAGATGGGGGACCCTAGACATGTCCCTCACCCCTTCTTATCCCAATCCCCCTTTCCATAGCATGGTTATTATACACCATTATTACAGGTGAAGAGATGAGCACAGAGCTGGTGAGTAACGAACATGAAAAAGAGGCAGCTGTTACTTAATTGACACTCTGCCTGGAGAGAAGTCACCCAAAGGAGGAGTCATCTTCTCAAAGATGGGGGGTGGGGGGAAGGGAGGATAAATTAGGAGATTGGGATTAACATACACACACTACTATATACAAAACATCTCATCAGCAAGGCTCTATTGTATAGCACAGGAAACTCTACCCAATAATTTTTGTAATAACCTGTAAGGGGAAAGAATCTGAAAAGCAATATATTTATATTATACTATATTATCAGTTATATATGTGTAACTGTGCTGTATACCTAAAACTAACACAATATTGTAAACCAACTATGCTTCAATTTATATATATATAGGCAAAAAAGGAAATGCAAAATAAGACCACAATGATTTACCATCACACACCCATTAGAATGACCAAATTTGAAAGACTGGCCAACCAAATACTGGCAAGGAGGTAGAGGAACTGGGACTCTACACTGTGGTGGGGATATAAAATCAAGAATCACTCTGGAAAATATTTTGGCAGTTTCCTATAAACCTACATATACACTCAGCATATGATCTAGCTATTCCCCTCTGAGATATTTACCCAAGGGAAATGAAAGTGTATATGAAGACAGGCACATGAGTGGTTATAGCAGCTTTTATTTGTATTAACAACAGCCAAAAACTGGAGACAATACCAATGTCCATCAATAGATGAATGGATAAGCTGTGGCATATCCACGCAAAGGAATACTCAGCAGTATAAAGGAATGGACTACTGATTTACGCCATGAAATGGATAAAGCTCAAAATAATTATGCTGAGCAAAAATAAATGCAGACAAAAAGAAGCGTCTATGCTGTATGAATCCATTATATAAAATTTTGGAAAATATAAAATAGTGTATAAAGAAAGAAAGTTGATTCAAGGTCACCTGGAGATGGGCCAGAGGGTGGTGAGGAGGGCTGTAAGGAAAGCATCACCAAGGGGCAGGAGGAGATTTTTCAGCATAATAGGTTTGTTCATTATCTTGATTGTGGTGATGGTTTCATTACTGATATATTTGTCACTTGAAATATGTGTGGTTTATTTTAGGTTTAATATACCTCAATACACTGTTAAAAATAAGTTTGGAGAATATTGTATTTGCAATTTTTATACAAACCCAATCCTCCTTAATGCATTTTATTGTTTCTTCTTATAAATATAGTACAACAAAAAAGTCCAAAACCAAAGCCTACAAATCTCCCCCAGCTTCACGGATATTGCAGGCTGCGTTAAGATCATCATTTTGTCTGTGTGCCATGGTGAGGGGAAAGGACCCATTCTGTAGGTCATTCTTCCATCCTTGTGATGAGAGGTCAGGATGATGTAATTGCTTTGGAAACACAAAGGGTGCATATCGGGCACCCCAACCACAGGACTGAAAAAGTCTTTTCTGCGGCTTCAGTCTGCTTTCTGGAGACGTGAGTGCTGAGGTTTGGAAGAAAAAGAAGAGCTAAGTGTCCATAGCAGCTCAGCCACCTGTGGGCACTAATCTGTGATCCCTGATCCACACAAGCAACAGTGGGAGCTGGAGGTGTTGTTGAGCAGCGGTGAAAAGAGGGCAGTCAAGGTAACCAGAGCTTACAAGTACCAGGGCAACGTGACTTTGGATAAGCAGACTCTGCCGTCCCAGCCTCCTCAGCGCCTCTGCCATCTTGCTGTCCCCGAGGCAGCTGCCACCCGCTCCGAGCACAGAGAGAATCCTCGGAGAGCAGCCATGAGGTCACCAGCCAGAGTCTGACCTGGTCTTGTGTGCACTGATCACAATGGGGACCAGGCAGAGACTCCAGCAGTGGCTGCAACCACCCGCTGGAGACAGCTGGAGTAGCAACTATCACTGGTTTCTCATGCTAAGTACCATGTGTCCACACGAGGCAGTGGAGGCAATGGAACAGAGGGGCTGAGCGCAAGAGAGATTCCACCCAGGCTTACGTCAGAGCTTTGACACTTACCAGTGTGTGCCTCGGGCAAGTTACTTAACCACAACATGTCTCAGTTTCTCCATCAATAAAATGGAGATAACAAGAATTACCACATACAGCGGTTAAGGGTGAAAGGAGTTGATATCTGTGTTTAGACAAGTTTCTGAGACAGTGTGCTCACTGATGTGCTTGTTATTATTCTATCCTTTTAAAAAATAGCCCTCTTCTGCCCTTTCCCACATATCAGACAATGCAGGCTTGTACATATGGCCAGTATGTAAATGTTGGGTGTGATGGGGAGTTCCCTTAACACTCTTAAACTGATTTCTTCAGGTTTGGGGCTCATACTGTTTATTTCTATTGCTCTAAGAACCTCAGAGCAAATCTAGAACCCAGGTCTTGGGGCAGGAAGCCTTGGGAGGGCTGATCCATGCAGGTCCTGCCATCTCCAGCAGGGGGCGAGCAGCACCCACCACCCTTTGCTAATGCTGAGCAATGTCCAGCCCCACCCCAGGCCCTGGGAACAAGGGCTGTTTACAGCAGGAGACTCATTTTAGTTCTATAGCCCAGTGGCCACAGGCGGATTTGTGGGCACTGCTCCCTCCTGGATTCCTGACTTTCCTAGTTCCAATCTGTTCCTCTTCCTGGAAGTGGAGACTCATGCCACGGTGGCTTGGCCTCAGTTTCCCAGTCTGTAAAACAGGTTGTCATCACTGCCGCTTTCCCTGAGGTCCCACAGTGAATTCTTAGCAGGAATGACAGGCAGGAGAAGCTCTATGCCCTGCCCACAAGCACAGCTGGGAAAAGCCATTTCCTGAAGCAGCAACACCAAAGGATGGGGGAGGTGTTTCCAAGCAGGGAGCAGGCGGCCTGGGTGATCTTCCCTCCTCCCAGCCTCAGTGACTTGCACTGTCCCAAATCTTGGCTCCAGGATGCCCCCGCTTCAATCTTTGCACCAGCGAGGGACTTCCAAGCCTAACCTGAGGTTTTCTTCACCCACCTTTGACCCAAACAGCACAAATGAAAAACCAGAAAAAAAAAAATCACATCTTTATTGTCTGATTAATGTACTGGCTTGGAGAGGGAAGACTGTAAGGGGCGGGGAACATTCAGCTTTGATTAGTCGGAAAGTCCTATTAACTGTGTACAAAATGAATGTTACAAAAATCATGTAAAAAAACAGGTCAGCAAAGCAGCAGCCCTGGGGAGGGCTCAAGGCACCTGGGAGGCTGAGAAACAGGCCCACCCTGGCCTCAGGAGTGAGGCTGAAGGACAGGGGGCCGCGGACTGCACCCCTCCCCTCCTTCACCATGGGGCACGTGTGTCTCCTCTCTCCCCGATTACAAGTCAGTACAAAACTGCCTTCAAGGGCTCAAACCCCAAGGCCAAGGCACTATCAGAAATGCGGTGGGCCTGAAGCCCAGCACTGAGCTCCCCCTTCCCAGCGGCTGGAGCCTGGAGAAGGGCCGCCGGGTCCCCGTGCCCAGCAGGGTGGGCAGGCACAGAGTCCCGCAGCTGGGGAGTGGCTCTGCCCCCCGACACGCAGTAG
>SJXQ01005646.1:873037-950281 GCA_006408695.1 Aepyceros melampus
GCCATTCACCCTCTCTTTCCAGCGCCCCAGCCCTCGCCGTCTGAGCCCAGCATACCCGAGCCCCCTTCACCCTAGTTTTGTCCCTCCTCTGCACCCTGCAATCACCAAGCCACACACCGTCCCGGCCCACAGCCTGCCCCAGCCCCGCTCCCCTCCCTGGTGGAGGGGGGACCAGCCCACCTGGGGAAGCAGGATGCCCAGCAGGAGGCCCGCCATGATGGTGTAGTTGTCCATGAACCAGATGAGCACGGCGTTGGTGCAGCCCCGCACGTAGATGACGTTCTGCACGCTGAGGCGCTGCGGGGAGGAGGCTGGCTGAGGGCCCGCCTGGCAGCCCCAGTCCCAGCTCTGCCGCTCATCCCAGGCCCAGGCGAGTCCCTCAGCCTCTCTGGGCCTCAGTGTCTCATATGCAACCTGAGAAGTTGACTCTAAACCACAGGATCTCAACAGAAAGTGAAAGTTGCTCAGCGTGTCCGACTTTTGCGACCCCCTGGGGTGCCAAGCTCCTGTCCATGGGATTCTCCAGGCCACAATACTGGAGTGGCCGTCCCCTTTTCCAAGGGATCTTCCCAACCCAGGGATCGAACCCAGGTCTCCCGCATTGCGGGCGAATTCTTTACCAGCTGAGCTATCGTGGAAGCCTTGCAACAGGCAGTACTGTTCCCTAGAGGGCCTGCTGACATTGTGGTGGCACTTATGCTCGTCACAGAGACAGGGCTGGGGGCTGAAGGACTACAGAGCTCAGGGCAATCCTTCTCGAGGGACAGCCACCCAGACTACCTGCCTCTTAGATGTCCCCCAGGCATTTGGATGGATGATAACACATCCATAATTATCTGAGCCCAAAGCCTAACTCCAGGGACATAAAAACCAGTGTTTTCTGCTTGGCTTTACTATACATTGAATTCTACAGAAATAGAAATAGGTAAACTAAGGGCTCCAAAATCACTGCAGATGGTGACTGCAGCCATGAAATTAAAAGACGCTTACTCCTTGGAAGAAAAGTTATAACCAACCTAGATAGCATATTGAAAAGCAAAGACATTACTTTGCAAACAAAGGTCCATTTAGTCAAGGCTCTGGTTTTTCCAGTGGTTATTGTATGGATGCAAGAGTTGGACTGTGAAGAAAGCTGAGCACCAAAGACTTGATGCTTTTGAAGTGTGGTGTTGGAGTAGACTCTTGAGAGTCCCTTGGACTGCAAGGAGATCCAACCAGTCCATTCTGAAGGAGATCAACCCTAGGTGTTCTTTGGAAGGAATGATGCTAAAGCTGAAACTCCAGTACTTTGGCCACTTCATGCGAAGAGTTGATTCATTGGAAAAAGACTCTGATGTTGAGAGGGATTGGGGGCAGGAGGAAAAGGGGATGACAGAGGATGAGATGGCTGGATGGCATCACCGACTCAACAGATGTGAGTTTGAGTGAACTCCGGGAGTTGGTGATGGACAGGGAGGCCTGGCGTGCTGTGATTCATGGGGTCGCAAAGATCAGACATGACTGATCGACTAAACTGAACTGAACTGAAACTAAGGGATAATTACATTCGATTTTGTTTGGAACTTTATCCAAGAATTGTTCACCATTTTAAAAACCATGTCCATGGCAAAAAATATGCCCATGTTATGCCAATTTGCCCACACAACAGCCCTCCTAGGCAACAGAGGCCTCTGGCAGTGCAAACACCTGATCAACTTTGCTGTCTTCTATCTGGCACCTAAACATGTATATGGTTATAAATCATTTTATTTCTCCCTTTATCTCAAATCAGGGGCGTCCCTCATAGCTCAGTTGGTAAAGAATCCACCTGCAATGCAGGAGACCCCAGTTCCATTCCTGGGTTGGGAAGATCCACTGGAGAAGGGATAGGCTACCACGCCAGTATTCCTGGGCTTCCCTTGTGGCTCAGCCAGTAAAGAATCTACCCGCAATGTGGGAGACCTGGGTTCGAGCCCTGGGTTGGGAAGATCCCCTGGAGGAGGGATTCTGGCCTGGAGAATTTCATGCATTGTATAGTGCATGGGGTCTCAAAGAGTCGGACGTGACTGAGCTACTTTCACTTTCACACATTCACTTATCTCAAATCATTATGCCACTTGTTTTGGAATTAGGTGTATAGGTAGGTAGGTTATAATATCTGTGAGCGTCATTTTGGAATAACTAATAACAGTAGGGCATTGTATAAGCTAAGTCACTTCAGTGGTGCCTGACTCTTTGTGATCCCATGGACTGTAGCTCGGCAGGCTCCTCTGTCCAGGGGATTCTCCAGGCAAGAATACTGGAGTGGGTTGCCATGCCCTCCTCCAGGGGATCTTCCCGACGCAGGGATCGAATTCTCACCTCTTACATCTCTTGAATTGGCAGGCGAGTTATTACCATTAGTGCCATCTGGGAAGCCCAAATAGGGCATTACCAAGTGTTTATTATAAAAACTAGCCGTTGGGTCCCATGTTTGGAGAACCACTGCTGGTCTGTGGTTCAGCATCTTAGGTGTTTGTCAGAGTTACCCACTGCCCCACCCCAAGAGTGCACGTTTCTAACAGGCTCCATGGGGCTGCTGTTACTGCTGGTCTGGGGACCTCAGTTTGAGAACCACTGCTCAGAGGTCATCTCAAGTCATCATTATTTTTAGCTCCCTTTTCAATACAACCCCATCTTCTCTCCAAGTCCAAGAGAAATGCTCAGGAAGCTGACCCAGGAGGTACCAGCCAAAGACTCTCTTCCCCCAGGGACTCCTGGGTCCCAGGCTGAGGGAGCCAGTGTATATCTGCAAACTGGCAGCTCCAAGGGCAGAGGTGGGCTGGTGAACACAGTTGGGCGTGAGGACACATTGGGGGCACCAACAAGGGCACGGTGGCCTCACACATTAGTTGCTCAGTCAACTCTGGCAGCCAGCTTCTCCCAACCTGGGGGGGATTCTTGGCTCCCCAAGTCCTTCTGTGTCTAGAAAGGAGCAAAAAACGTGGGCAGTCCCTGGCTCCTGTTCACAGCCAGGAATATTGGGAGATCTCAATAGCCAGGAGCTTCACCCCTGGAAGTCCCTCCGATCACCCTGGGGATGGAACAGGAAGAGCAGCCTTTCTGGGGAAAAAAAAAAAAGAGATTTCAAAGACATTACCTCCTTGTCGATAGTTTTGTAGCCACACATGGTGTTGACAACTTCTGTCTGAAACAGAAATGTGTATTAGCTAACACTTACATGGTGATTCCTGCAGAAGAAACTTATTCCTCACCACCCTCCCCCACTCCCCCATTTTACAGATGAAAAAACTGAGGCATAGAGAGTTGCACTATCCAGTATGAATGGAGCTGAGATTCCTATCCCAGTTGACTGGTTCAAGTCTGCATCTTAATCTTCTGGATGCAAGAAATGCCCAGGGAGAAAAGGTGGGAAGACCAGTTTTGTGGCTTTTGGGTGGGAGACCCACTGCTCCACCAGTGGCAGCCTAGGAGCCCAGAGGACAGGGCACAGCCCCAGGCTCTTCTGTTGCAGCCGCCAGAGCCTCACTTTGCTGAGACGGTCATGTGCTGAGGCAGGACTGGGCTGCTCCCAGGCTGCTGGCTCTTGTGAAAGAAAATCCCAGACCACAGCCAGGCCTCTGGCCAGCTGGGGTTTACCTGAGGGCAAGGCCAGGCCTCTGACCACACTTTCCGGCCCCTGCAGACCGCTACCCGCCAGTAGGGCTGCTCAACCTCCTGCCCAGGAAGCTTCCAGCTGCTGACTAATCTGGGCACGGTGGAAGTTGTGGTTGGCCCTGGGCTCATCAAATCTCTTCCCAGCTAACCTAGGTCACAGGGCTGGCAGGGGCACTTCCCATCACAGCCTGAGCCCTTGTGGAGTCTCCTCTGCTGCTTTCTAAAAGGTGAGAGAGAGCTCGATGAACCCATCCACATCTAAGTGACAGCTACTGTGGGATCAGGGTGCCACAGGTGCCAGCAGTGATGTAGGTGTGCAGAGCGGCCAGTGTGGGCTCTGGCATCACATTGCCCAGTCCAGGCCCTGCTCTGCCACTTAGGAGCTCTGTGACCAACCTTAGGTGTGGCGCTGAGGGACAGGCACACAGAGGCACTTAGTAAGGATTTGTTGGATGAATGAATGAATAGGTTCCCTGGACTCTTCAATAAAGCAATCATAAGCTCTGAATGTACCCCATGGGGACGTTTTGAATATAAAGTGAGATATATACATAAAATGGTTGTCCAAGGGCAGGGCACCCTGGCTGGACTGACCTTGAACACAATCCCAGACTCTGGAAGTCAAGGAGGGCTGCTACTCTTTCTAAAAGCATGAGCTGAACCTCAGACGTCATCTAGATCAGTCTAAATGTCAAGGCCTGATGTGTGGGCAAAATAACCTCCTTCAGTCTAGACTGTCCCCCAGGAACCCTCAGACCCCAAAACACCCAGGATCCACCTCACGTCAGTCAGCATCAGTGGCCCCTCCAGGCCATAAACATGACCCCAGTGGAGAAGCTCCAGCCTGGGTAGTAGATGTATGAGGGCATGATGGGAGCAGGTGCTTCCTGCCTTATTTGTTCACTCATTCAATCATTATTAACAGATATTGAGCATCAATTATGTACCATTCTCTGTTCTAGGTGTTGGGAATACAGAAGAACAAAATAATATCCTTGCCTTCATGGAACTTTTATTCTAGGAATGGAGATAGGCGATGGACGTAATAAATAAGTAAACTGTATGATACGTAAGAAGGTGGTAAGAGTAACTTTACTCTTCACTGTGCTGCCTCCAGACCTGGAGGCAGAACCCCAGATCCCGCCCTTGGGGAACGGACATGCTATGGCAGAGGCCTCCCTTACACCTGGAGCCAAAAGACTCTTTTCTAGGCCCCAGAGGTGGAGGGGGACTGATGTAGATATCCAGGCAAACATTATTCTGGGCATTTTTTAAATGAAATTAACATTAAAATCAGTAGGCTGAGTAAAGCAGATTGCTCTTTCTAATGTGGGTGGGCCTCGTACAATCAGTTGAAGGCCTAAATAGAACAAAAAGGCTACCCTTCCCCCACATAAGGAAGAATTCTTCCTGTCTGATTTCAAACCTGAACTGAAACATCAGCTCTTCGTGGGCCTTGAGGCTGCCAGCCTCAAACAGGAACTACATCATCAGCTCTCCTGGTTCTTAGGCCTGTGGACTTGCGGTGGAAGTAAACCATTGGCTCTCCTGGGGCTCCTGCTTGCCAACTCACTCTGCAGATCTTGGGACTTGCCTGTCTCCATAATTCTGTGAATTAATTTCTTATAATAAATCTCTTTACACACACACACACACACACACACACCCTATTGATTCTGTTTTTCTGCTAAACAAGCCAGCAAGTCCCTTCCTGGGTGAAACATTAAACTCATGTAATGCCTGCTGAATGTGGAGGTATGAAGGCCTGCCCATCTCACCCCAACATGGGACAACTCTGCAGGATCATCCCAGGGCATTCCCATGGATTCGGCTGAGGCGCCCACTGAGACTGCATCATTGCTCAACCTCTCCTTCTGCCCAGCCCAGCTTCTATCCCCTCCCTTACAGATGTCAATCCTGAGCACACCTCCTACTAAGCTTCTGCTCACTAACCAGCATCTCAGAGCCTGCTTTCCAGACAGCCTTGGCTGAGACACTGGGATCACTGCACTAGCCCCTAACTGGACTGCCCACCCATGTCATCTCTGCCACCACAGCAGACGGGGTGGTGCTGGTAAAGCCTAAGGAAAATCTGCTACTCGTCCACTAAAGCCTTGTCACTTGACTTCTAGTCACTCAGGGGAGGAAAGTCCTGATCATGACCTTCAGGGTACCCATGACCTCTGACTTTATCTACAACTATCCTCCCCCAAGCTCACTCTGTTCCAGCCACACTGGAGCTGGTCTGCGCTGTTTCTTAAATTCACAAGGGCAGGTCCCACCTCAGGGCCTTTGCACATGCTCTTCTCTCTGCCAGGAATTCCCATCCCCAGAAAGCATGGCTTACTCCTTCACTTCTTTCAGGGTTTTACTGAGAACCAACCTTCTCAGTATCTAAAATGCAATCCTCCATGCCCCTGTTTTATTTTTCTCCTTAGAATTTATCATCTCTTAGAATATTATCTCTTTTACTTATTTATTTTGCTTATTAGTTTTCTCCACTAGAAAGGATGCCAGCTCCATGTGGGCAGAGAGTTCTCTGTGTGTTTCCTGTATCCTTAGAAAACAGAACTGCCTCTGGCTGGTCCTCAGTAAATACCTGTTGAATGAATGAACGAATGCACGTTGGGCTTTCACATCTCAACTTGGACATTCAGGTGCCACTGCCTTGGATGATGAAGTTCAGAGTCATCCCCACCCCCTCCACAGGCCTCTCTGAAAAGTCTGGGCTCCTCCTCAGCACTCCCCCTGCACAAAGGGCTACCCTAAAATGGCAGCTCCAACTTCCAAACAAACCTTCCCTCCTGGCCCAGCCTTTTTAGGGCTCATGCCCTTGGCACTGGCTCCCTGAGTCATGGGTGAGGCCCCACCCCCACCAGCAGCTGCTCAGTTTACAGAATCCAGCAGTGGGCACGGAATGGTGGAGATGTCAGAAGAGAAATTTTCCATGACTCTTCAAGGCATAGTAATTGCAAAAGTCCCCGCCTCATTCCAATCCAGAAACCAGGCAGCTTTTGGACACGTTAGTCAAACACAGGATTGACCAAGCCTCTCATTTATTAGCAGTGGCAGCACAGGGCAGCCTCCCAAGTGGCCAAGGAAGCAACAGAGCTGAGAGGCTCCCCTGGGGAGAGGTGGAGGCTGGCATTTACATCACCAGCCGCTTCCAAGTACCTCGTTGCTGATGATCACCAGGACGTCAAGGCCAAAGTCCACCAGTGACGTTCAAAGTGCAGGCCTTGCCCTGGCCCCCAGCTATGGCTGCCAAGCCGGCCACCCTGCTAAGACCCCCGGCCTGGACTCTCTCCCACTCTTCGCCTGGTGTGCACAGTAGTCCAGGGCACGGCTCTGACAAGAGCTGCCTGAATTTCATCCTAGCTCTATCAACCTTGAGCCAAGAACCTCACCTTTCAGTGCCTCAGTTTTCTCATCTGTATAGTGGGTAAAATAACCATACCTACCTCACCGGGTTGTTGAAAGGACTTAACGAGTTAAAACAACTAAAGAACCTAGAACAGGCCACCACGTGGTCAGTGCTCAATAGATATCAACAACCGTTACTAATTAGACAAGTCTTCCCCATCCTCTACCCCCAGATTCACCCCATTCAGTGGCCCTTGAGGCTCAGGAAGCCTCACCTCGGCAAGGACCACCACCTCCTGCCTGCCCCTCCTATCCAGCCCCACTGCCCTGGTCCTGAAAGGTGAGAGAAGCGTTCAACCAGCCAGGAGATGTGCCCCAGGGACAGATACCGTGTTTCTGAAGCAGCAGGTGTAGGGCACCCCACAGGCCAGGGGGCCAGGGGCGCTGCAGTCGTGGTACTGGTTCTTGCTCCAATCTCGGTAGTCTTCCCCGCCACAGCACTTAAACTGGAGGAGGAAGCAAGTGGGGAAGAGAGCTGCCGTCACCACCAAGGCCCCCAGGCAGACAGCAGGGAGGGGCCCCGCCAGGGGACGAGGTGATGCATGACCCGGGTCACACAGGTAGGGGCATTATGGGGAGCATGGGAAGCATCATTACAGGTCAGAGCTCAACAAAAGCAGAACAGTGGCCCAGGAGGGAGTGAGCACCCCGTCACTGCGGAGGCATGCAAGCCAAGGCTGGGTAGCCTTTTGTGGGACAGTGGGTGGTGTCTAAAGACTGGAGGAAAAGCCCTTCTTTGTCAGCTGGACTCCATCTTCACATTCCCAGGGCAGGTGCTCCACCCCAGGACCTGGCCTTTAAAGTCCCAGAGACTAGGATTCTAGGGGAGCCCCACAATCCAGGGGCCCCTGAACCTCACCCACCCAGCTCTGCCTGTCCCACCCTGAGCAAAGGGGCACACACACACACACCCTGGCCGGGGCTCAGGACTGAAGTGATGGCACAGCTGGCATCATTTTCTCCTTGGCTGAGCTCTGCCCTGCATGTCCCCCTGTACAGATGCCAACGCCTGGGGGAAGCAGTTACTCCAGTGGGCTGCTGCTGTGTGCCAGGCATTGCTCTGTGTGCCCGAAAACCAAGGGGGAGGGAAAGCGCCACAGCCCTGAGGGAGACGGAGAGGAAACACCACGTGAAAAAGGTGTGACGCAGTGCTGGGTACCAGGGATATGGCAAACGGGGAAGGAGGCAGGAGGTCGGGAAAGGCCTGAGGAGATCTCATTTAATCGGAAATATGAACAGGAAAGAAACAGTCAAGACATGCCAAGACCCTGCACGGAGATGAGTTAGTTGTACTGATATTTCAGCAGCAGGCGTAACTGGAGCAGAGTGAGCAAGAGTAGAGGGGTTGAGGTCAGACCATGAAAGCTTTGTTAGCCAGAATAAGCAGGGAACAGGGATAGTATCCTTAGTGACAGGAAGTTCCTGGAGGGTTTAAGCCGGGGAGTGATATGGTCATAGGTTCTAGTAGAAACAAAGTAGCTGGCCTTCCAGAGTCTCCATAGAGCCTTTCAGGCTATTAGTCTAGGGGTCCAGGAAGTGCCTCTGTGGGGTACAATGCAAAGAGTATTTATTTTGCCATCTGACAGCCAGCATTCAAATCTTCATACCACCACTCCATGCTGTGTGACTCTGGGCCAGTCAATCAGCCTCTCTGGGCCTCAGAGGCTCAACTGTAAAGGAGGAAGAGCAATGCCAGCTTTGCACAGCTGAGCTGAGAAGTACATAGATAAGCCAAGCATGAAGCGCTCAGCATAGGACCTGGCCCCAAACAGGTGCCCAGTGAGCATGAGTCATCCCGCCATTCCACCCTGGGAGAAATGAAATTCGCAAGCCAGCTGAAGGTTGCTTCCAATAAAAACATCTTGCCCCACCCAATGGCCAGAGCTGGCAGGCGCATCCCTGGCAGAGAAGAGCTTCCCAGAGGCTGCACCTGTTATGACTACAGAGAAGGCCTGAGCCAAGGGAGTGGCCACTATGGATGGCCCCGGGTGCAGGGAGATGTTGGTCCCCCACTGAGGGCTATCACGGGGATCAGGTCAGCTGACACCCCCAAGGTCATGCCCCACGAAGCACTGCCAGGGCTGAGGAGGCCCTCAGCTCTAAAACTCCACTCATCCTCACCTAGGAGGACAGGCAGACAATGATCACCCCAGCTGATGCTGATTTAGTCTCACCACATGCCTGGCCCTGCTCTAACCACCTCTGAAATAAATCAAGGCAAATCTCACAGTGACACCCAGTAGAAGGGACCATCAGTATCCCGCTGGGGCAGGTGTGGAACCTGAGGCTCAGGACTAAGTGAGATTGGTGTGTAGAAGCCCCCGAAGGCAGCAGCAGGCACTGCTGTTACTGTTACACCCACAGACTTGGGTGGACCGTGGGAAGGAGGGATGACAACGATCACAAAGAAGTGCCGATTGACGAAAGGAGAAGACTTGCTCTGTTCCCCGTTCAGGGGTAAATGGAGCCGAGGAAGAGCTCTCTCCCCATCAGGCTGTCCTTGATTTGGCAAGGGAGGGAGCTCCCTGTCCCTGAAGGGTCTCGGCAGAGGGAACTTTGAATTGGGTGGCTTGGAGGTCACTCCCACCTCAAAGAGGATTCTTTGCCACTAAAGAGGGGCACCCTGAGACTCTGCCACGTGGTTTGTAGCTCCCTCTGACCTTTTTCTTTCCTTTTTTTTTCAGAAGGGGAGAGTTTGTGCAGCTGGAAAGGAACAGGCAGGGTAAGTATATGCTGAGCCAGGCATGCCCTGGCATCCCCACCCTTGGCGGCTATCCATGGCCCACCCTCAACTCCCAACGTGGCCAGCCACATGGGGATGGATAAGCCACCTGACCCCTCGCCCCCACCCTCTTGAGCAGGGTCCCAAGTTGGGGGCGGGGTGGGGGGGCGCGCAGTGGGAGCAGAGCAAAAGACACGGAAGGCAAATTTCTGACCCAAAGCTCCTGACTCACCTCCTTCTGAACAAAATCCATGATGTTTTTGAAGTCCAGATCGTCATAGTAGTTCTCAATTCCTCTGCGAATATTGTCATTCAGAAAGTCGATGGTCTATGTAGACAGAGAAATTATAAAGGAGGAAGACACGAAATTATAAAGGAGGAAGACATGATCCCAGGGCCCAACCCTAGATTTCCCAGAAGTCAGGATTGAACCAGAGAGTCCACCTCCCAGGCAGCCTCCCACCACGACCTGCAGAGAGCATCTCCGTTCCCACCCACGGCCTCCCTGCACCAGCACCCTCTCCATGTCCCCAGTGGCCATCAGAGGCAGAAATGGTGCACCCCATTCCTTTACAGATCAGGCAACCCAGGCCCCAAGAGGGTGAGGCCCTGCCTGGGGGGACACCGTTCCGAAGGAGCCAGGCCAGGGCTGGGGCTGGGCTGCCCCGGTGCTCCTTCTACTGTAGCTAAAGACAGGCCTGCACCGGAACCTTCCCTTTGCCCTCTAGCCCCCTCTCCACTCTTCTTTCCTATATAAGCTCTTCCTTTACAGATGAAGAGGCCTAGAGAGGGAGATTGACTCTTCCCAGGTCACCAAGCAGGTGTCAGCTTTGGTTAGGGACCCAGCCAGGACTGGAAACCAGGTGTCCTGACTTCCCTCCGGGCCTCTCTCTGTCGCTGCAGTGCTCGGCCCAGACGACAGGGCCCACCTCCCTCTCGGACTGGGACAATCCCCACCGGGAAGGGTGCTGGCAGGCCACCCTCTCCCAGTCACGCTGGGCCTTCGGGATCAACAGCCCGGCTGTTGTGCCGAGATCCAGGAGCACAAAAGGCCCCATAGCGGGAAGGGACGGGGCGGGAGTGTGGGCAGCCCGGCTCCACACTCACAGTGACAATCAGGGCTTTCAGAGCAGCGAGGCTGGTGGATCATCAGAGATTGTGCTGGCACAAAGGGCGCATTCTCAGCTCTGGAGCCAGACAATTCCCGGGGGAGGCACCTTCAGGGTTCATGGGGACAAGAGGGTCCTGAGTTCCAGGCCCCACCCTAGGACTGCAAGCCCCACCCTACTCCTCCACTTTCAGCTCCCCACTTGTGAATCAGTCATGTAGGCCTGTCTTTAAAACAACTTCCAGCACCAAAGATCAAAGACTAAGCTGCAAGGGGCTGTCAGGCCTCATGGTCAAGAACAGTCTTTGCACCCACACCTGCCTCAGGAATATCAATTAACTTCTGAACCTCCAGTGGTTCAGATGGTAAAGGATATGCCTGCAATCCAGGAAATCTGGGTTTGAACCCTGGATCAGGAAGATACCCTGGAGAAGGGAATGGAAACTCACTCCAGTATTCTTGCCTGGAGAATTCCATGGACAGAGGAGCCTGGCAGTCTACAGTCCACAGGGTTCCAAATAGCTGGACCCGACTGAGTGACTGACACTTTTCCTCCCCTATAGGGTGGGAATTGGGATTCTCTGCCTCAGAGAAATTTTGAGACTCAAACAAACTAGAGCAACGCAAGTGCTTAGCATGATGCCAGGCACATAGCATTAGTATGTATTATCGTGATAGATTTTTCTCTTTTTCCAGGAGGTGGTACCACTTCATACCCATCATGTCATCAGTGGAAAGTGGCTAATCCCAAAAGAAATCAAGACCCTAAGTCATGTCCAAGAGCCACTCCTGATCTGGGACCCCTCCCAAACTCCCTGAAGCCAAAGAGGTAATGTGACTTGTCTAAGGTCACCCCAATGATCACTGGCAGAGAGCTGCTGGAACCAAAGTGTCAAAATCACATCCTGATATGCTTTAAGAAGCCAAGAACCCAAGGTTGAGCTCAGGGCCATCTCCCCAAACTATCTCCAGTATCAGGAAGAGAGAAACAAGGATGTGATAGCCACCTCCTTCCTGACATTCATACACTGCTCAAAGCCAAGGTGACAAAGCAGACTGGCTCAAGGAAACCAGTCTCCGTGCTCAGAAGGAAAACCCTCTGTTGATGATAATCATTTAGGAGCAGACCTGGGAGTTGAGGAGGATCACGCCAGCCTCGGGAGGCACCAGGCTAGCCCTCTTCCCCAGAAACAGGCCATCACCAGCCGTCTGCCCTGCCCAGGTCTGGCTCTGGATCGTGGGGCAGGGGCTCAGTGGAAGGGCTGTTTGCTGGCCACCCAACCTGGGCAGAGCAGGGACCCGCCTGGTTCTCAGGTCCACCCTTCCCAGAGGTCCTCAGGTCCTGCAGCCTTTCCAGTCTTGGGTGCCTGTTCCCTGGGGTGATGATGAAGGGAAAGGCCAGCCAGCTGGGGCATAGTTGGGGGTGTCTAAGAAACAGGACACCGGGCTGGATCAGTCTGTCACCCAGGGAATGAGCTCACAGGATTACATGACATGTTGTAAGGGGCTCTTGGCAGGGGGTGATGTCCAAGGTCAGGGATATGTCAAGGGCCACCCTTGTGGCGGGTGAAGTGGCTTCCCTTCAGTCTCAAGGCACTGCAGGCATCCTGGCCCTCCTATCCCAGCCCACTGGCCACCTCGCAGTCCCTCTGCTGGGCCACCCCTCAGCCCTCCCACGGGGTCACATGTGGTTAGGAGCCAGGGTGGGATGAGGGCAGGGAGGAAGAGCAGCGCAGAGCGGATGCCCGGCGGCTCCGTGGGGAGAAGCTCTCCCCCACTCTCTGGTGAGCAGCCCTGACCTCTCCCCCAAAACCGTCTCCGTCTCCGGGTATTTTCCAAAGGCCGGACTCCGCAAGAGGCCTTCTTTGTGCAAACCGGGCCTTCCATCAGGTTAGCTGAGCTGGACCCTGCAGGGGAGGGAGGCCCCACTGGAGGCCTCTCTGGACGGAGAGAAAGAACAGATGGTCCCAGACTGCACGGGCGGCAGCTGCCCCCGTTCCCACCAGGGAGCTCTCTGGCTTGTGCTGGCCCTTACACATGCGAGCTGCGCTTGCCACCGTGTGTGTGTGTGTGTGTGTGTGTGTGTGTACACACGTCCACACCAGGGAGACGCGTAGAATGTCTGGGTGGTTCCTGCAGGGGTGGGGGTTGTGTGGTTCATTAATTAACTATAATCAACTGTAGTCCGCTATGTTCCACAATGTTCTGAGGGACTGGGGGAGCCACTCAGAGGACATGTCCTGTGGGAGCTCGGCAGGGAAAAGCGAATTCTGGCTTCCTCTGCTGTCTCAGAGGACAGCGCACCCAGGGCGACGCCCACCCGGCTCTAAACCAGGTCATGCAGTGTGGCAGCTCCAGTGAGGACCTGAAAACCACCTTTCATGAATGGCTGGCGTGGCCTCAGAGGCATGTGGCCCGGGCTAAATAAAACAAAGAGTAAGCAATCATCAGAACCATGGGATTTTCACAGTACATTGTTCAAGCTACCAGACTCGGGCCACAGAGCACTGCCCTTGCTAGTCCCATCTTTCAATCTAGTTTTAGAGATACCCGAAGCCTCTGCATCACTCCCCTCAGTGGAGGCACTGGGACAGTTTGTTGATGAATGAGGAGGATAGCTCGGGGGTGGTGGATTTCTTCTCAAAGCCACAGAAATACTCTAAAATCAACAGGTCATGTATGAATGGACACTTCAAACGAGTGAACTGCATAGTGTTCCTGCTCAGTCGCTCAGTCGTGTCCAAGTCTTGGCGACACCACGGACTATAGCTCACCAGGCTGCTCTGTCCGTGGGATTCTCCAGGGAAGAACACTGGAGTGGGTTGCCATTTCCTCCTCCAGGGGATCTTTCCAACTGAGGGATCGTCCCTCATCTCTTGGGTCTCCCGCATTGGCAGGTGCATTCTTTACCACTAGGGCCACCGGGGAAACCTGAATTGCACGGTATGTGAATTATGCATCAATAAAGCCTTTTATAAGCCTGAAGAACAAATAAATAAGGCTTTGGAGGGGGTGGGGGGAATGGGTGGCAGCTCCCCAGGATGGGAGGCTGAGGAGCAGAAAAGGAGGAGTGGAAGAGCCAGCTGCTGGAGCCTCCCACCAGGCCTCTGGGGACGGAGCTGCCCTAGTTTCCTGCAGGCTGCCAGCCGGCCTCCATCGATTCATGTCAGCTTCTGGGGCCCACTCTGGGGAGGCCCAGTAGCCGCAGCTCAGCCAGAACCATCACCAGTTCAGCTCTCACAATGCAGAGGCGGGTGCTCAGACTCGGGCTTCTTTCCTCCCTGAGTGCCTGGGCTGAGCCAGCATCTCTGGGCTCCCCTCAGCATCCCCCAGAAGGTAAAGACTCATCCTTGTTGCCTCCAGACCCCAGCCTCTGCTCCAGCCCTGAGATGGGCCCCATCAGACAACCAAGGGTTGAGAGGAACCCAAAGAGTGAGAGAGAGGTGTGAACACTGCAAGGTTCTCAGGAATATCTGCCAGTCCCTTCCCAAGACCTGGCTGGACTGTGTGTTAGCCCCTCAGCTGTGTCCGACTCTTTGCAACCCCATGCACTCCTCTGTCCATGGGGTTTTCCAGGCAAGAATACTGGAGTGGGTTGCCATTTCCTTTTCCAGAAGATCTTCCCAACTCAGGGATCAAACCCAGGTCTTCTTCATGGCAAGCAGATGCTTCACCACAAGCCACCACGAGCAGATGAGCCACCAGGCAAGCCTATCACACTTGGCTGGAAGTTGCTGGAAGTTGCAGGATTAATCCCCATGGTGGGGGAGGGCTATGCTTTGGTTTCCCAGGTGTTTGGAGCCCAGCTCTCACTTCCAAACGGCTGACAGTGGGATGCACCAGCTGCAGGAGTCCAGCCACATTAGTGTAGAACTTTCTGTACTTGCCCAGGTGGAAACAGGACAAGCAGGCCATGCTGTCTTTCTCCCTGCTCCAACCTCACGGTCACGCTGAGAGCCAGCTGGTGACAGTGCCAAGATAAACAGGTTGGGTGCTGCCCATTGTTCCTTGGCTGGTGTTGGGTGTGACTACGGCACCAGCCAATCAAGGCCAGAAAAGAGGTCACTCCTCCTTGTCCAGGAGGTAGAGCGAAGGAGGCCAGGGATGCGTACAGACATACCAGCCACAGCCCAGTGTCTTTTGGGGGTCCCTGCTCAGCCCTGCCTCGCTGGGAACACATGGGCAGGAGCTGCCCACACCCAACATCCCCAATATTCCTTCAGGGAAGCTCAGAGCAAGCTGGGGTGATATCAGGTCAAGAACAATGAGACCTAGGGATTTCCCTGGCTGTCCAGTGCTTAAGACTCCATGTTTCCCTGATGCGGTTTCAATCCCTAGTCAGGGAAGTAAGATCCAGGCAAGAATACTGGAGTGGGTTGCCATTTCCTCGTCTAGGGGATCTTCCCAACCCAGGGATCGAACCCATGTCTCCTGCACTGCAGGCAGGTTCTTTACCATCTGAGCCACAGAGAAGTCCAAAGTGAAAGTGTTAGTCGCTCAGCTGTGTCTGACTCTTTGTGACCGCATGGACTGTAGCCTGCGAGGCTCCACCATCCATGGAACTATCCTGCCAAAAATATTGGAGTGGGTAGCCATTCCTTTCTCCAGGCTCTTCCCGACCCAGGGATTGAACCTGGGTCTCCTGTATTGCAGGCAGATTCTTTACCAACTGAGCTACCAGGGAAGCCCTGCATGGCCAAAACATAAATTAATTTAAAAAAATAAAGAGCAGTGAGACCCAGACACCTGTGGAAGTCATGCAGGTTCTCCACCCACTGCTGGGTCCAGGGTGCTGCACTTCTCCGGCTTTTAATGCCTGGATCCTTGGGGCCACCAGCCTTGTACCAAGTTCCCCATCACACAGCTACTCCACCCTGCATAAGCAGAGAAGCTGCTTCAATCCAACTCCGGGTCATGCCTAGCAGCAGGAACTGTGCCCGGGGTCAGCAACTGATAGAGAATTTCTGCCTCACACCCAGGAGATTTTTATCTTTTGTTGCCTGGAGGTGACCAGGGTTATACCTTCCTGAGAGTCCTGTGTGAAGTCATCAGCCTGATCGTTTGTCTTCATCTGTCACCACAAGTGGATTCTTAGAGTTAAGAGGTAGCCTGGGGGGCTGGAGACTGAACTTGTTACACTGTGACTCAGAGAAATCTGTCTTCTCTTGGAGAAGAAAAACTGGAACTGGAATTGGGAATTCACCTGGAACCTGACCTTGACTGTGCCTCACCTCTTTCCCCTCCATCAGTGGCCAGGCTCCTCCTTCCCTATCCTCGCCATTGGCCCATTTCTTGTTTTATGAAATCACATGGCATTACAGTTGGCAGGGACATTATTTTCCTTTATATGGTATTTTTCTTCTTGATTATAAAAAATGTAAAAGAAAATTTGGGAGCTAGGGAAAAAAAATATAAAGGAGAAAATAAAAATCACCCTAGTCCCATCCCTCAGGGAAAATATGAATTAATATGTTAATATTTCTATTTCCTTCCAGATTTTTCCAGGCCTATTTTTTTTTTCCATTGTGGAGATCTTACTGCACTTACAGGGCTTTTTTTTTTTTTTCTTTTTCTTTCTTTTAGGCCATGCTGTGCAGTATGTGGGATCTTAGTTCTTCAAGCAGGGATTGAACCCATGTCCCCTGCATTGGGAGCAGAGTCTTAACCATTGGACTGCCAGAGAAGTCCCTACACTTACAGTTTTGTATCTCATTTTTAAGTTTTTGAATTATATATCACTGTCATGTGAGAACACAGCCCATCATAAGCCTCCAAAGAGCTGAGAGCCCTGACGATGGGGGTCCTTCCTGGACTGACATAGTCCCATGAGGGGACACAGAACCCAAGGGGAAGGAACACACCTCACCCTGTTGTGCCCTCCGTGTTTGGGGATAATGTAAGCTCTCAGCCCTGACCTCAAGCCCATGGCATCTCAGCTGTGAGGACTAAAGGTCCCTGGAGGTTTCGCCTTTACTTAGCTCCTCCCTGGAAAGGATGGTGTCATGGCCCCTGTTGAGCTACAGGCAAGGAAAATAAGTCATCAATCTTTGTGAAAGCACCCTGTATACGAGAACTGCTATTCACTTAGGAGATTGTTTAAACCACTGATGCTGCTGACCGTGGCCTGGACTTGGGCACTAGTCAGTAAAGCACTAACTCATAACTCTGGAAAGTTGTGGGCAGCCAGGAGCCCTGCTGGCTACACAGAAAGGCATCCCCATGGGCAAATGGAATAAACATCTCTCTCTCCTCAAGGCTGGTGAAAAATGAACCAGTACCCTGGATCTGCCAGCCCAGAGCAGATGGTCTGAAAAGCAGAAAAGAGGAAAAGGGAGGAACAAGTAGCAAAACTGAATTGGGAAGACAACCAATGGGTCAAAGAAATCTATAGATTCAGCACAATCCCCCCGCCAAAATTCAGATGGCATCTTTCAGAGATACAGAAAACAATGCTCAAATTCACATGGAATCACAACAAACCCTGGTAGCCAAAGCAATCTTGAATAAGAAGAGCCAAGCTGAAGGTATCACACTTCATGATTTCAATATTACAAAGTTATGGTTACCAAACCAGTATGGTTTTGACATAAAAATAGACACATAGATCAATGGAACAGAAAAGGGAGTCTGGAAATAAAGCCAACATATATGGTCAACTAATTCCCAACAAAGATGCCAACTCTCTTTAATAAATAGTGTTGAGAAAACTGGAAATCCACATGCTAAAGAATGAAATTGGATCCTTATATCATAGACAAAACCAACTAAAAACGAGTTAAAGACTTAAATGTAGCAGAAGACCTCAAGTAGAACTAACTCCTAAAGGAAATATAGGGGGAAAAACTCCTTGATATTGGTCTTGGCAATGATTTCTTGGATCTGACATCAAATATATAGGTAATGTTGCCTATAGCAAAAAAAAAAAAAAATAAGGGGGACTATGTCAAACTAAACATTTCTGCTAAAAAGTAAACTATGTAAAAAGTTTAAAGGGAAGCTACGAATTGGGATAAAATAATTGTAAACAATATATCTGAAAGGGGGTTAATACCCAAAATATATATGGAACCCCTACAGTTGCAAAATAGCAAAAAAAAAAAAAACACAAAATACAGTTGATCTTTGAACAATGCAGGGATTAGGGGTGCCAACCCCCAATACAGTTGAGACTCTGCATACTGCTATCCCTGCCTCTAAACAAAGGAACTGATAAATAACTCACTGAAGGGCAGGAAGCTAAAACAGTTTAAATAGAATCAGGACTCAAACCCTAGTCATTTTGACTCCACACATTGTTATCTCTCGGAGAAGGCAATGGCACCCCACTCCAGTACTCTTGCCTGGAGAATCCCGTGGACGGAGGAGCCTGGTGGGCTGCAGTCCATGGGGTCATGAAGAGTCAGACATGACTGAGCAACTTCACTTTCACTTTTCACTTTCATGCAGTGGAGAAGGAAATGGCAACCCACTCCAGTGTTCTTGCCTGGAGAATCCCAAGGATGGGGGAGCCTGGTGGGCTGCCGTCTATGGGGTCGCACAGAGTCGGACACGACTGAAGCGACTTAGCAGCAGCAGCAGCATTGTGAACTCTAACTGAACATAAACTTTTCTCACACTTCATTGATTTAAAGTTCTGTAAAATGAACATAAACATTTCTCACACTTAGTTCATTTAAAGATCTGTAAAATGAAATAAAGATACTATATTTATTGAAAAATATCTGCGTATAAGTGGATATACAGTGTTCAAACCCATGTTGTTCAAGCATCAGCTGTAATTTAATTTTTTTTATGGTGCCTCATTTTTATTTTTTTTTAATTAATTTTTATTTTTTTAGTTTGTTTTGCTTTACAATACTGTATTCATTTTGCTACACATCGACATGGATCAGCCACGAGTGTACATCAACTCCCAATCCCGACCCCCATCTCCCCCCTCCCGCCCCACACCCTCTCTCTGGATTATCCCCGAGATTGACATGAATCAGCCACGAGTATACATGAACTCCCAATCCCGACCCCCACCTCCCCTCTCCCGCCCCACACCCTCTCTCTGGATTATCCCCGTGCATCAGTCCCAAGCATCCTGCATCCTGCATCAAACCTGGACTGGCGATTCGTTTCACTTATGATATCACACATGTTACACTGCCACTCTGCCAACCCATCCCACCCTCTCCCTCTCCCACAGAGTCCAAAAGGCCGTTCTATACATCTGTGTCTCTTTTGCTGTCTTGTGTACAGGTTTATCATTACCACATTCTAAATTCCATATATATGTGTAAGTATACTGTATTGGTGTTTTTCTTTCTGGCTTACTTCACTCTGTATAATCGGCTCCAGCGTCATCCACCTCATTAGAACTGATGTAATTTAATTTAAAAAATGGGCAGAGGACCTGAATAGATAGTTTTTCAAAGAAGACATACAAATGAACAACAAGTATATGCTCAACATCTCTAAACATCAGGGAAATGCAAACTAAAGCCACAATCAGATATAATCTCACTCCTGTTAGAACGTCTATTATCAAAAAACAGGAGATGAATGTGGGTGAGGCGAAGAGGGAACCTTTGTACACTGTTGCTAGGAGTGTAAAATTGGTACAATCACTATGGAAAACTGTATGATGCTTTCTCAAAAAATTAAAAATAGAACTACCATACGTGGTACAATCCCACTCATAGCCAAAGGAAATGAAATTACTATCTCAAAGAGTCATCTGCCATGAAAAGAACTCTCACCTTCATCGCAACATTACTCACAATTGCCAAGATGTGGAAACAACCTGTCTGTTTGCCAGATGAATGGATCAAGATGTGAGATAGATACAGATATTCCATTGTATCTGTATTCCATATGGAATACAGATATTCCATATATATAATGGAATATTATTCAGCCATGAAAAATAAGGAAAACCTGCCACTTAGAACAACACAGGTGAATCTTAAGGGTATTATGCTAAGAGAAATAAGTCAGAGAGAGAGAGAGAGACAAACACTTCTTATATGGGGCCACTTATATTTGAAATCTAACAAAGAGTCAAACTCAGAACCAGAGAGTAGAAAAGTGATTGTCAGGGGATAGGAGGTGGGGGAAACAGGAAGATGTTGGTCAATGGCATAAATTTCCAGTTACAAGATGAGTAAGTTCTGAGGATCTAATGAACAGTATAGTGACTATAGTTAATAATATAGTATTATATATCTGAAATTTACTTAGAGAATAGATCACAAACATTAACATCTTACCCCTCCCCCAAAGTTAACTATTCAAGTGATGGATGTATTATTAACTTGATTATGGCAATCCTTTCACAATGTATGCATATATCAAATCATCACACTGTAGAGTTTAAACATAATTTTATTTGTCAATTATTCCTCAATAAGGCTGGGGCAGAGGAGGGAAAAAGAAATGAAAAGAAATTGGAAAGCGTCCCTGAGCTGCCTCCTTCTTGCTATGTACTCTTAGGACGGCTTCTTAACCTCTCTGTGCCTTGGTGACTCCATCAATGTGACGGGAATCTGCCCTCCCCTCTCCTGGTGCTCATGAAACAGGAAGAAGACTCTTGGATTCCAAGGCTAAGACACGCCCATGGTTAAGGCTCACCCATGGCTAGCGTCCCTACTGTCCACTCTCCATTCAGCAGCAAGTAAAACGTGAATCAGATCACATCACTTCCCAGCATAAAACTCTCCACAGGCTCCCACTGCCTTTTAAAAAAATTCCAAGGCCTTACGTGATCTGCCCTGGCCAATCCTTCCAGCTTCGCCTTCTACCCACTTCCCATCCCTCACCTTCAGCCAAGCAGCCTCTACACTGTGCACAAACCCACCAAGCTCCCTTCTGCCTCAGTGGTTCCCTCTGTTGCCCCTGAGCCTCAGCAGGTTGGCTCCTTTTCATCGGCGTCTTCCCCACCTCCACCCCAGGCACTCAGCCATCAGCCTGTTTTGTTCTCTTGTTTTCTGGGCTACCTGTTCAGTGCCTGTCTCCCGGGCAGGGATTATGCGCCCCACTCTCCGGTGCACTCCCAGTTTGCAACAGGGCGCATATAGAGCGGGTGCCCAGCATCCACGGGACTGATAAATGTGCCAGAGGCCCACCTGGTTCCGGAAGATCAAGGCCACCACGCCACCAATGAGCTCAATTATGAGGCAAATCCCAAGGATGTACATGAACTGAAAAACAAAATTCAGTGAGTCACCGAGAGTGGAAGCGGAAGGGCCATCTGCTCCAAGGTCAAGCACAGTAAGAAAAATCATCTTTGTCAGAGCTCTTAAGGGCTCCTGGGCCTTTACCCCTTCCTCCTGTGAGGCACAGGATGTGGACAGACATTCCTGGGAAAGCCCGTCGCTGGAGCCTGTGATCGGGAAGAGTGACTCAGCTGTCCCAGCCAGACTGTTATCGAGGTTTGTCCCAGAAGTCCCCAGTGGGGTCTGGGTGAAAAAACACAATCCCCTCCCCCAACCCCGCACCTTGAGCAGCCGCTGGTTCTCCTCTGGCTGACTCAGAGGGGACTGGCCTGTCTTGACAGGCAGGTTAGAGCAGCGTTTCCAGCTCTGCCAGCAAAGCCCCTGCAAAGTGACTTCCCAGACCCCAAGGGCAGAGGAGGGGATGTCTCAGGCTGAGTATATGCATCACTCTTTAGCACAGAAACAAGCATTGTCCAAACTAATGTCAACAACTTCCAGCCTCAGGAAGCATCACTGAGACCACACTCATAGGGGCTTTTAGGGGCTTCCCGGGTGAGGGGAACAATGAGGTCAAACACACTTGTGGGTGCAGAGTAAATGGATCTCCTATCTGGCACCCTCTGTGTTGAGAAGCCATCCCTCACCCCACAGTAAGGGGGCAGGGAGGCTGACCCTACCCCTGACCCCAGGGCAGGCACTTGGCCAAGCAGTCCCATCAAAGTCCTAGGATATTGGCCAGAGTTACCAGGAAAGACTCCCCAGGACCCTGAGCTATAAGGACTGTTGGCCTAAGGCTGCTGGTGACTATAGCAAGGAGAACCTGAGGACAGCACCTGGCATCCAGCTGGGGGGTGGCAAGAGCGAGCCCAAGGGCATCAGCTAAACCCCTGGACCTAGGGTGGACTTTCTGGTTACATGAGCTAATGAGTCACCACCAACAACTTTTCTTGGTTTTGCTTGCTCTCATCTGAGCGTAACTTCTCTCACTTCCAACAGACAGACCAGACCAACGTGGGGTTTAAGAAGTCTTTGAATCAGCCTTTCTAAGCAGAAGTAGAGGAGGCTGAGCCCTCTTGGGCCAATATGGACAGGCTGACCCAAGAAACCCTCCAGTAGAGTTGGTTTAGGCAAGGACTGATAAACTGGGCTGCCCGAGGGCCCAGGGGTGGTCTCCCAGCTCTCCCAGGGACTCCAAGGATCACACCCCCAACCCCACCAGCTGATGGGTGCCTGGGGCTGACTCACCGCTTGGAGGAGACACAGGTTGTCGCGGAGAGAAGCCAGGACGCCGATGAAGGACACGATGAACATGACGACCCCCAGGAGGATGAGGATGATGGCCGGGGCCAGAAAGGCGCTTTCCAGGGTTTTGTATTTCTGCCTCTCGACCTCTGCATAGATGCCCACAGACAGGACCAGGCCCCCGATCAGCTGCAGCAAGAAAACAAGGAGTGAGAAAGGAGGGGGACTGCAGCTGCCTGATTCTCCTACGGAGGACTCGAGGGAAGGTTCTGGTGCCTGCCATTGGAGGGGTCACCCCAGGTCACCGGATGTGAGGCAACCTGTTATGGGCTGAACTGTGTTCCCCAAATTCACAAGCTGAAGTCCTAACGCCCAGAACCTCAGAATGGGACTGTACTTGGAAACTGAGGCTAAAGAGAGGTAATGAAGTTAAAATGAGGTCTTACAACTCGGGTTGAATCCACTATGAATGTTCATAAGAGGAGATTAGGACACAGACACACCGAGAGAAGACCACGTGAAGACACAGAGAAGACAGTCGTTGGCAAAACCAGAGAGAGGGGCTCAGAGAAAACCAACTCTGCCCACACCTTCATCTTGGACATCCAGCCTCCAGAACTGAGAGACAATAAACCTCTGTTGCTTCAGCCGCCCAGTCTGTGGTACTCTATTATGGCAGCCCTAGTAAATTAACACGGATCCTATTTGGAAATGCTGCTTTGGTGGGAAGTACTGGTGAGTCAGGGGAAATGCCACTGGCTAGAGGATCAGAGAACCTGGGCCGCAGTCCCAGCTCTGCCACTTGCTAACCTTGGGCTTTGGACAAGCATTAGACCACACGAGTCTGTGTTCTCATCTGAAAAATGGGTATGAAGACTATCATTTCTGCCCTGTTCACCCAAGGATTTTGCAAGGCTTTAGTCAGATAAGGACAGTGGAAACACTATGAACCTGAAAGCATGGGGCCCTGGGGTGTGTATTACACAGGCAGAACACCAAAGAAATTTCAGACCTGCTCGGGGGGACGGGCATTGCACTCAGCACAACCATACACGCGGGATTTATCTTCAGAATGATCATCAGGAAAACTGAAAGTTGGAGCGGGAGGGATTTTGAAGAGATTTTAAAGTCAAATTCCTCATCATCAATTTTCCTAACAGTGGAAGGGTGACCACTATAACTCCCCATCAGGAAAAATGAGGCAAAAAAGCTCTTGGAGGACCCCTTCCTGCTCTCTGCTGGCAAAGTCTCCTACTAAATCTTCAGGGGAGCCATATCGGCGGATGTCACCCCAAACCCTCAGACATGTCTGGGACTGCATTGCCCCATCACCCCGGGATTCACAATAGTGTTCTAACTGGCCCCTTCAGCCTGTTCTTCCTACCAGAGTGAGCGAGAAAAATCTAATCAGGACAAGCTGGTTCTCTGTGCCCTGAGAGTAAAAGCCACAACCCTAATCACAGTCCGCACAGCCTGTCTGAGCTCACTTCTCATTCCCGCCACTTCCTCACTCTGCTTTAACTGCACTGGGCCCCTCACTGCCGGCCAAACACACGGAGTGCGCCAGCTGGGGGCCTTTGCACAGGCCGCTCCCACTGCCTGGAATGCTCTTTCTGCTGATCCCCAAATGGCAGTGTGGCTCCCTCCCTCACCTCCTCAACTTTGCTCACTTCTCACCTGCTCAGTGAGGCCTTTGGGGTCATCTTGTTTAAACACAGAAAATTCTCTCCCTGAAACTCTCAATCCCAATTGACTGATTTATTTTTCCTTTGCACTGACAAGTATTAAACGTACTATATTTTTTGTTTTCTCTTTTAACTATTTGTCTTCCCCACGAGAACGTAAGCTCCATGCTAGGAGGAATTTTTCAACTGTTTAAGGCATCCCCAGCACCAGAACAGCCCTGACATTTAGGAAGCACAACAGGATTTACAATCAATGTCTGTTGAACAGATTCAAGCCAGGCTTCCCAGTAGATCCCCATTTGGGTTTGAGTCCAGCATTGTCTACCCAGCATTCTGCCTGTCCAGTGATTCTGGCATTCCAGGCCACACATTCCCAAGAGCAGATACACTGGACTTCTCCACAGAGCAGGAGGCAGTGTGGGAGGAGTCAGAAGCTGTGGGGCGTCAGTGAAGGTCTAAGTAAAGGAAATGAGGGATAATACAGACAAGATGCGGGCAAGATATGCCATGAGCACAGCCACCCTAGAGTCAACATCCTGAACACCAAGGAGGTGGTGGCTCCTCCAGTTACTCCTGGTCTACCTCTAGCTTAAAATGGCTATTATACAATTTGCCCTCAAAGTAGATCTCCTCAACGGCCTTCTAAAGAGCATCAAGATTGTTCTGGGTAAAGGGAAATGCCTGCTTCCCCTAAGCTCTGCAAGTGGCTGAGGGGTTAGAGTTGAGTTGAGTGGCTCTGCAAGGGATGCCGAAAGTCAAACAGACCAAGCTTACGTGGAAACATCGGGTAACAGAGGGCTACCAGGAAGCCATCTTCTCCGGTCCAGGGCCCTGCTGTATATCACTGCTAAGTGCCATTCTCCTTAGTTTGAAAGGATAATCTGAGATTACTGATACCTACTCCCCAGGTCTAAAAGGAATGCCTTCCCAGCACCCACAGGCCAAGAGGTGCTAAAGGCATTGACAAACTTGGCCGTGAACTGCTTATTAACAAGTTGGCCATGTCGAGAAAACCATGAGTGAAATGATGTCATCCAAATCACTCAGTTGGGTAAATTTTTTAATTTAAATTTAAAAAGTTAGGACACAGACACACAAGGCTCTCTATAGGAAAATGAGGACCACAAGAAATAAAATCTACTTTTGATAGAAAAATATTAACCGAAGTTATTTGGTCAGTTCATGCTCCAAAACCCAGGACATGGTGAAATCATTGTTGAAGGCCAGCCTAAGCCCTGAGGGTCCTCTGAGAACAAGGGCAAGAGTTTTAGAGAGCCAAATCCTCCCCTTCCTTATTAGTGAACTTACAAGGAATTATTCAACTCTAACCCTGAACAATGGCAACCCACTCCAGTACTCTTGCCTGGAAAATCCCGTGGACGGAGGAGCCTGGTGGGCTGCAGTCCATGGGGTCGCAAAGAGTCGGACACAACTGAGCAACTTCACTTTGACTTTTTACTTTCATGCATTGGAGAAGGAAATGGCAACCCACTCCAGTGTTCTTGCCTGGAGAATCCCAGGGACGGAGGAGCTGGTGGGCTGCCGTCTATGGGGTCGCACAGAGTCGGACATGACTGAAGTGACTTAGCAGCAGCAGCAGCAGCAGCAACCCTAAACCAGACACAGAACCCAGAGATCCTTCAGCCCTAGAGCCAGGGTTGACGGTTAAAGAAGAACCCCACACCATCAGAGCCCAGGCAGGGCGTGCAATCCATATGCAAGGACATGGTGTGCCTCAGGCAACAGAAGTGGTGTTTTATCCTCTATCTTGGTGAAAACTGTAATTTGCATGTTGTCACTGAACCAACAAGATAACACCTTAATATTTTCAGAATTGATTCCACATACTTTTGAGACTTCTGTGCTTCAGTATTTTTGTTTGTTTGTTTAGATAAAAAAGCAACATCTAACCACCATCCTAGGCTGTCCCCCCTCCCTCCTTCCCATCTGATGCTATGCTTCTGGGTGCAGGTACCCTGCTTTGGAAACCATCCCCAAAACACCAAGCTGTTGTAGGCCTGCATTCTGAGCAGAACTGACCCCAGCCCTCTTTGTAAAGGCAGTCAGTGGCTTCTTCTATTTTTATAAGCTCCCCAGAGCCCCGGGACCCACTCCAGAAAGGCCTTCCTGGCAGGAAACAAAACTTTCTTTGGTCTGATCTCCCTCCTGTTACAAAAGATCACATTTTCCTTGCGAGTCAGCCTTGCAGCATTTCCAGACCACTAAAGCCATAGAAAGCTACTGCAGCTTTCTAATGCAGACCCAAACCTCTGGGCTCCTGCACCATGTGTACTGAGCCATCACAGGCTCATCTCTCCTGGTCCAGCCAGGGGTGCTGTGACCTCAGTCCTTCCAGAAGCCACTGGGTAGCCCCTGAGGTGCCGCTGCACACAGCACAAGCAGATCCAGGCTCCTTATTCAAGGGTTCCAGGAGCAGCAGGCACGGGGAGAGGCTGACATACCCTTCCCAGGAACTTCATGATTTCCAAATGATATTTACATCTCCGAGAACATCAGTTTATGTTTCCCTGTGAGTATAAAATTAACTGTCAATGCTAGTGTGCAACCCCATCCCCTTTTCTCTGCTAATTATAGTCTCTCTTTGGGCACCCAGCCACTCAGCTCCAGCACAGGAAGCAAATGGCCCATTTGTCAAGCAGGACAGCTTCAGCTAAAATTGGCTGGGGGTGAGGGGCACACGGCCATGCCCATTTGGGGCCAGACAAGGAAAGAACATGCTGCCAGGCTAAGAGCCTCAGATTTTGCCACAAGCCACGTGGTATCTTCAAAAGGCTGCATGGGAGCCTGTTGCCCACTGCGAACCAGGCCTGAAGTCCCCTCTGAGCCCTGCAGCCTGTCTTCCTCCTCTGCAAGCTGAGGCCCAGCTTCATGCTGCTGCTGGCAAGCATGTGAGGCCTCCCAGCACCTGCACTGCCTCCTCCTTCAGGAAGCATCTGGTTCCGGCTGGCTCATCCTCAGCCGGGGCAGGTCTGCACTCAGAGGGGACCCACAAGGCTTTACCCCCAAAGGCACATGCCAGGTACCTATTGTGTCCCAGACCCTAACGGGCACAAGGGGTCACAAGACTGCACATGGGCTAAGTCTGGGGGAAGACAGGTTGAGAGTCTTGAAATGATCTCTATGGCCTGATGGATGGGATTCAGGGATCTCTGAACTGGGGATGGAGAAAAAAGCCAGCCTTTACTATCATTATCCTTCAGCTGAACTGTTCCTGGCACAAAAAAAGAGGAAGAACCTCAGATCTAGGGGAAGCATGCTGAATCTCTCCCATGGGGAAGACTCTGGGATTTGAACAAAACTGAGGGGCCGAAAGGAAATGTCAGAAAATCAGGATGAGCTTCCTGGAGGAGCCAGTGTTTTCTTGAAGTCTCCAGTAACTGCTCCACATTGGAACCACCTAAGGGGTGCTCAAAGGCTACAAGGCTCTATATGGCCCAAACAAAGCGCTTTTCTGAGGTTTGAGCTTAAAAGGATAAACTCCAAGGCCTGAGAGAGATTTTAAATAAGGTGGGGCTAGCAGGGCCCCTGCATCCATCCAGGAAGTCCTGGACCTCACACCCACCAGCCAGCCCTTTGGTCCCAGACTGATCCTGCCTGGCCCAGGGCCGAGCCCACCCTGCAGGAGTGTGCTCCTGCTCAGCACACTCTACCAGCGTCTGTCCTGCACAGATTGGGGCTGGATGGAGGTAAGATAAGAGATGAGAGTTGGCATTCTGGGCCTTCATTTATTAGTTCAGAGGCTTTGGCCATGTCACTTTGCCTCTCTGAGCCTCACTTTTCACTTGTAAAATAGTAACGCCCGCTGCCATGTACAGAGTGATTACGCGGCACCAACATCCTGCAAAGTGCCATACCAGCACCTCCCTGACTGTCACACACCCTGGCACGTCTAAGAAACAGCTAATTGCATTTAAAGACCAGACTCAGTGAGGTTAAGTGACACAGAGCTTATAAGAGGCGGAGTCAGGATGCACAGCCAAAACTTGTCTGCCTGCCACTAAATCTACCAGACGGGCCTTTCACTTTGATCTGGGAGAGAATGGGTCCAAAATGTCTCTGCAAAATACAAAGGCGCCGGTAGCAGAGCAGTGCTCCCAACAGAATCTTCTATGATGATGGTAACATCCAGTGTGAGTCACTAGCCATATGGAACTAGCAAGCTCTTGAAACATGGCTTGTGTGCCTGGAAAGCTGAATTTTTCATTTTGTTGTTATTGTTTAGTTGCTAAGTCATGTCCAACTCTTTTGTGACTCCACGGACTGTAGCCTCCCAGGCTCCTCTGTCCATGAGATTTTTTCAGGCAAGAATCTGGAGTGGATTACCATTTCCTTCTCCAGGAGATCTTCCCAACCCTGGGACTGAACCTGTGTCTCCTGCATTGGCAGGCAGATTCTTTACCACCCGGAAGCCCAAATTTTTCATTTTACTTCATTTAAGATAGTTTAGATGTGACAGGGGTAGCTGGTGGTCACTTGGATGCTGCCCCTTACCATTCCTGCCTTGCTCCTTTCTGATGGTAGAGACCATCCTTATCAAAGAGTCATGTGCCCTAATCACCCTACCACTAGCTAGAGGAAGTTTATATTCAATGACTTTCATCCAAGAGAAAGCAATCTCTTCTCTCACTTTCCCCAAGCTCAGCTCCTGCCACCCCACTTTTCTTGCCACTACGAAAAGCAGGACAGACCAGATCCAGAGCTCCCAACCCAAACTGATCTAGGGCTCATTCTATCTCCCAGGAGGGTGCCAGACCCACCTCCAGAACAACAGGGCAGTATTCTAAGCTCTGGGGCCCTGGCCTTGGTGCCATTGACCTGGCCCCAGCGCTAAATTCAGGCAGTCTGTGCTGGAGGAATAGTGTTCCTCTCAAGCTCAAGACAAAGCCAGCCCTGGAGGAAGCAGCAGCAGACTGCTGCTGCCAGCAAAAGAGCCGGTCCCTGGTCTTTGTCACCAATACTCTGCTGTCAAATCTGCCTTGACCCTGAACTTCTTCTTAAAACACAAAACAAAAAAAACTTGACATCCATGCAGAGAACTTGGTTAACTGCAACCCTTGGTCCATGACATTCTCTGACAATCTGCTTTTGTTGAGAATGTAACAGGCACCACTTATTAACTAGTCCTCCCGTCTCCATGGATCTGCTACAACTCTGCTGCCATACACTGAGGCTCCACACACGCCTAGGTCTCTTTCTGGCTCTCCTACCAGTCTCTCCTATCAGTCAGTCAGTCTCTAAACAAACCTCCCTTCAGTAGTGACTACAGTTTTATAATACCACTGTGGCATCTGCAAGGCCACGCCCCTCCTTCCTGCCTTCTTCAGAAGAGTCTGGATATTCTTAGACCTTGACTCTTGTGTATGTATTTCAGAATCATCTTATCAAGTTCCTTGAAAAAATCTCCTGAGGTTTGACTGGAATCACATTGAATCTATAGATCCCTTGGGAGAAAATCGACACCTTTACCAGGCTTTCCTGCCCATAGGCCTGGTTTATTCCTTCTTTATTTACATCATCTTTATTACGACCTAACAACAGTGGTCTCCACCTCCCTCACGCTTTCCCATGGCTGTCTAGACAGATTCGGGGAGAAACTTCTGGAAGTATTTCCCAGGCTTGGTTGGCTCTCTAGCTCGGCCCGGGGTGGGAAACATGGCTTTCTCTCTAGGAAGCAAAGTGGACATAACACCCTGTTTTGCTACCCTCCTGTGACCAACAGTTACAAACACTCATTCCTGCATGACAAACTAGGAGTCTGGGATGAACACACACACATTTGTGCACTGTGCACGTGCTAAGTTACTTCAGTCATGTCCAACTCTTGGCAACTCTATGGATCGCAGCCCACCAGGCTCCTCTGTCCATGGGATTCTCCAGTGCCTGGAGAATCTGGACACTGGAGTGGGCTGCCATGCCCTCCTCCAGGGGATCTTCCTGACCCCGGAATCGAACCTGTGTCTCTCGCGTCTCCTGCGTTGGCAGGAGGGTTCTTTACTGGAAGTGTCTGCGGGAAGCCTGCACATACACATCACTATATGTAAAACAGATAATCAACATGGACCCACTATAGCACAAGGAACGCTACTCAATATTCTTAGATAACTTATCATGGAAAAGAATCTGAAAAAGAACGAATATATGTGTGTGTGTATATATATATATCACTGAATCACTTTGCTGTACACTTGAAACCCAACGCTGTAAATCAACTATACTCTGATATAAAATAAAAATTAAATTAAAAAGATAAAAGACCCACACACATATCTATTCTCTATATTGTGAAGTTTTTTTGGAGGTCTGCCTTGTCACTTTCTCTCTCTAAATGATCTTCCACATTCCTATAATAATAAAATAAAAAAGACTCCCACAAGCACGCAGCACATTCCAGGCTGTGAACGAGCTACGCTGGGAGGTTTGCAAGCCCCAGCTACTCAACCCAGCAGGAGCAGAGTGGAATGTCTAATCACAAACAAATACAAACAAATGAAACACTGGAGGTTAAGATCTGATGGAGCCCGGACTCTCTCTGAGAAGCGTTCAGGGGCAGGCAGATGGGGACTGGTATAACAAACAGCTGGGGAAAATATTCTGAAACAAGAGGCCTGGCAGTCTCTTCCTCCTGGGAAATCAGAGCAGGTCCATTGGAGCTGAGCCTGCACAGGATTTTGACCTCACACTACTGGACGCTCCACCAACACAGGGACCAGCCGCCAGACCTATCAGAGGAATGAATCTGAGAAACGCTATTGCTTTCAGTTCAGTTCAGTTAGTCGCTCAGTCGTGTCTGACTCTTTGCGACCCCATGAATTGCAGCACGCCAGGCCTCCCTGTCCATCACCAACTCCCGGAGTTCACTCAGACTCACGTCCATCAAGTCAGTGATGCCATCCAGCCATCTCATCCTCTGTCGTCCCCTTCTTATTGCTTTAGATGCCTATAAACCCAAAGAAGAAGCTAATGATCCTGCTCCAGAGTACTCTGAGGCTTCAGGATTAAATGACTTACAGTCCTGAAAACTTGCATTAAAAAGAGAATCGAGGTGCTCAGAAAGATAGGTGTCTTATGTTATCAAGACCTGAGACAGGTAATTCATTATAGTGAATAAGAGCAGATTTCCCAGAGGAACCTCCATTTAAAAATAATACTAACAAGATGACTTATCTGGTTAATCTGAAAACAGAAACAGCCAAGGGGCAAAGGAGAGCCAAGAACATGTCACCTCCACCCAACATACACTTCTCCCTGGTTTTTCTTTTCCCTTCCCTCTCTAGATACCCCTCCTCTCCACCGTCCACAGGTCAGCACCAGGAAAGTCAGACCCCACTTCCTGGCTGTGCTACCATGGCACCTGGGTGATTATCTCCCCAGGTCTGGCCCAGGTGCAGTGCCTGCTGCTGGGGCACACTCAGGAGTACATTCTGTGCCAAACCACTGCTGGTCCCCATTCCTTTGTCCTCTGTCCCAGATGGCACAGGCTCCTCGCTCATAGCTGCAGGATGCTGGCAGGAGTGAGTAAGATGGCCCAAGTCTCCCCTTCACTCAGACATTTTAAAAGCAGCCACAGGCTCACGGAGGTGACAAGCAGACCTTGTCCTCAACAATGGCCTCCAGTTCAGGTCCCAGAATCCACACCTGCCCACCAGGAACTGGGCCAGGCATCCCCCATTCTTCCCTGAGACAGCACAGGATTTACCCCTGGGGACCCAAAGGTCTCCCACTCCAAAGGCTTATGACTCCAAAGAGGTCAAAAGGGAAAGGGGGAAAAGAGGCAGCATTATACTTTACAAGGAGCGCTGAGGGTTGGGGGAGGGGGTGAGAGGGGAGCCCTGAACTTTAATCCCAATTCTGTCACTAATTCCCATGTGACCTGGGGCAAGTCCCTGCTCAAAAAGGGAGATGTTTGGCCGCAAGCCCTAGGATCCCTTCACTGCTCCAGGAACCCATGGAAACCCATGCCCAGACAGCCCTCGCAAGAACCCCAGCCATCAGCAGACCATGGTGGTCCAAAGTCTTTTTCGCTACTGAGTCCTTCTCTATGGGTCCGCCCTTGCTTTCCCACCTGGCCAGGAGATGCCACACTTCTGCATGAGTAGGTCCTACAGGGAACAGAGATATCCTTCCCACTCCAGCCTGATCAAGACATACGACTCCGGCACTGCCTCCCACAGCAGCCACAGAAAGGAGACCAACTGTTTTTGGAAATAACAAAAATGAAAGGGGCTAACACCCATCCTCCAAAGTTTAGCTCAAAGACTCCTCTCCTGGGAAGACTTCCTGGGTCACTCCAGCTATAGAGATCTCTCTCCACTTATGATCACCTATGAAACCACCAATGGGAAGCCCTCATTGTACTGTTATTTCCAGTACTAACTATGCCCATTGAACAAATTATTCAGCTATTTACTACCTACTGCATACAGAGCGTGGTAGCAGGACCCAGCAACACACCTACCACACCATCTTTGACTTCAGCAACCTCACAGTCTGCATATATAAGGCAAATGTATTAGTCCCAAGAGTCCACAGGAAGTTTAGCTTAGCTCCCAGACCATGTTATCCCCACAGAAGCCATATGAAAAGTGATTAGAGCCCAAGCCGGTTCACAATGGCCTAATGAACCACAGTGCCCCTGAAATGAGATACCACACAAAAGTTCCCAGCACCCAGTAGGTGCTCAGTAAATGTTACTTCTGAGTGAAGATGAAGCACTGTTGTCACCGTGACATTTCAAGACTCAAATCAGATGCCAGAAACCATGCCCCCTCTAGAGGCACTTTGGTCTAAGGAAAAATCAGAAGAAAGGGAGTCCCTATTCTGAATTCCAAGGCATCACTCTGATTCAACACATATTTTAGAAAGTGCCTAGTATGTACCAGGCACGGGACCCAAAACTAAGATCTAGTTTCTGCCCTCAAGACGCTCAGTCTGGTAAGACATATCTGTATACCAACAAATGCAAAAGAAATGGGGAACACTGAGGTAGAGGTAACTGAGTGTGCAGAAGAGCTAGATAGGAGGAGACACTAAATCATGGGCAATACCAGTGAGATCAAGGAAGGTGTCCTGGGAGAGGTGAGTTTGAACTGAGTTCCATTTGATGAATGTAATGGACAAGCAAGAATTTCTGAAATGGATAAGGAATTTTAGATGCCCATGAAGGGCCACGAGGAATGCAGGTCAGCATAGTTAGAACCGAGAAGAGGCAGACAGGGTATGGAGGAGGTCAGGGAAGAGCTCAGAAGTCAGACCACCATGGCAAAGTCTCTCAGCCTAAACCAAAAAGTTCCTTCATTTCTTTGATCTTTCTTTACTGAGAGGTGGTGTAGCCAGTGATTCTCCAGGTTTTTGGTCTCTGGATTCATTTTTATTCTTAAAAACTTCTGAGGACCCTAGAGTTTTTATTTTGGGGGATTATACTATTGATTATTTACTATATAAGAAATTAAAAGACCTATTTTAAATATTTATTGCAGCCATGAAATTAAAAGGCGCTTACTCCTTGGAAGGAAAGTTATGACCAACCTAGATAGCATATTCAAAAGCAAAGACATTATTTCGCCAACAAAGGTCTGTCTAGTCAAGGCTATAGTTTTTCCAGTAGTTATGTATGGATGTGAGAGTTGGACTTGAAGAAAGCTGAGCACCGAAGAGTTGATGCTTTTGAACTGTGGTTTTGGAGAAGACTCTTGAGAGTCCCTTGGACTGCAAGGAGATCCAACCAGTCCATTCTAAAGGAGATCAGTCCTGGGTGTTCTTTGGAAGGACTGATGCTAAAGCTGAAACTCCAATACTTTGGCCACCTCATGCAAAGAGTTGACTCATTGGAAAAGACCCTGATGCTGGGAGGGATTGGGGGCAGGAGGAGAAGGGGATGACAGAGGATGAGATGGCTGGATGGCATCACCGACTCAATAGATGTGAGTTTGGATGAACTCGGGAGTTGGTGATGGACAGGGAGGCCTGGCGTGCTGCGGTTCATGGTGTCGCAAAGAGTCAGACACAACTGAGCGACTGAACTGAACTGAACTGAATTAGAAGTAACAATAATAGATTTACATGTTAACATTAATAGCATATTTTTTGTTAAAAGTTTTCCCAAAAAATTGCGAGAGGAAGGGTGGCATGGGCTTTACATTTTTGCAAATGTAAATATCTGGCTGATGAGATGAGCTGGCAGGTTCTTGAAGCTGCTCTTCACTCAATTTGCTGCCACATCACCATCATACGTCCTTGAAATTCCCCTGGGCAATCCTGAGAGGATGACAGCAGGAAAGCAAATAGCATCCTAGTATTACCAAGAAAATGATTTTGACTTCACAGATCCCCTGAAAAGGCTCTACCCACCAAGGATTCCTGGAGCACACTTTGGGAGCAGCTAAGAACAGGGTGCGGAGGGCTTCCCTGGTGGTCCAGTGGTTAAGACTTCACCTTCCAGTGCGGGGGTGTGGGGGTGTGGGCCCGAGCCCTGGTTGAGGAGCTAAGATCCCATATGTATCTTGGCCAAAAAATAAATAAATAAATAAAAAGACAGAAGCAATACTGTAACAAATTTAATAAAAACTTTAAATATGCTCCATATTAAAAAAAAAAAAAAAAAAAGGAATGAGGTGCGGGATGGGGAGCTGGGCCCAGCTAGCAGTTAACCAACCAAACACAAACATCTCAGCTATGGGGGAGCTCATGTTCCAGGTGGGGAGAAATAAATAAATAAATAAGTATATGGTATGTCTTGGTTATGAGGGCCATGAAGACAGAAACAGGAAAGGAGGCCAGGAAGGCTGATGGAAGGCGCTGGCATTTTCAATACCACAGCCAGGGAGAGTGATATTGGAGTGAAGACATGAAGGGGTAGGGGGCTCTCTACCATCCACACGGATACACAGGTGAACATCCAAGCAGCTACCAAGACCTTGGAATGTGCCCATGTGTTCAAAGAAGAGCTGCTCCAGCCAGATGGTGGGGAGAGCAGAGGGGAGGAGGGGAGAGGGCAGGGGTGTGGGCTGCAGAGCAGGCGGAACCTCTGAAGCTCTTGAGAGGACTCTGACTTTTGCTCTGCGTGGGTGAAAGGCACTCCAGGTTTGCAGAGGAGTGATCTGATCTGACTTTGATTTTTAAATGAGTTAATCTGAAACTGCTGTGCTGAGAACCGGGGGATGGAGACATGGAATCAGAATGGTCAGGAATCTACGGTAGCAACCTAGACGCTAGGTGATGGTGGCCTGGACCAGGCCGGGCATGTGCAGGTAGCTAGAAGCAGGCAGACTGGATATATTCTGAAGGAAAATCACTGACATCATTTAAGCAGGGAGTCCCATGCTCAGATTTGCTTTCAAAAGTTATTTGGTAGACAGAATAGTCACACAGCCTCAGGTGTCACCCACAGCTTAGGCGTTCGTTATCACGGGAAAATGCATGCTTGCAATGGAGAGGGCTGGGGGTCAAGCCTGGCATGGAGAGCAGCGAGTAATCACACCTCCTTTACCTCCCACATACCCTGTGCAGCACTCATACGGGAAATTTATGTTGTTGTTCAGTCACTAAGTCATGTTCGACGCTTTGTGACCCCAGGGATTGCAGCACACCAGGCTTCCCTGTCCTTCACTATCTCTCGAAGTTTGCTCAAACTCATGTCCATTGAGTCAGTGATGCCATCCAACCATCTCATCTTCTGTTGCTCCTTTCCCCTCCTGCCCTTAATCTTTCCCAGCATCAGGGTCTTTTCCATTGAGTCAGCTCTTCACATCAGGTGGCCAAAGTATTGGAGCTTCAGCTTCAGCATCAGTCCTTCCAAAGAATATTCAGGGTTGATTTCCTCTAGGATTGACTGGTTTGATCTCCTTGCTACCCAGGGCACTCTTAAGAGTCTTTTCCAGCACCACAATTCGAAATGTATGGCCTGAACTTAATCACCAGAAGATCATAAAGTAAATCTAGAATGCTGATGTTCTGCAGAACAAGGGCCTGGAGGCTTCAAAGGAATCAAAAGCAGTGAAGAGGGTCTAGGTTAGGGGAGAAGAAAGAGACACAGCACAGCCGAAACACGTGGACCTAGATTGGGTAAAACAGTCACTACAAAAGACGTTTGGCGAACAAGGAAGGAAATCTGGATATGCACAGCAATAGATGTTCTATCTAATGGTAATTTGTTTTCAGATGGACAATGGGAGCATGTGGAAAAATGCCCCTTTTGGAAAGCTGCTTGCTGGGGTATGTAACGCTGTGGTCACAAAAGCTGCAGTCAAAAAAATTTTTTAAAAAAGTATTGAGAGAGAAGGGTTTGGGGAAAGAAAGCTAGGGAGAGAGATATTAAAACAAGATCCTAATAATAACATACAGGTATTCTTTGAATTCCTCTTTCAAATTTTCTATGGGTTAAAAATTTTTTTTTCAAAGTTCATTTCCCTGTCACGGCTAATTAGGCACTGTTGATTTAGTGCTTTCCATCTTACACAAGAAGCTTCTCCCACTCCACCCCAACCAGACCCAAGCAGCCAAGCCAAGGAACAGAGAGGTTCCACCCCACACATCCATACACGCTGCTGCTGCTGAGTCGCTCAGTCGTGTCCGACTCTGTGTGACCCCAGAGACGGCAGCCCACCAGGCTTCCGTCCCTGGGACTCTCCAGGCAAGAACACTGGAGTGGGTTGCCATTGCCTTCTCCAATGCATGAAAGTGAAAAGTCAAAGTGAAGTCGCTCAGTCGTGCCCGACATCGCGACCCCATGGACTACAGCCTACCAGGCTCCTCCATCCATGGGATTTTCCAGGCAAGAGTACTGGAGTGGGTTGCCATTGCCTTCTCCGATCCATACACGCTGGTTATCTGCAAACAGAGCATCTATGGGGTGTCCCTGCAGACTGTGGGCAGCTGGACCCAGGTCTCACAGCTCTTCAGAACATCACCCCACAGCACTTGGCACAGGGCCCAGCACATGCCACTGGTGACTGGGGCGGGGGTGAAGGGGTGGGATTCAGGGAGTCCGGTGTCTAGGCTCCAGCTACCGAGCAGTTCTCCTTCCAACAGGAAGAGGCAGGAAGAGGGCTTGTGCAGGCAGGGCCGGTAGATCCACATGGATTTCCAGGCCCAGCAAGCCTCTTCCTCTCCACTTTCTTTCTTTTTAAAAAAATACTTATTTTATTTGGCTGCGCCGGGTCTTAGTTGCGGCACTCAGAATTGTTGATCTTCACTGCGTTGAGCAGGATCTTTAGGTGTGGCATTCAAACTCAGTTGCAGCATGTGGGATCGAGTTTCCTGACCAGGGGTTGAACCCAGGCTCCCTGCTTTGGGAACTCAGAGTCTTCGCCACCAGATCACCAGGGAGGCCGCTCCTTCTCCACTTTCTGAATTTCCCTAAGCCAGGCCCTACTAGTTCTTGGTGGATTAGGCAAATGTGGGCAAGTAACACATGATCATCTTCCCTGGGACTCCAGAATCTGTATCATTTGGGGCCTCAGAGATCACCCCTCGTGTTTCAGATGCACTGGGACATTTTTTTGTCAAAATGGATTCACTGTATGACTGGATCCTGATTATTTTTTCTAATGCACTGTGAGAAACATCTTAAGGACAACTGGCAAAGTTTTCATATGGACTTGTTTTTTTATTAGGCATGATGATGGTGTTGTGGCTATATCTAAGGATACTTTTTTTAAAAGGAGATGCATCCTGGATATCTGGGGTGAACTGTCTGTAACTTATTCTGACATTGCCACATGTTAAAATGATTGATTCTGGTAGTGGGCATATATTGGAGAAGGCAATGGCACCCCATTTCAGTACTCTTGCCTGGAAAGTCCCATGGACAGAGAAGCCTGGTGGGCTGCAGTCCATGGGGTTGCGAAGAGTCGGACACGACTGAGTGACTTCACTTTGACTTTTCACTTTCCTGCATTGGAGAAGGAAATGGCAACCCACTGCAGTGTTCTTGCCTGGAGAATCCCAGGGACGGGGGAGCCTGGTGGGCTGCCGCCTATGGGGTCACACAGAGTCGGACACGACTGAACCGACTTAGCAGCAGCAGCAGCAGTGCACATATATGGCTGCCCTGAACCTCAGCTGGTAAAGAATCTGCCTGCAATGCAGAAGACCTGCGTTCAATCCCTGAGTCAGGAAGATCCCCTGGAGAAGGAAACGGCAACCCACTCCAGTATTCTTGCCTGGAGAATCCCACGGACAGAGAAGCCTGGCGGGCTGGTCCACGGGGCCCCAAAGAGTTGGACACGACTGAGTGACTAAGCACAGCACAGCAAAGTAAGCATATGGGTATTCACTATCATTCTTTCACCTTTTTTATGTTAAAAATTTTTTTTTTTTACAATAAAAATATTGAAGCGGCAAGCAAGGTCCAAGTTCCATTTCTTCTAAGAGAGGACCTGTTGACAGTCTGAGTCTCCCTTTGGCCTGGGAGGTCTCAGTGGCCACAGCCAGGGGCCGGCTCAACGAGGGCTCAGGGCCGGCAGCTTCCTCTGGCCTGGAATTAATGCCCTCACCAGATGTTCCACTAACTGCCAACCAAGACTAAATACTGCTGTGCTGGGAACCTGCCTATTACCCATCCAGCAAGAACACAGGAAAACAGCACCCGGGGCTGTGGGATGTGCTCCTCCCTATGCTTGGGGGGAAAAGCCCGGAGGAAGGGACAGAGAGAGTCCCTCACCACCTTTAATTGCATCATTCTCTGCTTTAAGGAAGTTAGAACAGAGAAGATGCACATGGGAAACCAACAATATGAGGTCAGCTGGTGCCAGCCATGGGAGGAGGTAAAGGCCATGTGAACTGCGCTCCCTGAGGCTGGGCTGGTGGGACTGGCAAAGAGCATGTGCCAGCTGAGTCCACTTAGGAGCTGTGTGACCTTGGATAGACCACTTTCCTCTTGGAGAGTCAGCTGACTCTGCTGCTAAATAGGAATGATGTGTGCGTGTGCACACGCTGTCATGTCTGACTCTGTGACCCCATGGTCTGTAGCCCCCAGGCTCCTCTGTCCATGGGGATTCTTCAGGCAAGAATACTAGAATGCATTGCCATGTCCTCCTCCAGGAGATCTTCCCAACCCAGGGATCAAACCCAGGTCTCTCACATTACAGGTGGATTCTTTACCATCTGAGCCACCAGGGAAGCCCAGGAATACTGGAATGGGTAGCTTATCCAGGGGAACTTCCTCACCCAGGAACTGAACCTGGGTCTCCTGCATTGCAGGCAGATTCTTTACCAGCTGAGCTACCAGGGAAGCCCTCTTTACTAGAGCCACCCAAAAAGGAATGATAATACCTGCCTAATGGTCACTTAAAGGACCCAGTGAGAAGGGGAAGTTCCTTTGTAAAGTGCTGCAACACATAATGAGAATCCCCATTCTTTCTTTAAGGTTCAGCAGATACAAAGACTAGAAAGTGCCTACACCTGACTGGGAAATGCCACAATTTTTCTTTAAATTGACTGACTTTTCTTTTTTTTTTTAATTAATTTTTATTTTTTAGTTTGTTTTGCTTTACAATACTGTATTCGTTTTGTTACACATTGACATGAATTAGCCATGAGTGTACATGAACTCCCAATCCCGACCCCCACCTCCACCCTCCCGCCCCACACCCTCTCTCTGGATTATCCCCGTGCATCAGTCCCAAGCATCCTGCATCCTGCATCAAACCTGACCTGGCTATTCGTTTCACTTATGATATCACACATGTTACACTGCCACTCTGCCAACCCATCCCACCCTCTCCCTCTCCCACATAGTCCAAAAGGCCGTTCTATATATCTGTGTCTCTTTTGCTGAAATTGACTGACTTTTCTAAGATAAATACGGTCCTGACCTAACCTGATCTACATCTATGAAATCATAAATCTGAGGTACTAATTATTTTCTTTAATAAACATTACACCTAATACACACGTATTAAATTTTAAAATGTTCCCTCCAGAAGCACCTAAAATCACTGTGGACCACCAGCACTAAGGAGATGGTGCTGTTCCCGTCCCCTTCTCTTATCTGGCAGATGGGCATCTGAGGCCCAGAGAGAAGCAGTCACTCCCACAAGGTCACACGGCACATTAGCCTTTGGTCAGCAGCTGTGACCCAGGCCTCCAGACTCCCAAGGCCCGTGCTCTCTCCACGGCAAGCTGCCTTTTCTCATCGGGAACAAAGAGTTCTCATGCCCTGGCATATCCTCTCCTAAAAGTGAAAATTTTAAAAACCTGTTTCTGAAGGACAGTGATGTTTCTGAAGACTCCATTTCTCCCTTCTTGTAGCTCCAGAGAGCCTACAGCCTGAAGGGGACTGGCCCAGGTGCCCTGGGCTACTTCAGGGCTGCCCCTGCCCTTTCCACAGAGTGGGGCAGTTAACCCATCTCCCTGAGGAGCCCAGGGTCCCTGCCCCAGAAAGTCGGTCCCCACTCCAGTGCCCGTTCTCCTCTAGCACATCTTAGGGAGAATCTGACGGCCCCTGTTTGCCTGCATGAGCGTGTGCATGCCAAGCTGTTTTAGCTATGTCTGACTCTGTGCGACCCTATGGACTGTAGCCCACCAGGCTCCTCTGTCCATGGGATTCTCCAGGCAAGAATACTGGAATGGATTGCCATGCCTCCTCCAGGGGATCTTCCCGACCCAGGGATCGAACCCACGTCTCTTACACTGGCAGGCAGGTTCTTTACTACTAGCGCCACTTGGGAAGCCCGCAAGTACTTCCTGTATGCCTAGGAAATGTTAAATGAGTGACTAAAGGATAGAACCAAAGAACAAACAACTCATCCCCAAACAGCCCACCTCCCTTAAAAGTGTTCTCCTAAGGACAAATACCTGGGACAGGAAGGCATCAAGAAGTTTGCCAGAAGACAGAGAGTAAGGCTTTGCATTTACTTGCAAGTTCCCTAACCTCTCTGAGCCTCTCTTTACCTCAGTGTAAAATGGGGCAATAACCCTATAACTGCTCTTAGGGTTGCTGGAGATTTAAAGGAAAGAATGTTTAGGAAACAGCACAGTCTGGCACATAGGAAGGGCTCATTCATTGTTAGCTTTTAAAAGACAAGTCTTCCCTGGCAATCCAGGGGTTAAGACTCCTCACTTCCACTGCAGGGGGCACGGGTTCAATCCCTGGTCAGGGAACTTAAGATCCCAGGTGCCCAGTTAAAAGGTAAGTTAATACTAGAAATGTAATTTACTATATGATAAATATAATTAACACTACTGTATGTCATACATGAAACTTTTTAAAGAGTAAATCCTAAGCATTCTCATCACGAGGAAAAGTTTTTCTTTTCTATTCCTTTAATTTTATATCTATTGATATATAAGATGATGGTAACTAAAGTTACTGTGATAATCATTTCATGATTTAATTCAAGCCATTATCAAATCATTATGTACACCTTAAACATATACAGCTGGAATAAAAATATCTCAATAAAGCTGGAATAAAAATTAAAAAGACAAAAGAGGAGGAACACAACGCACAGCCAGATTAGACAGAGGGCAGACAAGGATGGTTTTCTAATTGCAAAGGGAAAGCTTAATTCTAAGTAAGGGGAGTAAAGGAGACTGCGGTAGAAAAGGAAGACAAAAACAGGGTCACTCCTGTCTCAGGACCGTGGGCCCCTGAACAACTCCTGTCCTCCTCTTCTTCCTGCTCTGATGCTAAGCCCACCTCCTCTCCAGGATGGAAAGTCAAGTGGCTGCTTCCGCCCAGAACCCAAGTCTCCACAGCTGACTAAGCCTCCCCATCAGCCAGAGCCTCCTGGGAGCTTCCCGCCGGCTCCACCCCAATCACAGAACGTCTGCGGCTGTCCTGAGCACACTGCTAGGACGCAGTGAGTGCCAGCCTCTCAAGGGACAGGGGCACGACTGGAACATCTGTCCGCCGACCCAGCAGAGGGTCAGGCAAATAGAGCTCCCTAGTCAAAGGCTGAAGAGAACCAGGTCAGAGGCAGGTACAGAGTTCCCGCTGCCTGAGTTCTTTCTAGCTCTGCAGAGAAGGCCAGTCTGTGACAGGCCACACATCAAGCCTCTGCAGCAGGTGCAGCCCGTTTACAGGGGAGGACACCAACAATGCCAGCAAGAGAGGATGTCACTGGGGTGAAATCACTAAGCAGTTCCCACTGTCCCCTCTGAATGGAGGTATTCCAACCAGAGGCACTTTCTGTGTGGTCTGGTCTCAGTTCCCTCTGCTCCGGAAGGAAAGTGTTGCTACACCAGACGCTCTCCATGGCCCTTCGAAGTTCGCCCAGCTGGAACTCCACCACATCCTAAATGCCCCAAGGGGTGGGTGACACTCCTGTTCTGAGAGGTTGTAGGGGAACAGCGAGTGTTTCACAGCCCCGCTCGGACAGCAGCTTAGATTTAACTATTTTCAGAATCAGGAAGTCTTTCCTGAGAGCTAACTTGTACTCCCTTCCCATGCTTTAACCTCTTTCTATCAGGCTTTCCTCGCAGAGGAAAAACCCTTGAGAAATCAGTTGCAGAACAGACTCGGTCTGCGTGGGCAGAGGCTGGAAAGGGGCGGGGCCTGCGAGGAGCCGCGCGGCTTGAGGGGCGGGGCTTCTGAGGGGCGGGGCCCAGTGGGTGGGACTATGGGCCTTCCACCTGGCCAGCCAGGCTCCTCCCCCCCACCCCCTCTCCTCCGCATTCAGCACCTGCAGGAGGGAAAGGAATTTTCAAGGCCTTGCTCAACTGGGTCCCTCCCTAGCCAGGCAACCGGGTGAAGCAGAACGGGCTTGCACTGATTCTCTGGGCTGCCACAGCAAATTACCACAAAGGGCTTAGAAGAACAGAAACGCATTCTCTCAAAATTCTGGAGGCCAGAAGCCTGAAACCAAGGTGTGGCAGGGCCTTGCCTCCTCCAGAGGGTCCAGGGGAATATCCTCTCTCACCTCTTCAGCTTCTGCGGGTGACTCCTTGGCCTCCGCATTCACACGGCTTTCCCCTCGGCGTGTCTGTCTTCTCTTCTGCCTCAAAGCTCCCTCTGCCTTTCTCTTGCAAGGATGCTTGTCATTTAAGTTTAAGCCATGTTCAGTCAATCCAGGGTGACTTTGTCACAAGATTCTGAGCCCAATTATATCTGCAAAGACCCTTTTCCCGAATAAGGCCACATTCACAAGTTCTGTGACATGAACGTACCTTTTATGTTGTTGTTGGGGGTACGGGGGAAGGAACCATTCAACCCACTACAGAGCTCACAGTCAGAGTCAGAAGTCAAGTCCTCACCCTTCCACTAACTGGGCCATTTGACCCCAAGCAGGTTCATCACAGCCATCTGAAACTCTGCTTCCCCTCCTTGCTGCACCTCCCCTGTAGGGTCATTACTTTAGGTCACTGATACTCAGCAGATCATAGTCAGCCTTCCAACACAATGCTGACAGATCAGCTGTTCTCAAACTGGAGACATAATTGAAGGGGAGAAATGATCACAGCTCACCCTCTAAGTGTGTGAATCCCTGACTCAAGAAACCTCAAGTCTGTTTCTATAGAAACGTCTTCAAGTTACAAAGTTAATACAGAGAAGCGTTGCCTTTAAAGCAGATAAAGGGATGTTGTAAAGATAACGAAAGGAAAACAGAATTCTAGAACTATGGATACCCACCCACAACCAGATACATCTAGATCCCCAGAGAAGCCCAGCCTCCACACAGTCACCCAAATGCCAAGGCTGGTGGTCTCTACATACCTCCACCAGCCCCGACTGGGTGCTGCCAATACCCCCCACACCCCCCACTTGTCCACGCCCACCTAGCATGCTCCCTCTACTTCCAGGACAGCTCCCTTCCAGTGAGCTTCCCTCAAACAGGCATACCGACCTCCCCAGCCCACAGACACTCTCCAGATGGTCAGCGAGATTGGGAAAACGTTCAGCAAGTCAGTCAGGATTCAGCTAGTGAGAACGTCGGCTTGGAAACCAGGCCACTCCACCAGAATTCCCTCACAGACACTACCACGAGAGGTTTTACTCCACCGGCTCCTTAGAATCACCTGGGGAAGTTTAAAAATTATAGGCGCTTGGGCCCCAACCCAGACCCACGGAATCAGCTGTGAAGATGGATCTTAGACACATGTGCTTGTGAAATCCACGAGACGGGAGGCCTCACAGATCCAATGGCCTAGAAGGTCCTGTCTTTCGACCTCAGGAAGTGACCCAGTCTCTAAAGTCGTGCAGCCTCGGAAGCCAGCACCCCACTCCGCTTCAGCAGGGTGCTTGGCCCCGGTCTGTGATGGGGCAGGCTGGAGGCTGCCCTCTGCCCACCACCAAGCACAACGGGCCCTTCTCTGGGCCCAGTGCCCAGCTCTCGGTGGATGCACAGGAACTGACCGCAGCCCCCTGCACTGAACCCAATACCGCCCATCTTCTGGGAGGGATGGCACACAGCACGGGGAGCCCTGTGACTCGTCCAAGGCCACCTGCCACATCTGGGAGGGGCTTTCCGAGCAGGAAGGGGAGGGCTCTGAGAATGACCAGGCCAAAGCTGTTCTCCTTCTACCCTCTGGGCAAATATTTACTTCCCCGCAGACTAAGATGCAAAATCTCCATTAGTGAGAAAGTCTCCTTTGGAAAGAATTAAACAAAACACAACAGGTACAACTTTCACAGTGAAACAGCTCTGGTCTCAGGGATGGAGGCAAACAGTGGGTTGTGTCAGTCATGTCTCCCTCTAGGCCTCAGTCCCCTCAGCTGTAAAAGGGGGCGAGTGTCCAGCTGACAGGGTTGTTCTGAGAACCCAGAGAAGTGAAGTGCAAGTTCAGTGATGTAAGTGCAAAGTGGAGGCTCCTCCCACCCTTCAGCCTCTCTGCCAACACCCAGCAAGCTGCCACCTGGCTCCCACCCAGTGATGCCACTTCTCCCGGCACCCACGCTGATGCTTATTACCCAAGACACCCTGCTAAGAGCTCTGGAGGCATTGCCCACCCAAGCCTGGTTCTGCTCAAGGTACAAGGGTTACCTCATTTTCACAGGCAAGAAACTGAGGGACAGAGTTGGTCGTGACTTGTCCACGGTCACTCAGTCAATCAGACCTGCTCCCCACCCATCAAACAAGAAGCACTCATTCTCCTAACTAGTTGCCTAGTAGAGCTGGGCCTCCAGGCCTAGTTCCCCCAGTGGCTGTTTCTGACTTCAACAACCAGGCCCAAGAAACATCCAATCTGCAGTGACCCACCCTCCCCTCCCGAAGCTTATCTCCACTCCTTTCAGCCGGGCCTCTGCGCCCCTCCAGCCCAGCTCCCTCCTCCTCGAAGTCTCCCCAGGACTCCTCTGCAATCACAGCCAGACAGTCAGGCAGAAAACCACACACCAGCTCCAGCTGGCCACTGCTGCCTGATTTCAGTTTCCATCTCCCTCGTGGGCTGACCTCTTCATCTTCTCTTCTCCTAATCTGCTCCTTGGTCTCCTCCTCCTGGCCTAGGCAAGAAGGCCCAGCCTCGAGCTGAATAGGGCCCCTGTTGACATCATCTGTCTGACATTCTCTGGCAAGGGCAGACCCTGCCTCTAGGTTCCCAGAAGTGCTTCTCCCATCCCCTCTTCTCCCATCTGGGTGTTCTCAGCGCCTCTAGTTAGGCTAGACTCATATGCTCAGCATATGGTTCAGAGCCTCTACTGGTGCACCATTAAAGCCAGGAACTAAAAGGTAGGAAGGACCCAGCTCCTAGAAGAAGCCACATGTTCTCCCAAGGGGTCAGACTTTTCCACCCAAGGGCAAAGCCACAGCCATCTGCTCTAAGCAGGCAGAGCAACCCCAGCAGAAAGTAACCTCCTCTGATAAGACAAGTTCCAGAAGTTATCACATCTAAAGTCCCAGTTCCCTTGAGCTCTGTAAGGCTCCCCGGCTAAGTCTCCATCCCTCTGTGGACGAGGCCTACAGTGAGCTGGGAGCTTCTGCATCTCTCATCTTGCAGGATCCTCCCCACAGCATCCATAGATGAATTATCCAGCAGGCTCAGGGAGTTCGCTCTTTACCCAGAGTCACAGCAGAACCAGCACTTGATCCATGTCTCCAGATGGCACTGCCATCAAGTCCTGACAATGAAACTGCCCTCTAGGTCACTCAGACCCCAGACTCCTCATATGACCAGACTCCCACCAGTCTCTCCTCCCATAATTTGGTCCTCTTAGGCTTCCTCATGTGCTGCAACCATACTTGCCTACCTCAGGGCCTGTGCACTTACTGTTCCCTCCATCTGAGTTATTCTCTACAGGCCTTTTGTGTGGCTGGCTCCTTCTCAGTCTTTGCATGCAGGCTCAGTTGCTCAGTCGTGTCCCATTCTTTGCGACCCTATGGACTGTAGCCCGCCAGGCTGCTCTGTTCATGTGATTTTCCAGGCAAGAATACTGGAGTGGGTTGCCATTTTCTCCTGCAGGAGAAATTTTTCCAACTCATGGATCAAACCCACGTCTTTTGCATCTCCTGCATTGACAGGCTGATTCTTTATCACTGAACCACCTGGGAAGCCTCTCAGTCTTTGAGCTCCTCATAAAGTCTTTCCTTGACCACCCCATTTAAAGTAGGAACTTCCACCTTTTCCCACTTCCTCCCTAATTTGTCCCCTAACACCTATCACAGCTATGTGTATTAGTGGTTTGTCTGTCTTCCAGACAAGTCTGTCTTGTTCACAGTTGTTTCCTGGTTAACTATCACTGTGCCTGGTATACACAGTAGGCATTAAATGACTATTTTGTTGACTGAATAAGCAAACAAATGGTCCCCACCCTGGAGGGAATGGCGTGTCAAGACTGGACTCTCCTGCCTTCCATGAAGATGTCGATTCCAACCCACTCACATCCAGAGGTACTCTCTGGGAAAGGTCTGTCTTTTCAATCCCCCATGCCCAGGCTTACCCAGAAGACATCTTTCCCCTGTATTTGGAGCCAGCTGCTCCAGAAATTTCATAATCAGTCCCTAGTCTGGTTGACTCTGAGTCCTATCCCAGGTTGGCATTGTGAGCCACCCAAAGAGAAGAGGCACTGGGCAGGGAGAAGGAGAAGGGCAGGCTGTTACTCCTGCTTCTCAAGAACAACCAACCGAAGGTAGCAGTGAGCTCCCAATCTAGTCCTACAGCATAAAACAACCCTTCTCTTACAGGAAAAGGCGGGTTTACCCACAGAGGCCTCGACTAAGCACAAAGCAACTTTCTTGGGGCTGTACTTGCTCATCTGGAAAATGAGGACATTAGAATATTCTCCAAACCCCTTCGGGGGCTGCCTTCTGGATTCTCTGGATTGTAAAGGTCCTGTGGCCCGGCGGCTAGGGGAGGGGAGGGGCCTCCCTGGGCCTGAGGCCTGAGCCCAGCCCCAGGCCATCTCTGGGCCCCTGAGGCACAGTGACCACCTCCACTATGAAGGCTGCCTCACTTTCTTGAGTTTCACTATTTTCTCTTTGAAATGCTTGCCTAGAACAAGAAGGAAATAGAACTTTCCAATCAATCAAACACAGTAAAAAAAAAAAAAATATCTACATATATGTATAAGAAAGGGGCTTCTCAAGTGGTGCTAGTGGTAAAGAACCTGACTGCCAATGCAGGAGACGGAAGAGACGAGGGTTCGATCCCTGGGTTGGGAAGATCCCCTGGAGGAGGGCATGACAACCCATTCCAGTTTCTTGCCTGGAGAATCCCACAGACAGAGGAGTCTGGCAGGCTACAGTCCACGGGGTTGCAAAGAGTCAGACACAACTGAAGTCACTTAACACGTACACACAAATGTGTAATGAGATGTCCAAATGAGTATTTACCCCAATAATGGTTCTTTTAGTGACAGAATCGAAAGTGACTTTTATTTGAATCTCTGTGCTTACCTAAATTGCTTGGAATTCTTTTTCAACTATGTGCCACATAGTATTTTTGCACAAACAAAGCTCTTTTCAAAACTTAAAAATTCCTGCTGTGCTCAAGAGGGAGGCCAGGTACCTACCTCCTTCCAGAAATGCTGTTTTCCACTTGTACCTAGAGCCCTGACAAGTGGAGGGACCACCGGGGGGTGGGGGAGGGGGATACCACTGCTGGTAAAAGTCACGGTGACCCCATGAAGAAACTGAAGTCAGGTGGCTAAGTCCTGGTCTGGGTCTGTCATTAACTTGCTGTGGGGTCTCTGATCTTTGCTTCTCCTCTCCAGGCCTGTTTCCTTCTCATTAAAATGAAAAATTCACACTAGAGGTGCCTTCAAGGGCCCTTCTAATTCTTAGTCTATGGCTCTTGAGCACTGAGAAGAATAGAAAGGAAGGCAGGCAAAGAATGGCTAACTCTTAAGTAGCTGGTGTAGTGTTATCATGTGGCAGGCATTGCTCTAAGCCCTTCCAATAATTAATCCATTTAAGGGTCTCAGCGACTCTCAGGTAGGTTCTGGTGTCACCTGTTTTTCAGATAAGACGACTGAGGCAGATGGAAGTTAATGCCGATGTCACTCAACCTGTGTCAGAGTCCGGATTTGAACCCAGATAGCTTGGTACAGAGTCCACACTCTTTAACCGTTAAACTTTGGGTAACAAGAACTGTGGTAATAAGGCCCATCCTTGAAGGGATAAGAAAGACTTAATATTGCCTCCGGCATTTATAACCTCCACCACCTATCCACACCCACTTCCTTCCCAGTTATCAACACCGCTCAGCCCTGACACCCTTACCAACCGAAAACCCTACCTCATTGTAAGGGGATAGGCTTGGTGCTTTCTAGACAGCCAGTATCTCCATGATCAGTCCAGCCCACTTAAAGCGTCAGCAAACTTGACCATTGCTGGCTACACACCCAGTTTGGCCTCTGATCCGGGCGCCCGTATCCCCAATCCCTGCTTCCAAGGTACAAGTCGGGACTCAGCCACCCCAATGCAACAAGCCTTTCCTGAGCACCCACTGTGTACCCGGCCCTGAGACCAGTATCTGGAAGAGGACATGAAAGAGCTACTCCCCTGACCTCCAGGAGCCCACAGTCCAGCAAGAAAAAAGTCATGTAAACAGATCTCTAGGATACCCTGTGGTCGGTGCTATAATTAGAGGTGTGTCCCCAGTGGGCTGAGGGCACATGTGTCAGAATGATTCACCCGTGCAGTGGGAAGAGGAGGCTCCAACAGCCTGTGGATGAGCTCATTTCTCACTGAACTGGAAACGAGGACACCTGGGGGTTAGTGCCAGCTGTGCTGAGTGACCTTGAGACATGCCCTGTCCGAGCCCCGGGGTCACCCTCTAAAAAAAAATGAGAGGGCCCCCAAGTGTGGCAAAAGAGATCTCTTAAGTGGTTCAAGGTCATGTTCATATTGACTCACAGACTAAGAGAAGTTTTTGTTGCTCATTTTCCTTCTGATCCTTCCAGTCTCATCAAAGAGCAAATCTTGGCTTTGGTGTCAGTTTGTCTTTGCACCTCTCAAGACATCTGCCAACCTGCCTTTGGGTCAACCCAGCCAAGCCTCAGGTTCGCAGCCTCCAGCATCCACAGTATCTAGCTAGGATTTAATAATGCTATTTTGTTCCCTGCACTGTATTTACTGTCACTGTTACCAGCTATTTTCGATGTGGAATTTTGATTCCCTGTGTGTGTGTGTGTGTGTGCTCAGTCATATCTGACTCTTGTGACCCCGTGGATTGTAGCCCGTCAGGTTCCTCAGTCCATTGACTTTTCCAGGCAAGAATACTGGACTGGGTTGCCACGTATCCACCAAGGGATCTTCCTAACTCAGGGCTCGAACCCGAGTCTCTTGTTTCTCTCTCATTGGCAGGCGGATTTTTTACCACTGCACCACTTAGGAAGCCTTCCCCATTGGAAGTAGTGATATAAAGCCTCCTTTTAAAAATAAATTTAAGTTTAGGGAATTCCCTGGCAGTCCAGTGGTTAGAACTCCACGCTTTCACTGCCAAGGGCACAAGTTCACTCCGTGGTTGGAGTACTAAGATCCTGCAAGTCACACGGGAAATAAATTTAAGTTTAAAAAGTGAATCAATTTAAAGTAATAGAATATTACACATAAATTATTTATAATACTTATAGCTTCTAGTATGGGTATTTTAACAACATTAATCAAAAGTTTTAATGCACATACTGAAACAGGCAAAGCTGTTCTGTGTTATTGGGCATCCCAATAGTGATTACTACTGGTGAGGGGTGGTAGGCAGTGGACACAGGTGGGTTTCTGGTTCTGCTGACAGTTCTGTTGGTTGACCTGGGGGCTGATTATACAGATGTTCACTTTGTGAAAATTCACTAAGTTGTATACACTTAAGATGAGTGCATTCCCGTATGTGTATTATGTATTCATACAGCCTTTAACCCAGCCATTCCACTTCTAGAAATCACCCTGCAGACATACACACACGTGTAAAATGACACATTCAAAGATGAACTATTTACAGTAATCAAAGATTGGTCCTTAACCTTTAGTCCTGAGTCCCCAAGCCGGAGACAGATGAAATGTATTTTGGCATAGCCTACAGTGAATTCTGGGCTTCCCAGACAGCATTAGTGGTAAAGAGTCTGTCGCCAATGCAGGAGACAAAAGAGATGTGGGTTCGATCCCTGGGTTCAGAAGATCCCCTGGAGGAGGGCATGGCAGCCCACTCCAGTATTCATGCCCGGAGAATCCCATGGACAGAGGAGCCTGGCAGTCTACAGTCCTTGGGGTCACAAAGAGCCGGACACAAACTGAAGTGACTTAGCACGCACCCACAGTAAATTCTACTAGCCATCAAACAGAACGAAGCAGCCCCTATCAGAGCTCCACAATTTGCACGGATTTAAATTTAAGTGCAAAGGCAAGGACAGAACTGTTTATAGTAGGCTACTGCGTATGTGTGTGTTCAGTCAAGTCTGACTCTTTGCAACTCCAAGGACTGTAGCCCGGCAAGCTCCTCTGTCTGTGGGATTTCCCAGGCAAGAATACTGGAGCGGGTTGCCATTTCCTTCTCCTTGGGATCTTCCTGACCCAGGTATTGAACCCATGTCTATCAAGTCTCCTGCACTGGCAGTCAGGTTCTTTACCACTAGTGCCCCTGCGAAGTCCAGAATGCTATTTTCTAGGATAGTATCTCAGAAAAGAATCACAAGAAACTCCTAACAAAGACTTCCCTGGCAGTCCAGTGGTTAAGATTCCACGCTTCCAATACAGGGGGCATGGTCTGACCTCTGGTTGGGGAACTAAGATCCCACATGCCATAGGGCAAGGCCCCCCAAAAAAGGAAAGCTAAAGAAACTCACAAAAGTTATGGACAGAGCATACCAGAGAGGGATTGGAGGAAGGCTTATAACTGATGATTACTCTTTCATACGTTTAAATTTGGTACAATGTCCTTGCATTTCCTATTTGATAATAAGTTTTAAAGCATAAAGTCCTACGGAAGGTGCATAGCTATGGTAAAACTTTTAGCTCCTTAGATACTGAGATGAAAATGTTAGCTCCTTGGGCTTACAAAGCAAGTAACCCTTGGCCCCACTGCTCCTCCCAAGGGATGGCACTGAGCTAATAAGCTTTCCTGTAATGGTTTCCAATTAACAACAAACCCAGTCTAGGACAAATCACTTAAACTGGGCCTCCACCCTGAAGTCAAATTCTGGCACCTGAAGTTGCCCTGGCAGGTGGCTGGGTTCTTGGCATGCATAAGGAGCTTATTAAGCACTAATACCTCCAGGGATGGGAAGTTAAAGATTTTTTAAGTCAGTCTCAGGTGGCTGAAAAGGGAGGATTCTGAGTTCTGAGTCCCACCCGCTCCAGAAGAGACAGAGGAAGAGCCACAGAGTGGTCTTTTTTTACAGCTGCAGGGACAGTGGCAAGCAGGGCCTTGAAAATTCAAGTTTCATTTTAACTGTGTGACTTTCTTTTTTATAGCACTTGGTTTGTCCACATGTCACCTTCTCCCCACATGGCTAACCCTAAAAACAATCCAGTGAGGTGTGGGGCAGGGTATCAGTTATCCATTTTGTAGATGGAAAAATGGAGATGCAAAGAAATTAGGAGACAAAGCTACGGTCTTTTCAGGAGTCACGTATGGATGTGAGAGCTGGACCATAAAGAAGGCTGAGTGCCAAGGAATTGATGCTTTCGAATTGTGGTGTTGGAAAAGACTCTTGAGAGTCTCTTGGACATCAAGGAGATCAAACCACTCAATCTTATGAGAAATCAACCTTGAATATTCTTTGGAAGGACTGATGCTGAAGCTGAAGCTCCAATGCTCTGGTCACCTGATGCAAACAGCCAACTCATTGGAAAATCCTGATGCTGGGAAAGATTGAAGGAGAAAGGAGAAGAGGGTAGCAGAGGATGAGACAGTTGGATGGCATCACTGATTCAATGGACATGAACTTGAGTGAACTCCAGGAGATGGTGAGGGGCAGGGAGGCCTGGTATGCTGCAGTCCATGGAGTCAAAAAGAGTCGGACACAACTTAGCGACTGACGATGACAACATTGAGAGAAGCAGTGAAGCCAAAAAAGTAATCCCCACCTTCTGACCCCTGGTCTTCTCCTATTTCCCCCTCTCCCCACTCATCAACTTTAGCCTTCTCCCTGCCAACTCTGACCTACAGGGAAGGAGCTTCTAAGGCCAGACAAACAAGGAGCAGGCAAAAAAATCCCAGAATCAGAATCAAGGGGCCCGTGAGACCATCTAGCCTGGCAGTTTTTAACACTTATTATACACTTACCTGGGGAGGTTAAATAAGTTTAAATAAATATGTATGCCAGGGCTCAGGCATCTAGAGTGTTTTTAAAATTCTGAGTTGATTCTGGTGAACTTTGAGAGAGAACCACTGAGTGACAGCTCAGATCATCCCCATCCCAGTTTCACATAAAACCTTCTGCCCCCGGGGACTCCCCTGGTGGTCTAGTGGCTAAGACTCCACACTCCCAATGCAGGGGGCCCAGGTTTGATCCCTGACTGAGGAAATCCCACATGCTGCAACTAAGAGTTTGTATGCTGCAACTAAAGTTCCCACGTGCCACAACTAAGACCCGGCACAGCCAAAATAATAAATATTAAAAAAACAAAACACTTCTGCCTCCCTGGACCATCTATCAGTGAGTCTGTGCTACATCCGCCAGCCCCCATACATATTGCTCATCACTCTTGCTCATTACACAGAGTCAGAGAACTGAACTGGGAGCTGGCTGAGTCAATTCACAGCTCTGAGGCCCCAAACAGGGAAGTGACTTGCCTAAGATCTCTCATTGAGTCAGTAACAGAACAAATCGAGAATCTGGATCTGGACACCAGGTAAGATCACATCCACAGAGGGGTCACAAGGAAAGCCTGATGGCAGATCTCGCAGTTCCCACCAGAAGAAAACACTCAAGGAAGGTTGAGAAAGAGACCAGAGTGTGCATGTGTTTGCAGGGGATGGGTGTCAGACACCTGGGCAAGTCTGCCCTGTGGCATACTGGGGGCAGGAGAACTATTCTAGAGTGGCAGGGCTGGCACTGGCCTGTAGAAAGAAGTCCTCATTTCTAGGAGGGGGCCCAGCCCAGTCTGAAATCTCCATAGCGAAACCCAGTCTACTGGGTCAGCTTACCAGGAGGGCCAGCTTCCCTGTCCATAATAATAACAATGGCTGAGACTCCTTCAGTTCTTTGCTGGTCCCTGTACTAAGCAATGGACTTGACCTGTTTCAGTTAATCCCCACAACCATTCTGAAAGTTGAGTATCATCACTGTTTCTATTGGCAGATGAGGAAACCATGGCCTCAGGAGATGAAGTAACTTTCCCACTATCACTCAGCTGGAAAGTCGTAGTGGCAGGATTCGAAGTTGGTTCATGCCAGCCACAACCATCCTGTCCCCCAACAGGAGAGAAGAGAAGGTAAAGTGCAGGGGCTTTTTAAAGATCTGAGCACCTACAAGCAGCTGGAGATATCCTCAGACACTTCTGGTGGAATCCGCCTGACCACACCTCCCACAAGGCATCCTCCTTCCACGCTAGAGGAAACAGCGGCACAATGGGGAGGCATCCTCAGGGACGTCGGCAGATATATAGTGGGACAGGATAAGGAGTCCAGGTCCCCCACCCCAGACCACAAAGCCTGACCACTGCTCCACAGAATGATGGGGAGGCGAACTCAGTAACAAGCAGGCGGGGCGGGAGCGGCCAAACGTGGTAACCACAGCCTACCGCACCAGCGCAGGCTGGTGGATTCGTAGAACCAAACTGCAGGTCAGGTGCACACAGGTGAGCCACGCGGAGCTCCTTCGTCGCAGCCCTTGCCAACGAGCTCTAAGGCTCCCCACCCGGCGGCTGAAACTCAGGCTAAGCTCGAGCAGCCAGAATTTCCTGGTTCCCAAGGAAAGTGGGACGAGAATCCAGTTGTGCGCTTCTGCCCCCTCCCTGGAGCAGACAAGTCTGCACCCAACCCAACCCCCATCCCCCCACCCCCGGCGCGCCGCGTGGGTGAACAAGGGAGTGCGTTCTCCCCCTCCCATCCCGGGGCCCGACTGGGGCCACTCACCCAGAACACGGTGGAGTAGATGACGAGCGAGAACTTGAGCCAGAGGTAGGAGAAGCGCGCGCAGTAGCGCACCTGCTCCGAGTCCCCGCGGGGCATCCTGGGGGGCTCCCGGCCCGGGTGCCTCGCTGCCTGCAGCCCCACCTGCGGCTGCGGACCGGCTCCCGGCCCCGCCACCGGCGCTCGCTCGGGGACTGACACCGGCGAGCCGCAATCACAGCTCCGGCCCGGGACCGGCCAGCGCCAGCGGCCAATGGGCGCTCGGGGAGGGGGCGGGCCTGGGGCGGGGCGGAGGCCCTGGACCCAGAGGAGGCCACGGCAGGGGCGGGGGCGAGGGTTGGCGAACCAGGTCGCGGGCAAATCTAGAAGCGCCCGTGCTAAGGCGCGTTGGGGGCGTGGGAGAGAGTGTGCCGAGCGTCGCTACGGAGAGAGCTGGTGTCTTCATTCGGGGCACACAGAATGCCCGCTTTCTACTGCGGTCAAGAGGGAAGACCATGGGGAAAGAGCAGGAATTTATGGCTTAAGGCGTTAAAAAATGTGCAATTAAGTGTGCAAGGCATGAATGGAATAAGGAAATGGAGTTGTTCAGTCTAAGCGGGGCGGGACGGTCGCATCTGGGAAGGCGCCGCGGACCAGGGTGGGGCAGAGGGCCCTCATGGAAGGCCCCACAGTTCCTTTTGTAACAGTGGGAGGCTTTCCCCCAAGTCTCCGATCCTCTCCTTCACTGAGACTAGGTAAGGTGGCAACCCTGCCCCCATGGCCTCCTCCTCCGAGAAGCCCTCGCCCACTAGCCCCAACTCAGGGGCCTCAGCCCTTGCACACAGCCCAGGTCTGACCCAGCTTCTTTCCGCCCAGCCTTTCCTCTTTCTGGGGTCAAAGTCTGTCTTCCTGGCTGTGAGTCTGTCTCCCACGGCCCCTGCTTGACTCACTGCTGTTTTCCTTTCCCCACAGGCTTAGCTCAGCTGGGGACTTGGGAACCAGGCAATCCATGTTTGTGGCATTCAGGAATTAAATATGAGAGTTCAAGGCAGGGCTGGGTGTGGTCCCTGGTGGCGACTTCGGGAATGGCACTCTTGTCCCATTCCCGGGATCTGAATTCCCAAGCCTGCCAGAGACAGATAGAGACCTGCGGCCCAGCCCCCAGAGTTCTGCCGGTTTTACTGTAGAAGGAAGCAAGTAAGGTCTGAGTGGGGAGGGAAGCAATGCCATGCCCAGTGGTTGAAAGGAAGCCAGTTTCCTGGTACAAGGGAGCAAACCCTGCAAGGTTGGGTAGAGACATGGAACCAGGGACTGCTGAGGGTCACCTTCAAATGAATAACCTGGGGCTTCAAAGGCATCCTACCTCAAGGTTAGAAGTTGTCATTCTGTCCTTTGAATGGTTTCACCCAGTGGTGTCCGACTCTTTGCGACCCCATGGACTATACAGTCCATGGAATTCTCCAGGCCAGAATACTGGAATGGGTAGCCTTTCCCTTCTCCAGGGGATCTTCCCAACCCAGGGATCAAACCCAGGTCTCCCACATTGTAAGTGGATTATTTAACCAGCTGAGCCACAAGGGAAGCCCAAGAACACTGGAATGGGTAGCTTATCCCTTCTGCAGGGGATCTTCCCGACCCAGGCATGGAACCGGGATCTCCTGCATTGCAGGCAGATTCTTTATCAACTGAGCTATCAGAGAAGCCCATATTCTGTCCTTTAAGGAGGAAGAAACTAACTTTTCACTCCTCTTTACGGGACTAACTTTCCTCACCAGCCCTCACCTTCCACCCACTCTTTGAGGTGCTCCATCCTCGGGAGGGCTGACTCAGCACCATGCCCTCGGAGGGGTTGTCTGTCTCCTTCTCCCTGGGGTTAGCCTCCTAGCCTCCTTCCCTACTGGGATTCTCTTTCAGTTGTCCCTGTCTTAGTCCTGGCCTTCTAGCTAGCTGCACTCGCTCCCCTACAAATCTTCCCTAATGACATGCATGCATTTGAATGGCTCCTCTCAGCTCTCCCTGAGGCCCTGTACAGTGACGCCTGGAGTGATGAGGCTGAGACACCCCTGCAGGGGAAGCCTGGAGCTCTTTGGGGCTAGCACAGCCTTTCCCAGTTCCTGAGCAAGTTTGTCGTCCCTCCCTATCCCCGACCTGATCACAAGTGCTATGGGCTACTCCTCAGTCACACTGGCAAACACTGAAATCTCAGAAGCAGTGACAACGTATTTTCAGTGTCTCCTTTAAAAAAAAATTTTTTTCATTTATTGGCTGCACTGGGTGATTGCAGCACATGGGTTCTTTAATCTTCATTGTGGCACGCAGGATGTTTAGTTGTGACACTCTTGGTTGCAGCATGTGGAATCTAGTTCCTGACCAGGGATCGAACCTAGACCCTGTGCATTGAGAGCTAAAATCGTAGCCACTGGACCAACCAGGGAAGTGCCAGTTTTTCTCTCCTTTTGCCAGAAACTCCTGGCTGCAGGTCAGCAGGTCTGATGGCAAGCCGAGTTTAGTCATGAACTTTGTTAGAATATTTGGCATAAATTGTATTCTCTAATATCTTACAGGAAAAAGCTGAACGAAATTTTTGGCCAACCCAATATGACATACAGGCGTGAGTGTGCCCCTGGCTGCTGTTTAGAGCCATGTGGTGAGTTTTCAGTGTTTCCTGATTTCCAAGCCCCACCCCAGTCCAGTCAAGTCAGCATCTCCACCAACAGGGAGCTGCGTATCAGGTATCAGTATTGTTGGAAAGGTCCCAGGTAATTTCTAAAGAGCAGGCATTGCCAGTCTAGAGGTAGTCATGAGGGTGAGGTGGTCAGAATTTTATCAGAAAGGTCACATTCCTGAGGATACTCAGCTATCCGGTGGTGTGCAGGTCAAAGTTAAAGAACTAGTTCTCTGGTAGGGGGTGGGGAGGGGGATTCTGTTGCCACTTTCCATAGTGTAAATACTCCCACTATGTCTGAGATGTGCACCGTCACACCCAATCAGCTCAACACAGCCCCACAGCTTTCCTTATCTCAATACTGATTAGCACAGGGAGTGCCATATGAAAGTATCAGTGAAACTCATGGCTTATTAATTAGCACAACGGGTGTTAGAAATGAGCTATCACGGAGGAGCCCGGTGGGCTACAGTCCATGGGTTGCAAAGAGTCAGACATGACTGAGCGACTTCACTTCATCCTTTGATGAACTTACTGCCAGCTTACCTCAGAGATATTTCAGGTTGAGGGTTCCAATATCGCAATAAAGTGAGTGACATGAATTTCTGTTTCTCAGTGCATATAAAAGAGGTTTATATGTCGATGTGTAGCAAAACGAATACAGTATTGTAAAGCAAAACAAACTAAAAAATAAAAATTAATTAAAGAAAAAAAAAGAGGTTTACACCATTGTCTATTAAGAGTGCAGTAGCATTACGGTCTAAAACGCAATATCTATGCCTAATTTAAACGTACTTTATTGCTAAAGAATGCTAACCATCACCTGAACCTTCACTGAGTTGTAATCTTTTTGCAATAGTAACATCAAAGACCACTGATCACCATAACAAATAAGGGGAAAATTTGAACTACTGTGCCAGTTACCAAAATGTGACAGAGACACGTAGTGAGCAAATGCTGTTGGACTTGACACAGGGCTCCCACCAACCAATTTGTAAAAAACGCAGTATCTTCCAAATGCAATAAAGTGAAGCGCAACAAAACAAGGTGTGCCTGTCGCATTCACGATGTGTGGATTGGCTAAAATGACTGAGGGCACTGCTCATTCTTTCTTCAGAGTAAAAAAATCTTAAGGGTGATGTACTGGGCTAAACCCTTGAGGCATCCCAAATCCTGAGAGATTCTGGCTGCCTAATGTGCCCATCTAGCTAACTGAATCCTGCCTCTAGAATATTGTATTTTTTTTTAAGAGATTGAATCTTTTTTTACATTTTTAATTTTGTTTATTTAGGCTGTACTGGGTCTTCATTGTGGCATGCCGGCTGTTTGTCGCAGTACTCAGGCTTCTCTTACTTGTGGTACAAGTGCCTGGTTGCAGTATGTGGGACCTAGTTCCCTGACCGGGGATCGAACCCAGGCCCCCTGCATTGGGAGCATGGAGTCTTAGCCACTGGACCACCAGAGAAGTCCCTGTTGTATCTGTCTTGAGTGGACCCTTCATGCAAGGTGATCAGTTCAGTTCAGTTCAGTTCAGTCGCGCGGTCGTGTCCGACTCTTTGCGACCCCACGAATCGCAGCACGCCAGGCCTCCCTGTCCATCACCAACTCCCGGAGTTCACTCAGACTCACGTCCATTGAGTCCATGATGCCATCCAGCCATCTCATCCTCGGTCGTCCCTTTCTCCTCCTGCCCCCAATCCCTCCCAGCATCAGGGTCTTTTCCAATGAGTCAACTCTTCGCATAAGGTGCCCAAAGTACTGGAGCTTCAGTTTTAGCATCATTCTTCCAAAGAAATCCCAGGGTTGATCTCCTTCAGAATGGACTGGTTGGATCTCCTTACAGTCCAAGGGACTCTCAAGAGTCTTCTCCAACACCACAGTTCAAAAGCATCAATTCTTCTGTGCTCAGCCTTCTTCACAGTCCAACTCTCACATCCATACATGACCACAGGAAAAGTACAGGGAACTGGGGCTTCACTGACTTCACATAACACATTGTATGAACTGGTCTTGTGGCTCCTTGCTAGTAAGCGCTCCCTGTATAGATGCTTACATGGGTAGCAGAATTTGTTCTGATACCTAATGCATGACAGAGTGGCAGGGAGATTGTAGGGGGAAATAACTAACCTCATCTTTAGTGGCTACTACGCCTATGAAAAAGAAACCTGCTGGTTATGCACAACCAACCCGGCTGGCTTAAGGTGGCATCCATTCCTCTGTTTCCCCCTCTGTGAAACCATCAGTTTAGACTGTTTCTCATCTAGTTCTAATAATCTTAGCTATAGTCCTCACAGACAAATCAGTCAGCAAATAAACACTGAGCTTCTCCTGTGACTCAAGCCCTGCCCAGGGCTCTGGGGATAGAGCTATAAGCAAGACAAACAACAGTGTCTATTCTCTTCTATTGAGGCATTGGAGGGGTGAGGGTGGCGTGGGGATATGCAACATGTATGGCCACTAATACAAGACAAAGATAATTTCAGATACTGAGAAGTGCTGAAGATGCAGGAGAAGACCTTCTGAGTGGGAGAAGCAACAGGTACAAAGGCCATGAAAGAAGCTGCAGCTTTGAGAGGGTCCATGTGGCTTGTGCAAGGACCTCAGGAGAATATAATAGAATGGGGAGAGATCAGAGGCATGGGAAGAAGCCTCACAACTTTTGTAAACAGTTTAGATTTATTTCCAGGTTTAGTGAGGGCCATGGGTACTGTGTTTAGCAGGGACGTGATCCTGAATCTGATTTAAACTTTAAAAGGGTGCAGCTGGGACTTTCCTGGCAGTCTGGTGGTTAAAACTCCAAGTTTCCTTGCAGGGGGCACAGGTTCGATCCTTGGTCAGGGAACTAGGATCCCACATGTCACACAACCAAAAAAAAGAAGACAGTTTCAGCATGGAGGACAGACGGGAGGGGGCCAGGGCTAGGGGTGAGGAGGGCTGGTTAGGGAGCCTTTGCACAGGGTCAGTGTGAAGGGCTGTGGACTAGTGGTGACAGGCAGCTGCACTGGGGATGTATCCCGGAGACAGAGCCACCAGGGTTTACTGACAGATTGGGTGTGGAATGTGAGGAAGAGAGAAATCAAGATACTCCGAAGTGTTTTTGCTTTGAGCAACTAGGTAAAGTGTGCTCCCATTTACAAACGTGAGGGATGTTACGAAGAATGCCGCTGGGAGTGGGGGGGAAAGTGGGTCAAAAATCAATTACTTTGGCCATTTAATTTTTTGAGATACCTTTTCAAAATCCAGGTAGAATTGTCCAGGGAACTCAGAAGTGAGGTTTAAGTTAGATGATATAAGTCTGAGAGTCATCAGATCAATTTAAATCATTCCTCCAGTTCTTCCCCTAAAGTACTGCATGTTTGAGTCCATTTATTTCTTCTGGAGGAGGGACTTTTGCTGTCTTTCAGGTTTTCCTTGACTCTTTTGGGGGCCATCTCATGGCTCAGAATTTAAGCCACTTCTCCTTCCCATGCCATCTTAACTCTCAAGGATCTCCATTTATTCCGACCAGTTATTTATTAAGCATCAGGCCCTGATGTTTTCACATTAAGCATCAGGGCTTTCACATAACTACCTCTTAATTTCTCACCACCCATGGAATTTGATTTGATGAATCCCACTTTACAGATGAAGGATGAAGGAAACTGAGGTTCAAAGAAGTAAACTGATTTTTCTCCAGTGGGAAGTCCAAATGCTCTGTGAGCTGGCAAATGATGTGCTTTCAACTGAAAGCAGATGTGGCCCAGCTGCGCTAGAGCCAAATGAGTTAACTATGTGGCTTAAAAAGCGACTAGAAATAATATACCATAGCTCAGATATTGAGTTCAATACGGTTAGAGTTGCAACTTTACATAGCATTATTGTGCATTACTGCAAGATAGTAGTTCTGTGAGATAACTGCTTTGTTAAAAAGGATCTATCAAATAAGTCTGGGAAATGCTGAAGGACTGTTTTAAAGCCTTAACCATGAGAACAGATACTGTTTCTCTCCAGGAAGAAAGAAGGGGATGCAGCTTTCCTCAACTATATTTGACTGCACACCTCTATCTTCCCCCAGACACCAGCTGTTAACATCTCAAACACTAGTATCTGTCAGTGGTTTGTGGGACTTTTAAAACTTGGGACAGTCCCAAGAAACCGTAACAGTCCACCTGGGACTGGAGGGGCTTGGGTGCTAAAGCTAGGAAGGAGCAGTGCAAAAGCGGGACAACTGCTCATCCGATTTCTTTCCGTCCTTTCTATCGTCTCACAGATGTTCAGAGGGCTGTAGCTAGTGCAAGAGAGCTTCAGACTGTGCCCCGAAGTCAGAGGAAGAGGGAGGGAGCACTCAGGGGACAGGGCCAGTGTCTTCAGGTTCTGGAGGCTGTCATGAGAGGAAAGGGAAAAGTTCGTTCTAAGGGATCCCTTGGGACAGGGACCAAGGAGACACGCTGAGGGTGAGTCCAGCTCCCTGAAGCAGCAGAGCTTTGAGAAAAACACTGTGATTCAGGATTGGGGGCTTGGGTGGGGGCAGGGTTACATGCCAGCCCTACCACCCGCCAATCAACTCTGAATGAGGCTCTGGGAACCCGAATTACCCTCCTGGGACATCAGTGCCATCTGTGAAATGGGACCCTACAAGGTAACCAAATGAAATTATCAAGCATTGTACTTAAAAGCTAGTCCTAAAGAACTGAGTCAGATCTGCCCACAGCTGGCCCAGTCCACTGGGGACCAGTAGACATGGTGGGCGGTGGGACCGACCTCACAGACCTTCCCTTCCCTCACAGCCTGAGTGCTGACCCTGTGCCTGGCATCGACCCCCAACCCCAGGGCATTTATCCTCTGACTAGTTTTCTCCTTCAAACTTTTTGAGCCACCTGCCAGCACTGGGAGGCAGGCTGACTCCATGTTTGTGTGCCTGATTACAAATGAGAAAAGAGGGCGGTTAGGACATCAACCCCATCTGCACTGATCACAGAGGAAATTAGCAGTAAATCAAGTCTGACAGTCATGATTCAGGGAGTGGCCAAGCTGGGAGATCTTCAGAAATCATTCGGTCCACCCCTCTCATTAATGAACAGAGGAACTCAAGCTAAAAGAAGCCAGCATCCTGCTCACAGTTGTCTATTTACATCTAATGCCCTTTTTTATACGTGCTATATTGCACAATAAAAGGAAAATGTTTTTTGAAAAGAAAACAGTTTTTAAATATGCATATCCCCTATGATTAGTGAAGAAGTCAAGCGTAGTTTTACATGTTGATCAGTCATTTGTAGTTTTACAAATTTTCTGATTTTATCTTCCGTATATTTTTTCTTTGGCTGCACTGTGAAGCATGTGGGACCTCAGTTCCCATACCAGGGATCCAACCCATGCCTCCTGCAATGGGAGCACAGAGTCTTGATCACTGAACCACCAGGGAAGTCCCCTTTTCCCCTTTGTACATTTTAAAATTAACTAATAGATTCCTTTAAGTAGGCAATGCCAAGGGCTGACAGACTGGGGAAATGCCATTCCCACCTCTTCTTCCCATAGGGGAGAGGCCCTTCTGGAGAAGACTCCAGGCTGGCCTCTCAGACAGAGGAAGGGTCTCAGAGCTGGCCACCTGCAGGGGTTGACCTCACTGGGGCCCGGCCGGGAATTCTGGGAAAGCAGCCTAGGTACACTGGTGCTGGGCCAGGCCTGTATGACTCACTGGGAGTGGCGGGCACCCGGGCATCAGGGCTGAAGCAGCGGTTCCACCTGTCATGCGGAAGAGCAGGGCAGCTGCTGGGGGAGGGGAGCCTCAGAGGCGGTGGCTGGGCCCCCGGTGCAGTCAGAAGGTACCAAGATTGGGGCTTGGGGAACACAGAACTGGGGTCTGGACCTGATCCTGTAGCTACTGAGGAAGGGAGTAAGGCTTTTACACTCAGAAAACATTCATGGACCTGCTGATCTATGTCAGGAAGGTTTACAAGCCACAGCATCCTGCCCTGTGCTGGTTGCTAGGGGTCCCCCAGCAAGGGTAGGCCTAAGGGCAGACCACCCAGTTTAGAGCTGACACAGTGCTTTCACCCACATATTAGAGCCCTCACCACTCCTAGATTTACTTGGCTATCACCCTCCTTCCCCATGGTTGTTGGCAGCATGAAGCAAGGACCATCTCACCAATTGGTATCTGAGGCCTGCTGGGGTGTTGGACACACATAGCTGCTCATTAAACATGGAAGCCACAGATTGGCTGTTCCTGGCCACGCGAGCCAGCTCTGCCTGCAGCTTCGTTCAGACTGCAGGTTCCGGCCTCCCTTGGGGCTTCCACCAGAAACCTAGTCCCACAGACATTTGATGTAAAACTTGTCCTGGGAAGAGCAAGTTCCCTTCTCCCAGACTTGCTGACTCCTAAGGCCTACATCCCTGTAGCCTGTTTCAACTTCCTCTTTCCTGTTTGCTGAGCAATTTGCATCAGCCACAGCTCCTACTCTCTGTCTTACATTCTCTGGCTCAGAGAAAATAAAAGGCTTTCCATTAGCAAAACTCCATTTTCTGTTACAAACATGTGTTGACTGAGGGATTTTTTTCTTTTCCATGGGTCATCAGAATAGCCTTGGGTGAACTAGACAAGGGGGATAATTCTTGCTTTATTCATGAGGAGTGTGTGCCCAAAGGCACGCAGCCCTACAGGCTCCATGCAGGCTAGGGCTGGTTTTCTGATGAGCCTCCTCAATCGTCCCCCCAAACACTGGAGCAAAGCGGGCTCCCTCTCTGCCCCCAGCAAATGACCCCAAACCTTCACAAGAACTGCAGAGAAAGCAGGCTAGTCTGACTTCTGGAGGGTCAAGTGGGGGCTGGGGAAAGAACACCGAAAATTTAGGCTGCTAAATACTAGTTAGTTCAGTATGTTCTACGAACCTGTGTTTAAAATCAGCTGAGGTGGAGGAGTCATGGAATTCTTCTAGTAAAGGATCTAATCCCCTTCTATTTTTATTTTCATGTGAAGCCAAAACAACCGCCCCTAGAACATCCTCCAATTCAACACTGCTTATAATTTTTTTTTTTTTTTTGGCCACACCCGGTGGCTTGTGGGATCTTAGTTCCCCAACCAGGGATTGAACTCCAACTGTGACAGTGAAAGCACCGAGCCCTAACCACTGAACTGCCAGGGAATTCCCCTGCTTAAACAACTTTTTATAACCTGATGCAGAACTGTATTTTATGTTACGGTCCAGTGTACAAAACACACAACTCAGCAAAAGCTGCATGAAACAAAGTCACCTTTGCCACAGGATGCATTCCTGTATTTTCTATGGTCTCCCTTTAAACCCTGTTTGAAATCACTAATTCAAACTGCTGACCAAATGCCTCCAGAGAAGCCCTACCAGGCCTATTTCAGCAAACAGGTAAGTTATACCTGGATTTATTATAACATTTGTTTATACAGAGACTACCCAGGTATTAAGCAAAAGCATAACCCTTACAAACTTGGCTCAAGTGAATCCTGAGATTGCCTTGACTGAGCACTGAGTGCATATCCCCTCCCGCTGCCTGCCACTCACTCTCTGGGTGAAATAACCAGGAAGCAGGAAAGAGCATCTAAGGCCACAGGGATCCCCTGCATCTCCAAGGACAAGAGAAAGTCTGGGGCCCCACCCTCCAGAGCCACAGCTCAAGGACCAGTGGTGGGGAAAAAAGGCACAGCTCCTTGTGGCACCAGGTAGAAAGAAACTCCTGGTTCCCAGAGGTGAACCCCCCACAGCAGAACCCTAAGTCTTCTCCGGGAGCAGGCTGCTTCTGCTTTCCAGCTGTGTGTGGTCCTGGGGGGCCTGCTCCACCCAGTTGACCACCATGGACCAGAGGGGAACTGCACTGGAGGACTGTGGATCCCAGGTGGCCAGTGAACATCTGAGGATGCCTCGGGTGGACAGCAGTGAAGGAATGACTGTTTGCCAGACCCTCGTTTTCCAAAGGCCATGGGGGGCGGCAAGGGCTGTGTCTTCCACCACTTATTGGTTCGGCCCTGCTCTGGACATGTCAACAGCCTGACCCCTAATTGGGACCAAGGGGAAAAAAAAATGAGCAAGTAAAGAAAAATCACACTTGCTTAAAAGGACTCAGTAACAAAGGGAGGAAGCCCTAGGTGAACGTGTAAATTAGAACTAGCAAGATAGAAGAGGACTTCAAAGAAAGAAAAAAGGGGTCATGGAAAGATGTAGTTAGCGCACACACAAAAAGATTCCTGCAAACTAAAAAGTATGACTTTCAAACATAACAATCCAATAGAGACAGTTCGTGCTGCAAATTGAGTCAACGGTCTGAAAGACAAAGAGAGAGAAGTATCTCAGAATTCAGAGGAAAAACACAAAGAGGTGGATTAGAAGAAAAAGGTAAGAGATGTGGAGGCCAGGTCCAGGACGAATCAGGTAGATGCTACTGCTGACTAACCCTGTTCCCAACCTCCTCCTTCCTACTCTGACTTCACTGTGGAGGCTGGACACATGAAATATACTTATTACCAGCTTCCCTTACTTGAGACTGTTCTGATTCATAGACATCCAGAAAGATTCTTTGTCTTTTCTGATGTAATTAGTGTCACATTTTTTCCTCCTTTCTGCCTATGTTGAATGCAAACATGATGCCTGGAGCTGCAGCAGCCACCCTGTAACCACAAGAAAGAGGCCAAGAGAAGTGAGGAGATACCAGTCGAAACCCTGATGCTGTTGAACAACAGAACCCAAGTCAGCGGCTGCCTACCCAGAGCCCTGTAAAGTGAGGAAAATAAGCAGCTATTTATTCAAGTCATTCTTTATTCAATTGTTCTGCTACATTCTTACGTAATATGAGAAGAAATTAAGAAATTATAGAAGAAAATTTCCCTGTGAAGAAAAACTTGTTTTCAAACTGAAAGGGCTCACTGAGTATCATATTTAAAACCAATACCCTTATACATCTGATATAAATTTGTCAATTTATACCTGAATTCTACGAAAAAAGAGAAAAGCTACAGTCTTATAGCAGAGAGCTGCTACTGCTGCTAAGTCGCTTCAGTCGTGTCCAACTCTGTGAGACCTCATAGATGGCAGCCCGCCAGGCTCCCCAGTCCCTGGGATTCTCCAGGCAAGAATACTGGAGTGGGTTGCCATTTCCTTCTCCAACGCATGAAAGTGAAAAGTGAAAGTGAAGTTGCTCAGTCATGCCCGACTTCCCGACCCCATGGACTGCAGCCTACCAGGCTCCTCCATCCATGGGATTTTCCAGGCAAGAGTACTGGAGTGGGGTGCCATTGCCTTCTCTGAGCAGAGAGAGCAGCTTCCTTAAAAGAGGAGCAAACATCAAACAAACATTAGAGCTTTCATTTTTAGCTCTTGAATCTGGACACCAGAGAAGCAATGTCAACAGATAATCGACAGGAAATAACAAATCAGTTTTAAATACAGGGTATTTTCCCCAGTCTCGAGTTCCCTGGGTAATTATTAGCCACAACTTGGGAATTTCAAATAGAAAACAGATAAAAACTGGCTTGAAGAGTTCAAAGAACAGACATCTTTAAATCTATGTGCGATTTCCTACTCCAGGGCATCTTCCCGACCCAGGGATCAAACCCGTGTGTCTCTTACATCTCCTGCATTGGCAGGTGGATTCTTTACCACTGCACACCTAGGAAGCCCCCTTTATGTCTATATCCACATTTAAAGAGAAAATGTTTTTCTTCATGCTTCAAACACTGTAAACAGATAAATGGCAAAAATGAAAATCTGGGCAACATTCAAAATCATAAGGTTAATAAAACTTGCCTCTGCTTGTGAGGATTAGTTGCATGCATGTATCCACTCAGTGGGGAAGGAGGTGGTGGTAAGTGGGGGAAGGCGAGGAAAGACAGACATTTGAAAAAGCAACACCACCACAATGTGGTAAGTGTCTGTGTGTTCAGGAAGGCTTCCAGGAGGCAGCAATGTTAAAGAGAGGCCTGCCAGATTAAGTGGACATTGCCCCAGTGAAAGGATGTGTAGAGGGTCTCAGAACAAGGGGAGAGTGGTTCCCAAACTTGACTGCACACTGGAACCACCTAGAGATCTCTAAAAAGTACTGATGCCTGGCTCCCACCCCCATGCCCTCCGCACTGTGCTGAGTCTCTCAGTCGTGTCCAACTCTTTGCGACCCCATGGACTGTAGCCCACCAGGCTCCTCTGTCCGTGGGGATTCTCCAGGCAAGAATACTGGAGTATTTATTCTGGGTTGCCATGCCCTCCTCCAGGGGATCTTCCCAACCCAGGAATCGAACCCAGGTCTCCAGCATTGCGGGCAGATTCTTTACTGTCTGAACCACCAGGGAAACACAGGAATACTGGAGTGGGTATCCCAGCCCTTCTCCAGGGGATCTTCCTGACCCAGGAATTGAATTGGGGTCTCCTGCATTGTAGGCAGGTTCTTTACCAGCTGAGCTACCAGGGAGGCACCCATACCCTCCACCTCCTGCCTTAACTCATCTGAGCTGTGATGTGGCAGCAAGCATTTTCAAAGCTCCCCAGGTGGTTCTAATGAGCAGCCAAGTTTGGGAACCACGGGCCTACACCAAGCCTGAGGCCAGAGCCTGTGGCTTTCTGTAGATGGAACTAGGAATTGGAGGCAGAGGACAAACAGTGGGAATGGAGAGAAGTGGATGGGTTAAGATTTAGGATGTAGACTGGACAAGAGTGAGTGATACTGGGTGGGGAGCAAGTGTAGAAGCTGCTGTCTGTGATGCCCAGGTTTCAGGCTTGGGTGACTGGAGGCATGTGGTCCGTTTTCTGAGATGCAGAACACAGCAGGAGCAAGGGGGTGCACACAGGAAGATCTCCTGATTAGAGGTGATGCATGCTTATTACAAAGAGGTTTGGCTTAAAAAATCTTAACCCTGGCCGTGGTTATCATCCTCACCATCTTCCTCATCATCTGAGTCTGAGAGGCTGCTTGAAGCCCTGTGCGCACAAGGAGGAAAGTAATGATGTCGCCCTCTGGTGTCACTATCTGTGTATTACAGGCCCTCAGGCTCTGTTGACACACATGCAGGAGATGGACCCAGGACCTGGGCCCAGGTAGGAACAGGGGCTGGAGGTGAGCGATCAGAGATGATGGCTATAGTCTCCCAGGGAGCCCCATGCTTGGCCCAACTTGAATAAGGTCTCCTTGGGATAAGCCGCTGTCCCCGCAAAGTGCTCACCTCATGGAAGGAGCCTTGAGCAGGGGAGAGACTACTGAATGGGGAGTTTGCTGGTGGGAGCTCTGCCAGTACTGGCTGTCCGACCTGCAGTGAGCACCTTACCTGGGCATCAGTGTCCTTACCATGACGAGTGCTCCTGGAGGACTAACAGTATATCTGTTTGATGATCACAACAGTGTACAAGACTGACCTTCTCTGCCTTCAAGGAAGAGACAAGTGGCAGTTCTCACGTTCTCCAGAAAGGCTGCCACATGCCAGTGAGGAGTAGAGGGCAAGTCTCCAGGCAGGCTTCTGGAAGGAGGTAGCATTCCATCCGGGCCCTAAAGCGTCTGTGGCCAGACATCCCACCCTTGGGACATTCAGGAGAAACTTGTCATCTCAGAGAAGATCTGTGGTCGGAGAAGAAAGGGTATGGGCTCTGGAGTCAGACAGACCAGGCTTGACTGATGGTTCCCCCAGCTGCATGACCTTGGGCAAGTTCTTTAACCTTTCTGAGCATATAATCTCATGTACGAAACTGGGATATAATGAAATGACAGCTGCAAACTCTTATTTAGCCCTGTGCACCAGGTACACTTTGCATGTATTAACTAATTTAATCCTCACAACAATCCTACGAGATAGCTAGCCCCATTTGACAAACAAGGAGGAGGAGGAGGCACAAAGAGGTTATTTCACTGGTTCAGTCCCCAGGCACATGGGCACGTGTTTGGTGGACAGTTACTGCTGTGATCACAGAGATGATAGTCAATGGATTTTACTGGAACAGGTAAGCTTGTTGGCAGAGCTCAGTCTCCTGGGAAGGTCAGTGTCGAGGAAAGAATTTCAAGAGACAGAAAGTGACATTCTCCACAAGCATTAAGCACAGTGCATGACGCTTTTGTTTGTGACCACATCATGATATCCTGTGGTCCCTGGGACTTCCCGAATGGAAGGACCATTTGGCTAAGGAAAGGCATGGGCTCTTAGAACTGGCTTCTTCCTACCAGCCTCAGTGAGCCCCACAGTACCAAAACACAGCTGGGTCTTATAAAAGGAAAACATTTCCTCTCCCAACTGCCCATGTAGCTAAGGGTGGTCAAGTGACATTATTCTGGTCACATGATATAAGGGACATCTGCTGGGAGGGTGCTGAAAAAAGATTTCCCGCCCTAACAAAGGAGAAATGCCTGGAAGGGGAATTCTTTTCCTTCCTGCTCCCTTCCTGGAATGAGAATGCTGTCATGTAAGAAATTGCTACTTGGAGCTGTTGCAGCCATCTAACAGCCAAGAGGCAAAGGTCAAGAAAAAAAAATTCCTAAAGAACTTTGAAACTGTTGCACTGTTTAGCATGGAATCACTGACCTCCTGACTTCTGGTTATGTGAGAAAATAAGCCCCTGTTTGTTTAAGTCACTATTCCTTATAGCAAAAAGTTTTCTACCATTACACCCAAGCTGTTTCAATATATTCATTTGTTTTCCCAATCATTCACTTTATTTAACCAACAAATAGCATCTAGTGTACACAGGGTGTCAGTCATAATGGAGGGAAAGGAAGATATGACCATAATCAAGACAGATAGGATTCCTGGCCTCGTGAATTTCTGAGCATGGGTCAGGGTATTAACAAGAAGGAAAGCACAGACATGCTACTGGAGTATAGAACAAAGTCAACCTGTGCAAACATCAAGGAAATTCTTAAAGGATAGTGTATCATGAAGGGTTCAGTGCTGTAATAGAGCTTAACATGCAATGCCTTAAATAAGAGAGAAGTTTGTTTTGCTTTGTTTTTCTTTTTCATGCAACAACACTGGGTTTTTCCAGCCATAACACAGGGCTGCCCTCTCTGGATTCAAACTGTCAGCTCCCGTTGTTACCATTTCCCACCCAGTAGAAGAGAGGAGTGGAAGTGGAAAGCAGCCAGCTCCTTCTCTAAAGATGAGACCTTCAGAATGGCCACCATCAAAAAGTCTACAAATAACAAATACTGGAGAGAGTATGGAGAAAAGGGAACCCTCCTAAACTGCTGGTGGGAATGTAAATGAGTGCAGTCACTATGGAAAATAATACAAAGATTCTATTTAGAAAACTAAAAAATTGAACTACCATATTATCCAGCAATCCTAGTCCTGGGCATATATCCAGACAAAACTATAATTCAAAAAGATACATGCACTCCTATGTTCATAGCAACACTATTCACAATAGCCAAGACATGAAAACAGCCTAAATGTCCATCAACAAATGAATGGATAAAGATGGTGTACAATATACAATGGAATACTACTCAGCCATAAAAAAGAATGAAATAATGCCATTTGCAGTAATACGGATGGACCTAGAGAGGCTCATACTAAGTGAGGAAGACAGACAAATACCATATGACATCACTTATCAGTAGAACCTAAAGTACGACACAGATGAACCTATATGTGAAACAGAAATAGAATCAGGGACGTAGAGAGAAGACCAGTGGCTGTCAAGGCAGAGACGGGTGGGAGAGGGCTGGACTGGGAGCTTGGGATTAGCAGATGCAAACTAGTATATAGAGAATGGATAACTGACAGAAGTCTTATTGTACAGCACAGGGAATTAAATTCAACATCCTGTGATAAACCGTAATATAAAAATATGAAAAAGAATGTTCATATATGTAGAATGAGTCACTGTGCAGTACAGCAGTAATTAGCACAACATTGTAATTCAACTATATCTCAATAAAAAATAAATTAAGAAAAAAAAGGTGAGGACTTACCTGGTGGTGCTATGGACGGGAATCTGCCTGCTAGTGCAGGGGACACAGGTTCAATCACTGGTCCGGGAAGATTCCACACGCCGTGGAGTAACCAAGCCCGTGGGCCACAACCACTGAGCCCGTGGGCCGCAGCTGTTGAAGCCCGCCTGCCTAGAGCCTGTCTCTGCAACAGGAGAAGCCGCAGCAGTGAGAAGCCCACTCACCACAACTAGAGTGGCCTGCACTCGCCATAACTAGAGAAAGCCTGTATGCAGCAGTGAAGGCCCAGGACAACCAAAAATTAATTAATTAATTAATTAAAATAAAAAAAAAACAAGCTGTTTGTTAAAAAAAAAAACCACAGATGAGACTTTGAAGTTGTCTGTATACACATATAAATCGCTTCTGTTACATCCTATTGGCCAGATCTTAATCATGTGACCACACCTGGCTTGGAAGGGAGGCTTGGAAATACAGTCCATTAGCTGGGAAGCCAGCTGACAATAGATAACTACAGGGGAGGTTTTATTGCTAAAAGAAGCAAGGGGAAAGTGGTCCTGAGAAAGAATTAGCAGTAAAGGAATGAGGCTATTTTTCTCAACCCAGAGAGCAATGGGGATTAAGCAGGAAGTGCATGGTCAGATTTGTGTTTTTAAGAGATCACTGTGGCTGAGGATGGAGTGAAGAGGGACAGATGATACAGGGGTGGTAAGTTCTCTCTGCTCTTTCAGGATTTGGCTCTCCATCTAGGCTGGAAGCTTCATGAAGGTAGAGACATGTTGCTTTCTCCTAACTCCAGGATGATTGCAGGGAGTCTCTCAACTCCCAGTCCAGTTGAGAGACCCCCCGAAGGGCCCAGGACTCAGACCTTTCAGCAGAAACCCTGACCCTCTATCACCCCCCTTTCCTCATTCATTCCCTCCCTTCCTCACGATAGCACAATTGCCAGTACCAGGGCAGACACCAAGTCCCCTCTGTCTGCAACACCCAGGCTGCCTCTGGGATGACCCCAGTCATCTAACTAGCAACCCCCTCCTAGGCAAGCCTCGCCCACTTCCTCCTAGGCCTGCCATAGATGGGCAGATTTTGCAGAAGTCTGATGTTGGGAAATGAACCCGTCTGGTGTTAAGAGCTTCTGAGCTCTGTGTACACCAGCACCACAGCAGATGTAAACACTCACGGCCTCTCTTCTCTGGCTAGATAACTTCAGGCTTTTAGGGGGAGGCACCGCCCCATCACACTCACAGTGTTTAAAAAAGGTGTCAGCTGCAGCGCGTTGCAGCGCGTGCTCTTGGCAGACTGCAACTCTCCCTCTCCCAGCTGAAGTCCCAGATTCTGAGCCACTGATGCTCAGGCCAGCGGGGTGGGGGGCCCAGAGTTCATCTTCTAAAGGGGCCATCTTGGGACCCTCTGGTTTGAGGACAAGGCGGGGCAAACTGTGAGGAATAAATCCGAAGATGCTGTGGAAACACTCAGCATCCTCCAAAAGCTCTGCCTGACCTACACAAACATGATTTTTTAGTTTAAGTTTTAGATTCTGTGAAAATAAGAATGCCGCTCCCATCACCCCTGACCGAGTGATGTTCTAAACTTTATTCATTATTTGTTATTCATGTATTCATCTGAGATTTATTGAGCACCTACTGTGTGCCAGTGTGCCAGGTTTTACACTGCCCTGCCCACTCAAAGTTCCCTAAAATCCCATCACTGCCAATCCCATTAGTTTAAGGTTTTCACATCCATCTATCTATCTGTCAAGTATCTAGCTCTCTATTAGATATGTTTCTACCTATTATAGATAGATGCTTCCATGGTGGCTCAGATGGTAAAGAATCTGCCTGCAATGTGGGAGATTCGGGTTTGATCCCTGAGTTGGGAAAATTCCCTGAAGAAGGAATGGGAACTCACTCCAGTATTCTTACCTGGAAAATTCCATGGACAGAGGAGCCTGGCAGGCAACAGGGGTCGCAGAGTCAGACACAACTGAGCCACTAAGCTTCAGCATTTTAGATAAATAGATAGATAGATGATATATGCAATATAGACAATTTACCATCCCTCACCCCTGAGTCATTTTAAATTTGATTCATCATTTTCATTCAGTCCACATTTAGAGGGTACCTGTGATATGCTCGCTGCTCTCCTGGATAAAAGACATAAACTAGACACAGCCCAGGCCCTGAGGAGCTCCCCACCTGTGTGACCAGGAGGTGACCAAGAAGTGGCTCATGAGAGCGGAGGCAGGCAAGCCAGTGCAGACTGTGCAGGACGAGGGAAGTCATCAGGAAGCGGCCCCCTTCAGGCCAGAGGACCTGGGGCCAGCCTACTCCTCTCCAAGGCTCCCCTCTCTTCTCCAAATGAGGAACTAGATCAGGGCTCCTGTGTCTTTGAATTTCACGGACCAATAAAATATCAAAACACCTAATTGAGGGAACCATACAGCTCATCAGCATGGTATTCCCCTGAGTAAGAAACGTAAAAGGAAACAAAAAACCAGGGAGGCAACTACCATCTGCCATCACCATTATTTCCTGCAAGAAAGGATATTTTAACCCCCAAAGCAAGAAGGGCATAGTTTCAGAATGAAGGCTGATTTTTCAAACCTGGATTGAAAAATTGGATTCATTCACCCAAATAAACAGCTCACTGTGCTGTCCTTGTCCTCGTCTTGGCCAGCCCAGGTGAACTCGTGGTGACCAGGTGACCTGCAGCCACATGTGCCCTGCTGAAGCTGTGACCAGGTGGTCCAGGCCCAGCTAGAGACATGGTCGGGCTACTGCCAGAGGCATCTCTGGGACACTGCTGAGGGGCACCTGGGCCCCAGCGCTTCCTAGAACCCCTTTCTTTCTCCCATCCCTTACCCCTGCAGCAGCTCCCACCTTCTCTTCCAAACTCCCTGAAATACAATTCCTCTCCCGTTCTAGTCTTCAGGACTCCAGCTTCAAAACCACAATAGCACAAACCACAAGGGCAACTCTAATGGGTCCTTCTAGCTCAGAGTGATCTGACCTGGGGCTGTCCAAGGCCACTGTCTCACCATCACTGCTCAGCCACCCCCTTTGCCCACACCTGCTTCTCTCCCCTCCCTTCCCCAGGGGTTGATCCCACGTGCTCCTTAATAAACATCCTGCACTCTAAAGTTGGAATCAGAGTAGCCTCCTGGGTTACCCAACCTGCGCCACTGCTCAGCCCATCCAAACAGAACCGATGGGCAGCAGTCTCCTCCACTTCCTGGTGGAGGAAACTTCCATACAAATCCTCAAAGACCAAACTGGAGTCTGGACGTGTGCAGAGGAGCTAAGGGAATTCAGAATGTTTTCCTGTCTTGAGAAAGAGCGGCTTTCACGACCATTGTTTAGTGATGGACTCCGCAGGCCAGCTCTGCGCGCCACTCTGTCCAGGGTGGCCCCCACTCTCTCCTTCTACGAGGCCTCTAGTACATAGTTGGAAAGCTACAAGAGCACATGATTTAAGGGGGAAATAAAACTCTTGATTTAACAGCTCCAAAACATAATTCTCACGTAAACACTGGAGGTGGTGGGATGCTGGCGGGGAGAAGAAACGAGTACTGTTTGGGGCTTCTCTGATGGGTTGACACATGCGTCGGTGTCCTATCCTTGCACTCTGCTTGTACCTGAAACTCAACAAATTCTGACAGCCTGGAGGAGGAGGCAGAACCGCCAACAGAGTAGGTTGCCCCAGCTTACATTCTTATTTCTACACATTCGGCCTCCAAAACCCTGGTCAGTAGAGCATAAGACAAACAAGCCCCGAACTGGAGTGTCTGTGGCTCTCCCGCCAAAAGACATCAGAGGCAGAAGTTGTTCAGCAAAACGCAGTTGTCCAAACAGAGGATGGTGGCCCAATCCAGACAGGGAACAGGCCTCCCTCTGCCCCATGGCCTGGCTGGCGTGGGAGCCATTGTGTCCTAAGCTGACTCTGGGAAGGCAGGAGGCTCAGGGTCCCACAGTATACACACCCACGGGAGGAGTAGGGGTCCCCGGAAGCTGGCTGGAGTCCAAGGAGACAGCATACACTTGGCACAGCAGGGCTGCCAATGCTGGTGACTGAGAACCCTCCAAGCGTTAGGGAGGGACATGCCCTGCCCTTCTGAGGCTGCCGGGTCTTGATGGTCTACACCCCCACGGGTGTGCACAGGTGCACGAGTGTGCATGCGCTTACACACGCCAGTCACACACACACAGTCACTCAGACAGCAGCTTCAGGCAGTGCCCGACACATCACACAGTCAATGCGCAAGAATGGAGTCGCAGGCCGCCCCCCTGGGTTTTCTGGAGCTCACAGGAGAGGCGGTGAGGCCTGTCCTTGTCCTAAGACAGTGGTTCTCAAAGTGAGGTCCCTGGGCCAGCAGCATTAACATCACCCGAGAATGTGTTGGACATGCTTTGCGTTCCCTCTTGGTCACAGAGCCCTATGCAGGCCCAGGGGCCTCCCACAGCGCTGCAACCCCTTGTCACATCTTTTGTGTCAGCTCCTGTGCTAAGCAGACTTAATATACACTATCTCATTTAAAACTCACCAATGCACTGTGAGATGCACACTGTATCATTCCTATTTTTTTCAGATGGGGAAACTGAAGTTCGGAAGGTTTAGGAGTCCTTGCCTGGAGTCCCCGAGGCTCCCAAGCCCATGCCCCAGTCACATTCTAGATGTAGCTCCGGCCCCGCTGAATGTAAACACCCTACTGAGGACTGTGCCCTCCATGCCAGGCCCCACCCCTGCCACCCCCTCAGCTTTCCCTGGGTCTCTCCCTGCCTCAGCAGCCAGTCCTAAATCTTTCCTCAAGAGATGAAGCCTGGCCATCCACGCGGGAGGTGGGACAAAGGGCGGAGGCAAAGCACCAGCTCGTGAGAAGACAGCACCTCTGCCAAGGCCCTCGCCGCCCTGCACCCCACGGCCCCGCCCGGAGAGTAGCAGGAGGGCCTCCCCGCCTGCACCCCAGCGCCTAGAGAGACAGCCTGCTGCACAACTGACCTGCGGGATCCAGACAGCTGCTTTGTACACATCTGATCCCTAATGTCTCCTGAACCACATTAGGAGGGACCTGAGTTCGAGTTTATCACCAGCTTACTGCATGACCTGGGCTGGTCCCCACTTGGAATCTGTTTTTCCATTTCTGCAGTGAAGACGCAGGCTGATGATTTAGAAGGATGCTTCTTACTCTGAGACCACATCTTGGATTCTAGATATCCACGTGACGTTGGAGAAGGCTGGCCAGGACATGAGAATCTGAAGTGCCTAGGGCTCTGGACCCGGCTGTCTGCTCAGCCTACTCATCTCTGTTTGAGACTTGGGAGTGACCACCTCCCCCACCCCCCGGCTCCCTGGGCGCGCCTGGCTCGGCACCCACTCCTCCTGCTCCCCGCACTAAGAGAGGATTTGTGTGCTCCCACAGGGCACCAGGGCCTGGAGGGAGCCAAGGAGCCTTACCCCTTGTCCCAGATTCAGAGGCAGCCATGGGGGCCTGTGTCGTGATGACCGATATCAACATCTCGTCTGGCCTTGACAGCAACGCCACGGGCATCACAGCCTTCTCCATGCCTGGCTGGCAGCTGGCACTGTGGACCGCAGCCTACCTGGTCCTGGTGCTGGTGGCTGTGATGGGGAATGCCACAGTCATCTGGATCATTCTGGCCCATCAGAGGATGCGTACAGTCACCAACTACTTCATCGTCAACCTGGCCCTGGCCGACCTGTGCATGGCTGCCTTCAACGCTGCCTTCAACTTCGTCTATGCCAGCCACAACATCTGGTACTTTGGCCGTGCCTTCTGCTACTTCCAGAACCTCTTCCCCATCACAGCCATGTTCGTCAGTATCTACTCCATGACTGCCATTGCTGCTGACAGGCAAGAGGGGGCAGCGGGGCAGTGGGGCAGTTGGGGGGAGCTGGTTCACTGTGCTGGCTTTAGACAGGGCTGATAACACGCCCACAGTCACACAGCAAGTTAAGTGCAGAACCCAGGGAATTCACTGCCTCCTAACCTATTCATGATCCTAAACTATGCATCTGGAATAGTTTCACAGGGGACTGCGGAACTGAGACGAGAAAGGAAAAGGTTAGACACAAGAAAGAACTTTGCCGTAGATGGCTGTTAAGGCTATAGGGGAAAAACAGTGTTTTAAGGACTTTCTGGAGTGTTCTTCTCTGGAGTTGATTTTTGTTTTGGTTTCTTTCTTTTACAAGGAAATTGCTAATTTTGTTTCCTATTCCTAGATAGATTATGTGAGGGGAAAATTAAACACTGCATGCAGTTACCACGTAATTATGATGGGGCCAATTACCTCCCAGGT
>SJXQ01005646.1:950462-969464 GCA_006408695.1 Aepyceros melampus
GACCAAGCCTCTGCAGGGTTTGGGGGGGGGGGGGCAGGAGGGTGGAGGAGTGATCAGTCGGCAGATCTGAAAGTCACCTAAGACTTTTTCATTCACTCAAGAAGTATCTGAGGCACTGTTTCAGGCACTGGGGAATATACACCAGTGGGAAAAGCAAGGTCTCATGGAATTTCCGCCTTAAAGCTCAGGTGGGGGGTGGGTAGTATGGACTGTAGAGGGCAGGGTGGAAGCCACGAGTCCAGACCAGCAGGAGGAGGTTGACTAGTAACTCAGGGGAGGGAAGATGGTGGCTCAGGTCAGGGTGGTAATAATGGAGACTCGTCCATTCATTTCTTCATTCATTCCTACGTTCTGTCCCCACTATGTACAGATACTGTTCTGCACAATCAGGTAAAAACAGATAAAGATGCCTGCCCTGGTGAAAATTTAAATAGAAACACAAGACTAAATAAATTATACATTGTATTTTGAGGTCATGAGGGCTATGGGAAAATATTAGGGAGGGGATAGGGGATTCGAGGCGCTAGGGTTTTTGTTTTGGGGTGGGGCAGGTAGTATATCAGATATTGTGTCAGAGTCAACGAAAGGGTGGGATTTGAGCCTTGTCTTATTGTCCTGGCCGGGTCTCAAGGTTCAGATTAATCCCAGGAGGAAGGCTTGGGGCATCATCTAGGACCAAGGTCATTTCTGCATATGTAGAGCACTTCCTCCACCGCAGACCGCTGGTGGGCAACTGCTTTGGGCTTTGTGCAGAAGACCTTTGTGCTGTTAAAGTTTCTGAACAGAAGAAAGGCTGTGCTGCTGAGGAACTCGGCAGGGCGGAGGCGCAGGACAATGCCCCAGATGGACTTCTGGTGTGGCCACACTGCCCTCTTGTGGCCTTCTGAGAGCATGTCCATGCTCAGAAAGAGGTGATGAGGTGACAGAGGTTTAGGGCGCTAGTGTGCCATGTGTCGAGAAGACAGTCACCAGCCCGGCAGCTCTCTGAAGGTCACCAGCAGGGTGTGGGGAATAGGACTGGAGAGTGCGGGCCTGGACTGGGAAGAGGAGGTGCAGGCTGGTCTGATGGGAGTGCACCCACGACTCACACTGCCCTCTGCTCGCAGGTACATGGCCATCGTCCACCCCTTCCAGCCCCGGCTCTCAGCTCCTGGCACCAGAGCGGTCATTGCTGGCATCTGGCTGGTGGCCCTGGCCCTCGCCTTCCCCCAGTGCTTCTACTCCACCATCACCACGGATGAGGGCGCCACCAAGTGCGTGGTGGCCTGGCCTGAGGACAGCGGTGGCAAGATGCTCCTTTTGTAAGGCCTGGGGGTGAGGGAACATGGTGTGTGTGCAAGCGCCTGTGTGTGCGAGCATGCACATTCATGGTGTACACATGTGCAGTGTGTAAGTGTGAGTGCACAGGTATCTGTGAGTGAACTGGGAATAATGTGAACACAGTATTAGCTCAAAGTGACACTTAGCACTCAGTAAATATCAGGTCTGGTCTAAGCACTTTACATACATGAACTCATTTAATTCTCATAACAGTATGAGTATGTATTATTATTATTTCCATTTCTCAGATGAGGAAACCAAAGCACTAAAAAAAATAAGGGCCTAGGACCACACAGCTGCTGCTGCTGCTGCTGCTGCTGCTAAGTCGCTTCAGTCGTGTCCGACTCTATGCGACCCCATAGACGGCAGGCTGCCAGGCTCCCCCGTCCCTGGGATTCTCCAGGCAAGAACACTGGAGTGGGTTGCCATTTCCTTCTCCAATGCATGAAAGTGAAAAGTGAAAGTGAAGTCGCTCAGTCATGCCCGACTCTTCGCGACCCCATGGACTGCAGCCCACCAGGCTCCTCCATCCATAGGATTTTCCAGGCAAGAGCACTGGAGTGGGGTGCCATTGCTTTCTCCAACCACACAGCTATTAAGTGGTAAATCAAGGATTTAAATCCAGCAGTCCCGCTTCAGAGCCCAATCTCCTCAACACTCCTGCTTAAATAAGGGGCATATCAGGGTCCTGAGGCAGAAAGGGCGGGCAGATGATGGAGTCTGGGATGTTTTCAGGAGGAGCCTGGAGACAGCCTGGAGTTGAGGCAGGCACCACGGGCTAGGGGACGGGGGCAGAAAGCAGAACTCAGACTCGGTGCAGCTGCTGTGTGACCCTGGATAAGTCCCTTCCTTTTCTGGGCCTCAGTTTGCCTAGTTCTCACGTGGCTTTGTCACCCCCAAGCACCTTGGAAATTCAAACTAGAGGATACAGAATCAGTTGAGGTTCTGGGGACAGTATTGGGTTGGAATCCTGCTCTGTCCCCTGCTGGCTCAAGGATCCTTTGAGTCACTGAACTTCTCTGAGCCTTTGGCTCTTTCTCTCTCAAAGGAGATTCGCAAGAGACCCTTGCTCAGGGGTCGTTGTCAGGCACGTAGTACCGAGCCTGCAGCAGAACCTGTGTCCAGTATGTGGTCGTTTAAACGGGAACAAACGAAAACAAACCCGTCAGACTTAGTCCAAGAAAAGCCTGGCTGCCGCAAGCATAAGGCTGTACACGCTCTGAACCCAGAGCCGCCAGATCTCGGCGACAATTCAGACCCTTCCCCGCCCCCTGTGACAGCCCTCACCCAGCGCCGGCCCCTACCTCTCCTCCAGTCCCGAGCGCTGGCCAGAAGGCGCCATTCCCCTGAGAAGCCTATTCCTGGGCACTGCTGTGTTTCAAGGGCAGGCCCTGCCGTGGGTCTTTGGTCTCACCCTGTACCCCCACTTTCTCAGGATTCAATGCTCCGTGGGCGGTGTCCCTGCAGGGACGCGCCCCTCTTCCTGGCTCCGGGAAGGGATGGGAGCAGAACATTTCGAGACTGGCCACTGGGGGACGATGTTTCTCCACCTTAACATGGAGCTTTTCTCCCAGAGGCTCGGAGTAGTAACTCAGGGTACCACCCACCAGTTTTCTGGGGTCAGTGATTTGTGACCCTGATTCAGAGACGACAGAAAGCAAGAGGGCAGAGGTGGGCTAGGAGGGTATACTTTGGTGATACTTCGAATTCTGAGAGGATTTGGGCGAAAGCTTGGTTTCTTGTGTGTGAGAATTTATTACTCATTCTTGGGTTAGGGAGCTTCTGAGATTTAGATTGGGGGCTCCATGCTTACAGGCTCACTATTCTGTGTGTGTGAATCTGATAAAATGACAGATCCCCTCTCCAGGGAAATGTACATACACTTGCAAAATCAAAATGCAAAAAAAAAAGGCAGTCTCAGCTGTGAGAGAAGCCATTCCTGATAATGGCAGGCCCTAGAAGATGGTCCCCAAAGCTCCTTGGCTCTGCCTTCTGGTGGGAACTTAGCCCAGAGTGAATCTCCATCCTGCACCGACCCAAAAAAGCATGAGGCAACAAAGGGGCATCACTCATACTCGGGAAGCATGGTGGAGATTATCTCCATGTTTTACAAACGGGGAAACTGAGACTGAAGGAGAGATCTGATTGCCCAAGGTCATGCTTTGAATTAGAGGCTGGATAAGAACCCAGGTCTTCTGACTCCACAGGGCTGATTCTCAGTGAAAGGGAAATCATTTAGGTGTTAAGTCTGTAGAGCTGTTTCACGTGACACAGACTTCCTGTGCCTCTCTGAGCCTCGGCTCCCCGATCTGGACACTGAGGCAGATGGTTCAGCTGATCCTCAAAGTCTACCTGTGACCTCACAATCAAAGGTGACGGGGCCTGGCACTCACTGCTCCTCCTCTCCTTACCGGCTCCACAGTAGGATAGGTGGGGGTCAGGGTGTCTAGGAGGCCCCATTTTGTAAGTAGAAAGTCGAATTCTAAACTCAGGTTTTAGGGAAGGACCCACCTGCTGCTCAGGTGGCAGCACCTCTTGAAAGGGGCCCAGAAAGGCTGGCACATGCGGAGGAGAGAAGTGGCTTGGGGGCACCTCAGTTTTCCTAGAAGAAGGTCACATGACAGGGCCAGGGGTCTTGGGTCCATTCCCAAATGCTCCTGCCTGGGCCTGTTGGAGAGTGACTGCAGCCTCAGAAGCCAGAAGGGGCAGCACGCATGTCCTTTACCCCAAAGGAAATAAAAGGGCCTCGACGCAGCCCTGGGTGTCCTCCGTGGGGGCTGGACGAGCACCGTCAGTGGTGTTCCAGGCCACTTGCTCACAGCAGAAAGCGTGTCTGCTGATGTGAGCCGTGTTCCCAACACGGCTCACGGTCAGGAAGAGGTGATCCGTCTCCACTGCCCCATTCCCTGGTAGGGATGCTGGTGCAGGATCGAAACATCTCAACGCCAGGAAATCTAGACAGACAGATGCAGATATGGACGATATACATAATGTGTCTAATACGTGTGTATATGCACACATGGAATGCACGATTCCGGAAGAAAATATTCCAAGTCGTTAATAGTGTTGGGGGTGGGATACGTAATTTTACTTCCTCCTTTGTGCTTAGTGGGGCTTCCCTGATAGCTCAGCTGGTGAAGAATCTGCCTGCAATGCAGGAGACCCCGGTTTGATCCCTGGGTTGGGAAGATCCCCTGGAGACGGGAAAGGCTACCCACTCCAGGATTCCGGCCTGGAGAATTCCACGGACTGTACAGTCCACGGGGTCGCAAAGAGTCGGACACGACAGAGCAACTTTCACTTGTGCTCAATGTCATTATAAATTTTAAACAAATATATTGGTTAACTTTTTCATTCCTATTTATTTCCTCGTTTGACAACTTGTTTGCCACTTGGAAGGACTCAGAGCTTACACTGGTATCCCTTTTGCGGCAGAGGAAGCCCTCACTGGGCACATACGCTAGTCGGTTGGGAGGCGGCCCCGGGGTGGCCTGCCAGGAAAACCCAGGGGCACCGCAAGGTCCTGGGGACTGAGCTCTGGCAGTCGCCAGGTGCCCAGGCCCTTGACTCTCCCTCCAGGTACCATCTCGTAGTGATCGCCCTCATTTACTTCCTGCCTCTCGTGGTGATGTTCGTCGCCTATAGTGTCATCGGACTCACGCTCTGGAGACGCTCTGTCCCGGGGCACCATCGTTTGTCCCAGGTTTCTGGCCAGAGCCTTCATTCCTGCTTCCCCAGGCCGGCCGACTTGCCTTTGGTCTTTGGGTTGCGACAGACACAGATTGCAGCGAGTGGGGGTCTTGCGGACCCATGGCTAGCGGGGTCTCTCCTAAGGATGGGGTTAGGAGCGAGGGCTCATCCGCTCTCCAGGGAGGGGAGCTGCTTTGCTCAAAGGAGGATCCAGCACGCCTTTTAGAGAAGGTGGCATTGAGCTGGGCTTTGAGGAGTGAGGACTAAGAAGGAAAGACAGCAGTGTGAGCCTAGAGGCCAGCTTGAGCAAAAGCCTCAGGCAGAGGGCCCAGGAGTGCCTGGGTGGACTGAGGCTGTGGTCGCAGAGGGAACCTGATTATGGACTGAGGCTGTGGTCGCAGAGGGGACCTGATTATTGAGGGCTTCTCAGGCTGGCATGAGGGGTGCCCCACCCGCACCCTCAGGAAGGCTGGTGGGTCTTGGGGCGTCCGGGCTGCGGAGTGACCAGTGTCTCCTGGCCCAGTTCGTGAAGACCATGGTGCTGGTGGTGCTGACGTTTGCCATCTGCTGGCTGCCCTACCACCTCTACTTCATCCTGGGCACCTTCCAGGAGGACGTCTACTGCCACAAGTTCATCCAGCAGGTCTACCTGGCGCTCTTCTGGCTGGCCATGAGCTCCACCATGTACAATCCCATCATCTACTGCGTCTGAACCACAGGCGAGTCCTCACCCCAGCCCCTCCTCCGCATGGCTCCCTCTGGACCCCCTGCGCAGCTGCACCCACCCCCGTGGGACTGCCGTCCTCACAGGGATCCCCCAGCATAATCCTCGCTTGAGCCCCACCCCGTCCCCAAAGCTCTGCCCAATGCCCAGGCCACAGCTTTCACCACCGCCTGCTCCTGCTCTCTCTTCTGGGGGCTGCACCTGGGACAAGGAGAAGAGAGAAGGGAGGGACAGAGAGATGGAGGGAGGGGCAGAGAGGCAGAAGGACAGCCAGAGAGGGAGGAAGGAAGGAGCCAGATAAAGGAGGGAGGGACTTGGCTACTTCCCTAGTGGTCTAGTGGTTAAGACTTTAAGTGGGTTTGATCCCTGGTTGAGGAGCTAAGATCACACGTGCCTATCAGCCAAAAAAAAAACCAAAATATAAAGCAATATTGTAAGAAATTTAATAAAGACAACAACAACAACAAGAAGGAAGGAGGTACTGATGTTTTTAAGAGCTTTCTACATTGAGGAGGCGCTGAGGACTGTCTGTGGGCAAGAAAAGTGCCAGCCGCAGCGAATGAAGCACTCAGCCTGAGGGCTGGGGCTGCAGCTGGAGGGGAAACGGGTTGCTCCCTGGAAGATCACAGGAGGGGCTTTCAGAGGCGCTAGGAAATGACCTTGGCAGAGACTGCCAGGGAGGAACGAGGCCAGTTCTCACTCCCTGCTGCTCTCGTACCTCTAGAGAAGTGAGTCTCACTGAGGGACTGGCATGCGCTCTGGAGCACGTGCACAGGTGGGAGATGCTGGGCCAGGTGGGAGCCCCAGTGCCCAGGAGTCCTTCTCGTAGAGCAGGCCGCTCAGCCTCAGGACGGTGGGGCCAGGTAAGAGTCGGTGAGAGGTGAACACTGAGTCCTGGCCTTAACAAGGCAGTGATGTGGGTGACATGGACTCTGGGTCTCTTGTGTCACCTCTCTGCACAGATATCCAGGCCATTCATAAGGCCAATAGAGCCTTTGTTGCTCGACATCCTACTCACCTGGGACAGGCCAGAAGGAGGTGAGAGACTGACTTTTATCTTTTGAATGTTTAATAGGTGTCAGAACACTCCACTGTCTCCTGACAGGCAAGTTTACCCCATGGATTGTAGCCTACCAGGCTCCTCTGTCCATGGAATTCTCCAGGCAGGAATACTGGAGTGGGTCGCCATTCCCTTCTCCAGGGAGAAACCTGCCTCTGCTGCAGTGCAGGCAGATTCTTTACCATCTGAGCCACCAGGGCTACCCATGTAATGGGATGGAGGCGTTATCCCCATTTTACAGATAAAGAAACTGAGTCTCAGAAAGGAAGACTCTCCTAAACTCATACAACAAGAATTCCGTGTGTTTCCAAGGTCTGTAATCTCATCCCACATCACACATTTTTCTCCCATGCAGTTGTAGAAGTGAGAACTTAGAGACAGGGACTGTCACATCAGGGAGGGCCCCCAGCCTTCTGTGTCTATGCACTGGTATCCAGTGACACAGTCCGTGGGAGTCGACACCCCACGGCTCTATGAGTTCCTGAAACAACCTCTGATTGTTCAGGATTTGAAGACACCAGCTCTGCAGTAGGACTGTTCCTCCTGGTGCAATCTTCTTTTCTCTAGAAAATAATCTCCAGTGGCTTTGTGTGCCAGCTCTGTTCTAGGCCCTTTGGGATACGCTGGTGAACAAAAACAGTGATCTCTTTCCTCAGGGAGCTGACCTTCTAGGAGGAGCAGGTGGAGATAGACAATAAGCAAACCTAATGAGTCTCTGAGTCAGTGTGTACTAAGTGATAAATCCTATAGAAAAAAAGAACTGGGTAAGGGAGGACAGGAAGTAATGGGGGAAGTAATGGGCATAAAGGTTGCAGTTTTACAGGATGGTCAGGGTAGGCCTTACTGAGGGGCCTTTTGAGCAGATTTGAGGACTGAGTGGGCCCTGGTAGCCGTCTGGATAAGAGTCCCAGCAGAGGGCACACCCAAGGTAAGGGGGAGAAGTGGGGAGAGAATTAGGCGGTTACATAATCCCACCAGGCAAGAGATGGTGGGTTTAGATGCATAAGTGGTTAGAATCTGGAGATTGCTAAGGCAGAGTCAGCAGAATTTGATGGAGAGGAAGTCAAGGATGACTCCAGGTTCTTAGGTGGTCAGTTATCAGGAGCTTGAGATGAGGACGACTGTCAGGGGTATGGGGGGAAGAGGATAGGGAGCTCAGGTTGGGACATGCTGAGTGTAGGTATAAGGGACAGTGGCCATGAAGCTCCCATAATAAAGGCATTTATTGGACTGCGCCATGGACTCTCTAGAGCTACAGAGGGAGGAACCAACGTCAGGTCCACGCTTCTGCAACACAAAAGCTTGCATCTCCTGGGAAAAGACCACTCAGTTGTCTGCCTCTCTCTGCGCTACACAGGGCCTCATCTATTCCTGCTCCTGCAGGACAGTGTCTACCTTCTGCCAGCTCTGTCTCACTTCTTCCACTCACTCTCTCCTTCCTCTGATCTCTCATTTACATGGGGACCCAGCTGCCATGGGGAAAGCTCACTGATTCTTTAAGCAAATGTCCCCAAACTTAGTTCCATGTGCGTATTTCCTTTCAAAGCAGTCCCCTTGGAGAGCATCCTTATTCCAGCCAACATTGCCAAAGCCCAAATTTCTTAAGATTCCTCTTTGCATACTCCTTTAGAAGCCAATTAACAAATCAAACAAGAAAATCTGTTGTGTTATAATTGTACTTGGTTTGTTTTTGTTTGTAATAACAAATGGTCTTGTCCAGCTTAATCATCCACTTCAAACTTGGACTTGGCTCCAGATTACTTCTGGCTGTTTCCAAAACCCCAACCCACTAAAGAACGTGTCTCTGAGCTCTTTTTTTTTTTTAACTCTTTATTTTATTTTTGGCTGCCCTGGGTCTTTTGCTGTATGTTGGCTTTCCTCTAGGTGCAGTGCACAGGCGTCTCATTTCAGTGGCTTCTCTTTTGTGGACCACAGGCTCTAGGGCGCTCGGGATTCAGTAGTTGTGGTCACGGGCTTAGCTGCACGGGATGTGAGGTCTTAGTTCTTGGACCAGGGATCGAATCCTCATACCCTGCATTGGCAGGAGGATTCTCAACCACTGGACCACCAGGGAAGTCCTCCAGAGACCCTGAGCTCTTATGGGTGAATTCTGAAGCGACTTCCCTCTGGAGGGGAGATCGGCCCCTGGAGGTGGGGCAGCCACAGGGCAGTTCCCATAACCTGGCCTCACTCCATTTCTCAAGATGACCCTCCACCCCTCAGGTTTCGCTCTGGATTCCGGCTTGCTTTTCGTTGCTGTCCATGGATCACGCCAACCGAGGAGGACAAGATGGAGCTGACCCACACTCCATCCCTCTCCACGAGGGTCAACAGGTGTCACACTAAAGAGATGTTTTTCATGTCTGGGGATGCGGCCCCCTCTGAGGCTGTCAACGGGCAGGCTGAAAGCCCCCAAGCTGGAGTGTCTACTGAACCCTGAAGCCTGCTGCCTGGCTGCAGGGAGAGGCTCTGCACCCTTGAGAAGTAGCCAGTCGAAAGGACCACATCTGAAAGTTTGGGCCATGCCTCACCCTTCAGTACATCAATGGGAAGACGAGATGGGGCCAGGAACTCTGCAGTGGGTACTACCTCTCCCAGCTAGCCCTTCAGACAGTGCTTCAAGGGATCCAATCATTCAAAGACAGGGTGAGCTAACACTTATCTAATCCAGGAGTTGCAAGGTCAGATGCCTTCCTGGGGCATACAACATAACTAGTAAATTGAACCTAGTATAAAAGAAAAATTGTAGATATATTGATAAAAGATAACTGGCTTCCAGTGTTGGGGCGATAGGGAATGGTGGGGACTGTGGCAAACTGGAGGGCATAGGAATCCAAAGGGGACAGGAGCTGATCAGCTCTGGGCAAATGCTGCCCTGTGACTGACCCTCTACATCTTTCAAGAGAAGCCAGAAATCCAAATGTGTGAAACGTCCAGAATTGTTAACTTTGGCTCACATTTTTATAAATGTTGTATGAACCAAACAAAATACACCCGTGAGCAGTACTCACCATGACACTGATTTATTATCAGGATAAAGACACAAGGAAAGAAGCATCTTAATTTTGCCAAGCCCCTAACCTGTGAGCCAATCCAGGGCTTCTCTGCTTTAGCATCTAAGAACCCAGATCCACCCCAGGGGAGATGATGGTTAAGGGTCAAAAGGAGCCTCAGCTGGGTGGTCTCAAGACAATGACCTTCACATTGCCTTCCTCTTTCAGTTGCAAAGCTACTTTGCAGGGAGGCTGTGAGGATGATGGGAGGGATGCCTATACATCAGCAAGTCCAATACATATTAAGTGCTTCATAAACAGTGTGCGTGCTCAGTCACTATGATGTCCAACTCTTTGTGACCCCATGGACTGTAGCCCACCAGGCTCCTGTCCATGGGATTCTCCAGGCAAGAATACTGGAGTGGGTTGCCGTGTCTTCCTCCAGGGGATCTTCCCAAACCAGGGATCAAACCTGTGTCTCCTGCATTGACAGGCAGATTCTTTACCACTGAGTCACCTGGGAAGCCCTCATAAACAGCAGCCGTGACTTTCATTACTACCATGGCAGCCGTCTGACATGAATGCCTCTGCAAGTCAGCAACACAGCCGTCACCCTTACTTCCGCTCAAGAGGCTGGCAGGCAGAGAACACCAGCCGTCCCATCCCCTAGAAAGCTCCAGGCCCAGCCGGGTCCACACCTCACTCTGCCTGCTGACTCACCTTTCCTGCCTTGGGCCCTTCCAGAAGAACCACATAATGCTGTAAATGCACACCTAGAGTTTAATGTTACCTGTGTTTTCCACAAAATCACTGTGCCATGGGTGCTGGCAGTGCCAATAAAGGGACCCTGGTCTCACCAAACCAAGTGAACATGCAGTCAGTCCTGGGGAAGACCATGCAGAGGTGTGCCCATGGCCGGGGAGACTCACATGGCACTGCAGTCACAGGGCACCAGAATGTGGGCTAATGTGGGGTCCACTGACCAGCCTGTGGGGAGGAATCCAAAGGCAGCCACAGAGTGGAACAGCACCCTCCAGGCGAGGTGGGGCAGGGATGGAAGGGCTGGACAAGGGCCAGTTTCCCATAGAAGGGGTTAGTTTTCAAAGGGGGTGTGTGTGAGGGGGGTCGTGATGGGAGAGCACCACAACCCTGCTACCCAGGGCTGCTGCAAAGCTTCACCTACTCGGGGCAGGGGGTCTCTTCATCTGTTGGCCTGGAGTTGGCGGACAGGATGATGAAGGCAGGACCTGCTCGGGAACAGCGGGAGTGGCGGGGGCCAGTGTTGCCCCGTCCTCTCGGGAAACCCAAACAGCCCCTGCAAGCCAAGCTTCTACTTTGTTCCAGCTACAGGTGAGGAAGGCAGGCTACTGAAAGACAGAAGCCTTTACCTTCTGAAAGGGGTCAAGGTGGGGGTGCAGGAATCCCTCCCCAAGGCAGGCCCCTGGGGCTGCAGCAGGGAGCCTGGAGGGCAGGTGCCAGAAGACATGGGGAGAGCACAGAAGTCCTTGAGCCAAAAGAAGGCTGCAGGCTGAAGAACACAGCCTTCATTTCAAACTCTGCCCCTGACCCAGAAGGCCACAAAACCCCCCAGGGTTTGGTTTTGCCACATCCCCCAATATCCTCCCCACTCCCCAGTCATTAAGCATCACTCGGGTCTTTGAATTGGTACAAAGTTTACTAGGTCATACAACATGGCTCACAAAAGCGATGGGTAATTCCAATGAGCGTACTGTTTCTTGACTGGTTCCTTTTACCCAAATGGAGACAAGACACTTTCCCACAGGACTGCCCACCTCCCCTCCCCAAGACAGACAGAAAGCAAGACTGTCACAATGTGGCTATGACCAGCTCCACGGACACATAATTCAGTGGCATTGCCATGCCCAGATGGGACACCAGACAGCAGCGGGTGCGGGGCCGGGAGGAAGCGGCGGCCACTGCACCCATGGGAGGAGAAGTCCCGGCAGTGTCTGCTGGTGATAATACATTGCACGTGGGGGATGGGTCCCCAGGGACGGGCAGCGGAGGCCCTTAAGGCCTGTCAGATGGTGTGACTTTTCACTTGGGCCAATAAATAACTGTTGGACGAATGCATAAATTAGAAATGGACGCCACTAAACTTCACACGTGGGGAACATACGACCGGGTTGAAATCAAATCATGCAGAGTGGTAGGGCAGGTGAGGAGGGACCGGGAGGGCAGGGAGATTATCAACAGCACACACTCTATTTTGTACCCTACGTTATGCGCCGTTAGTGGGCTTCTGGTTTCCTCCCTGCAGTGGTGCAGGCGGGCTCTGGCGCCGGCGTCTCCCAGCACAACTCGCTGGGCAAAATAAGGGGTCGCTGCTTGAGAGAGAAGTGCTGGAAGGGCAGCAGGCTGGGGGTCAGGACTCTTAGCTGCTCATTTCTTGCCGGAGCCGAACACCCACTGCTGTGATGAGGGCGGCTCCCTTGCCGCTGCCGTCTTCAGATAAGAGGAAGGACACATTACACTTTGGTGACAGTTCCTTCACGGTTTGGTGCATGATTCTGGAGAAGCTGAAAAAGGACAAAAAATAGAGATGGGCTGGTAGAGGAACAGGAGGGATGCGGGACCCACCTGAAGATGCTGAAGCAGCCAAAGGGAAGGAGGGAAGTGAGAGGGGTGGGACTGCTTGGAAGCAGCGGAGACTTATTGAGAATGGCTGGGAGGAAAGCAGGTTTACTACCAACCTAACTACAATTTGCAGCAGGGAGGCACAACGGAGAATCCAAAACGAGCTCCTCTGGACAGCTTCTGAGGGCAATGGCGTGAGGAACACACCCAGACAGCTCCCGTCCTCAGAGCCTGAGGATCCGAGAGGACCGAAATCCAAGAGGAGGGTGTCGAGAGCTGGGTGTGGACCACTGAGGCATGGCAGGCCGGGCCAGCTGTTCAGCTCAGCAGGCTTCATGGGCACAAACATCACCCATCCCTAGCTTGCAGCCCTCTGAGACCCCAGCCCATCAGCACCTGAAGCTGAGAGGGAGCCCTCCTTTCCACCCCCAAGTGAAACTTAATCTAAATGAGAAGCGGCTCTGGGCTCTTGCATTTTGCGCTGCAATGGGATAGGGCCAGGCTGAGGATGCTCAGGACGGCGGGGCTCCTAGAGGCAACACTGCCTGCCCTCTGCTGAGTATCTCCTAGGTGTCCCACACTTGATATACGTAATGTCCAGTCTGCCAATGGTTATTATCCCGCAAAGAGGAGACTGGACAGAGATGAAGCAATTGAGCACGTTCTAAAGGGTGCTGTCAGGATTAAATCCAAGCCTGCCGACGTTGGGCTCCAAAGACTAACTCAACAGTGACAAGGAGGACGGTGACAAAGGTGAAGAAACAGCTGGGGATGGAGCCAGACAGCCTGTTCCATCCCAAGCCGCGGCCGTGAGGTAAGCAGGCATTGTCCACGCTGGGTATGCCTGCTTTAAAGTAGGGTGACATTATGTCTGGCTTACTTGGGACCGGTCCCAGTGTAATTATTAGTAGCCCTCTCTCGACTGGCCAAAGTACCTCTGTTTCAACAATAAGGTCGCTCCATTTGTAGAGCCCAGCTTTGAGACATGCGGCAGGTCAAAGAGCAGATGGGCCCACCCATTCTCCTCCAGCATGGGATGTGGGACACCCGGCGCCCAAAGGAGGTTGATCCCGCCCGCCTCCGTGCTCCAAAGCCCAGGGCCACGATTGCTCCTGCCTTCCAAGGCTCTTGACAGACTGATGTAGCAGATGAACAAGACAGTGGGGCCTCTCCCTTTCCTTCACTCCCTCTCCTGGCTTCTAAAAAACAGCTTCTCCACCAGGCTGATGGGTAAGCCCGCGCCCACCCTGCTTTCCTGTTCCCCGCCCAAGATATAAGGGGCCTGGGAGCAGCAGCAAGCAGGAAATGTTAGGACCACAGGGTGAACTGGCCAAGTGAAGCCACTTCTCCGCCCCGCGCCCCCTTGCTCGTGCCAAACGAGCCCTGTCCCGACCGCACAGCCTGCAGGCCGGCTGTGTTCCTGGTGAGGAATTTTACTGGGGGGCGGGAAATCACATCCTGATGCCCCGGAACCGCGCCCACCCCCAATGCAAACCCCACTCACTGCGATGAAGCTTGTAGAGCGTCCCGTCCACGCCCACAGTCACGTTGAGGCGGTCCAGCCCCCTGTTTTCGCGGATCTTATCCACCACAGCAGCCATGCCTGCGCCACACAGCTGTGCCGCCCTCTTGGACACCACCCCACACACGGTCTTCACGAGGATACTGTCGTCGCACGTGCTGTTCAGGCCCAGCTGCTGGAGGATGGCTCGGACCTGCAGCAGCGCTAATCGGTCGCTGTGGGGGACGAAAGTCAGGAGGCCAGATGAAAGGGAACCCGCTGGAGAGCAGCAGGGGCCAGCCCCAAATCCCTGAGCTTATCCACGAAAAGAGTCATGGGGTTTTCTCTTCCCTTCAAAATAGTATATTTTTAAATGACCCTCCAAGTATTACAAGTTGTAGAAAAACTGGCAACTCTAGAAAAATTAAAATTGGAAAATTAAAACTCTACAGCCCCAACACTGGGGAAAATACTATTAAGGTTTAAATATATTTCCTTCCAATCTATTTTTCTTGAATATCATTAAATTGCGTTTGTTCTGTATGTAAATAGGCTTGTCATTTATTTATGTTTAAATTTTTATTTTTACTGGAGTATAGTTGATTTCCAGTAGTCATGTATGCGTGCTGCAATTCTTGGGGTCGCAAAGAGTCAGACACGATTGAGCGACTGAACTGAACTGACAGTAGATTAACGGATTTCCCTTGTGGCTCAGCTGGTAAAGAATCCACCCACAATGCAGGAAACCTGGGTTCAATCCCTGGATTGGGAAGATCCCCTGGTGAAGGGAAAGGCTACCCACTCCAGCATTCTGGCCTGGAGAATTCCATGGACTGGAAAGTCCATGGGGTCACAAAGGGTCAGACATGACTGAGTGGCTTTCACTTTCACATAGTTGATTAATAATATTGTGGGCTTGCCCTTTATATATGGTTTGCTTTCTTGCCTTTTTCTTACTTCATATATCTGAGGGAGTTCCTACCTCCTTATCCAAGACCAGGATTGAAAAAGGCTGCCATAGTAGTCCATCTGGGAATGACCATAATTTATTTAGAGAAATTTAACTTGAAATTTTTTGCTACTATAAAGTAGCACTGATGACATTCCTGTTTATAAGTTTTGTGTGCAACTCAGATTTTCCCTTTAGGAACATTTCTGGGTCAAAGGGCTTTTGACCCAGAAGGCAAGTGCCTTTCTGAAAGTTGACTCTTGGTATCCTGGGATATTGGTCTCCTCATGATTGAAAGAGCTAACAATGAAACAATGATGATGACAACAGTGACAAGAGCAGTGAGCCTTCTTTGGGGACTCACTGTGTGACAGGTATTTACATCACTTCATTCCTCTTCCTAACAGCCAACTGATCTACATTTGACTGTTCCCGTTTTAAAGATGTGGCAATCGAGGCTGGAAGAGATTGAGTAACTCACCCAGAGCTCACAGCCAGTGATGTAGAGCAGGTCTCAGGGCCAGAACTACCAAAGCTCTCACCCACCATGCCATGCTCTGTATCTCGTCATATAGAATGCAGATGTTTTCTTTGGTTTGCTGTTTTGTCTTTTAAGCTTGATGATTGATATTGTTTTTAACTTACAGAAACCATGCAGCTAAAATTTGCAATTTTCTCTTTATTATTTCTCCCTTTGATATGACACTTGAAAAGACCTTCCCCAGCACTTCACACCCATCAGGATGGCTCTTATTAAAGGAAAAATAAAAACAGAAAATAAATAGTGTTGGCGAGGATATAACGCTGGAGCCCTTGTATATACTGTTGGTGGGATGTAAAATGGTACAGCCACTGTGGAAGAGTGTAGCAGTTCCTCCAAATAAATAAATAATTATGTGATCCATCAATCCCACTTCTGAGTATGCACCCAAAAGAACTGAAAGCCGGGATGTGATCATGTATTTGCACACGCATGTTCATAGCAGCGTTATGCACAACAGCCAAAGAGTGGAAGCAACCCAAGTGTCCATGGATGGACGAATGGATGAGCAAAATGTGGTGTATACAATATATGGAATTATTCACATTCGGCTTTAAAAAGGAAATTCTGACACATGCTACAATATGGACGAACCTTAATGATACTATGCTAAGTGCACTAAGCCAGATGTGCAAGGCCAGATGCTGTACGATTCCACTTACATGAAGTCACTAGGAAGTCAAAGTCATAGACACAGAAGGTAGAACAGTGCTTGCCAGGGGCTGGGGGAGGGGGATATGGAGAGTTAGTATTTAATGGGTATGAATTTCAGTTTGGGAAGATGAAAAAGTTCTGGAGATGGATGGTGCTGATGGTCGAACAACAAAGTGAATGTATTTAATGCCGCTGAACTGCCCACTTCCCAAGTGTTAAAAATGATAAAGTTAATACTATGTGTATCTACCACAATAAAAAGGGCTTCCCTTGTGGCTCAGCTGGTAAAGAATCTGCCAGCAATGCAGGAGACCTGGGTTTGATCCCTGGGTTGGGAAGATCCCCTGGAGAAGGGAACAGCTACCCACTCCAGGATTCTGGCCTGGAGAATGCCATGGATGGATGGAAGTCGTAAAGAAGTCCATGGGGTCACAAAGAGTCAGACTCGACCGAGCGACTTTCACTTCACCATGATAAAAAAGTATTAACAAGAAATATTCACTGATACTTTCTTCTCCTTTCCTGGTTGCTATTTTCCACACTTGGCTCATGGGTGAACTGAGAATAAAGAGAAGGAAGTGGGAAACTTGGTTCCCTATCACGGCCCCTCCCTCCCGAGATTGTGAAATGCCACCACTCTGGGTGCCTCCAAGGTCGGGGCCTCGGGGCTGCTGTCTACAGCAGCAAGCACTTTATTGCGTGGGTTCTGGTGGGCAGTGAGTTTCACCTGCAGGTTACAGACCCAGGCTTGGGGGACAGTGAGGAGCAGGCCCAGGCCCAGTGCCGCTATCATGACCATCCTAAAATGTAGGAGGCTTCTGCATAAGCGCTTTTACTGAGCACTTTCCTACTTTCTCCCACAGTTCACTGTGCAAGATGGCAATGCTGGAGATGAAATGTTCACTCCACGTGAGAAAAACAGGAGGAAACAGAAGCAGCTCGCTGGGACACTGTGGGTGGTGAGCCCTGCATCCCAAGCTGCCTTTCAGAGGAGAGGGTGAGGTCAGACCAGTGGCGCTTGGCTCTTTTGGACTCGGTGCTCCTTCAATTCAAATACCTGCGATGCACCTTTCCTATCCTGAAAGGTAACCTACTTACACACAGGACGATTTCAAACAAATCAATATAACGCCCTAACATACAGAATGAATAAAAGGGAATGATTTACAGTAAAATTATGGAACTTCAACATGCAACTGCTCAGGGTATACTACTCCAGAGAAGAAGAAAACCCTCACAAACGGCCAAGATGTCCCCTAGATTGCCTACCACCCCCATCACGGCCCCCTGGCCAGGTCTACCTGTGACTTGAAGGCCCTGCCCGCTCACCTCTCGATCTGAGAGAGATACTTGGTCTGAAAGAGGCCCCGGGTCTTCAGCGGCTCAGAGATCTGCCCCCGGAAGAGGAAGCCCCTCTTGGCGAAGTCGATCAAGATGTTGCGGACAATCTCACCCAGGTACATACCGCTGATCATCTTCTCATACCTGGAACGAGAGGAGGGAGGCTGGGCATCTCTAGGAGGCCTGTGGTCTTGCAGTAACCATGGGTGCCTTCCTGTGCCTCACGGACATCACCACCCCGCGCACCCAGCCCTGTGCTCCCCGGCAGAGGCAAAGTGCAAGACCAGGAAGGACTGAGGAGTCCCCAACCCTCCCAGGATCAGATGCGATACCTACCACCAGTGCTGCTTCATCGCTGGGCCATCCTCTTCCTCACCCGACTCCCTGCCTCTGCCTGGTGAAATCCCGCTCAAGCTCCTAGCTCTCAGTTCAACCATCACTGCTCCAAGGGGTCTGTCCTCCCCATGGTTCACCTGCCTGTCTCAGCTTCCAGGCACCCTCCCTTCTTCCCAACACACGGGAGTCCTCCGCCTCTCAGCATCCCTGCAGTGAAAGCCTCGAGGGGACAGAGCGTGAGTATCTTGCTCAGCTTTGTATCCCAGGGCCTAGGCAACACAGTGCTGCTCTCAGTGAAGTGCTCAATACCTAACTGGAGAGCTCGCAAGCGGCTTAAAGGGACAGGACAACACGGAGAGTGTTTCCGCTCGATTTTTGGAAGGTTTTGCCACAACCCAGGGTGCTGGTCAAGCACCCACAGAATGACAAAGCCACACAGGCTGGAGGACCCAGGCAGCCACCATAGCCCTGGGGGCCACCTGTTCTTGGGGCTTTTAATTCCTGCCCTCTTCACGCTCAAGGGCCTCAAGAAATGACAAGGGATTTAACTGCTTCTGTGCACACACTCCATATCCCAGGGTCCCTAAGCTGGGAAGACTTCCCTGGAATCTATATACTCCAGAAGATCTGGGGTGCTCCACAGGAAAAAAAAAAGAAATAGCACAATTATCCCTAATTCCCATCTAGTCTTTCTCATTCTATCAAGGAAACATCTCCTTGGTGTGGAACAGTTTGGTGCTGATATGGCTCTAACCCCTTCCAACCCCTACAGATCTCCCTTTTAACAAAGAGGGTCTTCCTGTAGAACGTTTGGTGGGCACAGTAGGTAGGACTGAAATAACGCTCTTCTTCACTATATCCACTTTATGGTAATACTGGTTTTTCCTCCCTTATTAAACTCAAGAATACAAGCTGACTTAAAGAAAAACATGCAGCCTAGGTGGTATTTGGAAAAGACACAAATCTTGAGGTTAGCTGGAGAATCACTTATGTTTGAGAGGTACTACCCCATCTCTTTGTTCTGCTCCTGGGGACGTGACTTAGACCACCCCATCTTGGCTGTAGCAGAGGATGGCCTGATCCCTGGGAGCCTGAGACAAGAGATCCTTTGTCCCTTTGCTGGGAAAGGGGAACACTGCCATCTTGGGGAGGGTCTCTGAAACCCAGGCTGCAAAGCTCCAAGCAGCCACTAGGTGTTGCAAGAGGCCTGCTGTGGGAAGGCTAAAGGGCGGCAGGCCTCCGCCTCACCCCCGACCTGGAGCCCCCACCCCATCCCCACCCCCACTGACAACATC
>SJXQ01005646.1:970309-1025657 GCA_006408695.1 Aepyceros melampus
CGCCACCGGCCTGTCTCCTCTCAGGTGGAATTACCTTTGCTTCCCAGAGTTTAGAGAAAACTCATCCACCAGTTTGTCATAGATTGTTCTGATATCATCCAGACACCCGTTGTCCCCAAAGGCCCCCCACTCCATGTTGATACACATTTGTCCCTGGTTTCCTTCTAGCGTCTCGACGTTTTTCATTTCCTCCATGTAGCAGGCATTGCTGCCAGTCCCTGAAATACATAAAGTGGGGAATGAATGGCCATGTCACCATGCTTGGTGGGGAGGGGGATTGCAACTAGGCCTGGCACTCCACCGGGGCATGCTTCTGAGATGAACATTTACTTTCCCAATGTCTTCCAAGAAATCTCAAAATATAATGGGAAAGTTGGAGTGAAAACTGCCCAGAGCATTTGATTAACTCACTTTATACCAAGGCACCAATACTAAGAGCCTCAAATGTTCACCTGTCCAAGCAGGGCCGCTGCTGCTGCTGCTGCTAAGTCACTTCAGTCGTGTCCTACTCTGTCTGACCCCATAGACGGCATCCCACCAGGCTCCTCCGTCCATGGGATTTTCCAACAAGAGTACTGGAGTGGGTTGCCATTTCCTTCACCAAGGAGGGCTATGCTTACTTTAATACAAGACGGTGTTAGAGCAAAGGGATGCATCTTAAAAGTGGTGGAGGTTTATGCAGCATTCAGATTGAAAGGGTATTTCTCCATTTCTCTTCCCCCACGCCCCCAACACACTGGCCACAGATACAAACACACACACACACATACACACACACTATATATATGTAAAATTGGGCTTCCCAGGGGGTAAAGAGGCTGCCTGCCAAAGCAGGAGATCAGTCAGGAAGACTCCCTGGAGGAGGGCATGGCAATCCACTCCAGTGTTCTTGCCCGGAGAATTCTTTGGGCAGAGAAGCCTGGCAGGCAACAGTCCATGGGGTCGCAAAGAGCAGGACACAACTGCAGCAACTTAGCACACATGCATATATAAAATACTATTAATACATGGAGGTGTTGTCTACTATCCAGCCACGTATATCCATATATCTTTTATCAAACTTGGTCATGGACTCTGCCTGAATAAACTCTCCTGTGTGTTCTACAATGAGGCCTCTGGTTAGTTCACCGAAGGACAGCGTCCTGAGCATGTCCAGGGTGCATTTCTAAAGCAATGGTTCCTCACCATTTTGGTATCACAGATCTCTTTGAAATTCTGATGATTCTCCTGAGAAAGGAACTTTCCTGGTGGTCCAGGGGCTAAGATTCTGTGCTCCCAGTGCAGGGGGCCGGGGTTTGATCCCTGGCCTGGGAGCTGGTAACACAAGTGGTAAAGAACCCTCCTGTCACTGCAGGAAACGTAAAAGATACAGTTTGATCTCTAGGTCAGGAAGATCTCCTGGAGGAGGAAATGGCAACCCTATTCCAGTATTCTTGCCTGGAGAATCCCATGGACAGAGCAGCCTGGCAGAGTTGGACACAACTGAATCAACTTAGCCTACACACACTCCTGAGAAAAGGGCCATTTCGCCAGGTGTACCCATACACTGTACACACATAGTCTCACAAATGCCTTCCAGGGGGTCAGGAGCCTCTGATTTCCATCCCTGATCTCCCAGGGCTACTCAGAGTGTGGCCCCTTAAGGACTAGAGTTGGAACCCAAACTGTTTGCTGTTCTCATCCAGGAGGATTTAGGTCCACATGCTGGGAGGAAGTGTTCTAAAACTTTCATAACAGTTTTAATTGCCAGATAGATATCAAACTTGTAGTTGTTGGCTTTGTCTCAGTGAATGGATGGGAAATTTAAAAACCAACCAATCAACCAAGGAGTCCCTCACACAGATATTTTTCTATATACCTGAATCCCCTGAGGAGTTGTTAAGATGGATTTCCTGATTCAGGAGGTGAAGGGTGAGTCCCAAGACCCTGCATTTCTAATACGCTCTCAGATGATGCTGATGTTGCTGGTCCATGGACCACACGTAAGATTCACAAGGCCCTAGAGCACCATGGACCCACCCTGGGTGGGATGCAGAGGGAGATGGATTTCCAACATCATTAAGGGACACAAAGACACCCCTACCAACTAGACAAGTTGGCTCAGGTTGTTTTATGCCCTTTAAAGAAACTTAAGTAGAATTTGCAGATGCTTCTGATTGTATAACTATAAGCAGATAGGGTAGGGGTCCCCAGAGAAAGACAAACAGGCATGATTTTCTTAACATTAGTGAAGCCATGTTGGCCTAATGCATTTTGTGATCTAAGTTTGGCCACAATTCTTGCTCTTTAACAGTTCTCAGTAATAATGATCTTAAGGGACAAAAGAACAATCTATTATTAGGCAAGAGAAGTTATAATAGCAAAAAAAAAAAAAAAAATCAGTTGTAAAGATTCTAGTTCTGTTTCATGTTAAAGATTAGCCTGAAGCACTTTCCTGAGCTGTTTTGCAGACTTTAAACCCCCCTCAGGCACTCAACTGCCAGATCATGTATGGATGTGAGAGTTGGATCATAAAGTTGAGCACCAAAGAACTGATGCTTTTGAACTGTGGTGTTGCAGAAGACTTTTGACAGTCCCTGGGACTGCAGGAAGATCAAACCAGTCAATCCTAAAGGAAATCAGTCCTGGGTATTCATTGGAGGGACTGATGCTGAAGCTGAAGCTCCAGTACTTTGGCTACCTGATGCAAAGAACTGACTCATTAGAAAAGATCCTGATGCTGAGAAAGATTGAAGGCAGGAGGAGAAAGGGACGACAAAGGATGACATGGCTGGATGGCATCCCCGACTCAATAGACATGAGTTTGAGCAATCTCCGAGAGAGATAATGAAGGACAGGGAAGCCTGGTGTGCTGCAGTCCGAGGGGGTCGCAAAGCGTCGGGCTCGACTGAGCAACTGAACTGACTGAAGGGATGATGATGTTGACCTTTCTGACCCTTGTGACTTAAATCAAATGAAGCCTGGACTCTGTCAACCTTTGCCCCAACTCTATACTGAATTCTCCTCCGCCCACGCCCAAGGTATTTCATGAATATGCAAGTACCCTTAGCTTAAAACTTCCCCAATTTTTCTGTTGTAGGAGACACTGCTTTGGGAAAGATCCCCAGTGTTCTCCTTGTGATCCCCAGTGTTCTCCCAGTGATCTTTGGTTTGGCTGTGTCTTTTGGCACAATGCTCACCAAGAAGCCAACCCAGTTTTGGATTAACATCACTGGATTACTTTTGCTTTCTCAGTTCCCTTTAAACCAGAGCATAAAATTGAGAGAAGAGGCCCAGAAATGGAAGGGGTACAAAGAAAACCGAAATATGCAAACCATACTTCCTGCTGGGGGAGTTCTGCGCAGAGATCAGTTGATGGCAAAGTGACTTTGAAGGCAGCAGGACCCCTCCTACACCTCCTCCACACCCCGCCCCTCATCTGTGGGTCCGACTCAGGCCGGAAGCAGGGAAAGTGCTGAGTCACTCTCGCTTTGCATTTCACACCTAAGGCCATTCATAAGCAAAAAGGGGAAGGGACCAGGAGGACAAAGCAAGCTTTGCAAAAGAAATAAAGAAACAAAGTGCCCCAAAGTCAGGCCTCAACCAATCTTCCCCCGGAGCTGGTCCTCCTCTTTTAAATCTCCACTGAAGCCAAAAGTGGATTAATAAAAGAAAAGGTCTTCCTGGCACCAGGAAGGCAGCCTGCTGGGGCCTTCTCCCAATCACCCAGGTCTACGCAGCAGGGTGCTAACCCTCTCTGCCCAGGGAGGTCTGCAGGTGTTGACTAAGAAACCGGGCCTTTTCTCAGCATTCCTGAGACTAGGAGCAGGATCAGTTAAACAAATGGTTTTCTTGCAACCTAAATCAAGATGCTTCTGGAATTCTGTGTTCTCAAGGCCCAGACCCCTACTTGGATTATAAAGGAACAACCTGAAAAGCCAAAAGATAATCCTTCTGCCTATAACCAAGCAGGACTCTATGGGGCCTTCCCTGGACACACCCTTCTCCCACACTGTCTGCTTTAGCTCCTCTCTGAAGTGCCTAGATAATAAGTCCGAAGAACATTCCCTGAGTTGTTTTGCAGATGCCAAAACCCCCACCAAATGGAAGATACTAGCTACTTGCTGACCTTGGGCATACAGCCCACAGGCCTGCTGGAGCCTAAGGACTGATAACGTTAACCCCTGTGACACCAGCCTGCTGCCTCACCTCAACCAATCAGAGAATTGTGCACGAGCTGATCACATTCCGGGACTCCCTCCCTCACCTGGCCTTCTTTGGGACCCCATGAACTTTAGCCCACCAGGCTCCTTTGTCCACAGGATTCTCCAGGCAAGAATCCTGGAGTGGGTTGCCATGTCCTCCTTCAGAGGATCTTCCCAACCCAGGGATCAAACCCCAGTCTCCTGAAATGCAGGTGGGTTCTTTACCGTCTGAGCCACCAGGGAAGCCCTTTAAACGGCTTTGCTGAAACCAACTGGGGAGTTCAGACTTTTTGAGCACTGACTGTCCTGGATTCCTTGTATAGCGCCTTACAATAAATGCTGTACTTGTATCCTATGCTAATAAACTACCTCTTTTTCTATCAAAAAAAATAAAAGTGGTTTTCCCTTCACCGTATCCCAGTGTCAGTAGGTTGGCTTTACTGGGTGAGTGGACCCAGGTTTTGGCTCAGGAACGTGCCTCCCTCTTCAGCAGCTGGCGGGCCACTGCTGCTGAAGGCCAAATGGCATCCAGACTGCCCTCTGGCCCTTCTCTACAGTCAGGAAAAGAGCAGGCTCTGCTTCCTTCCCAGCCACAGATCTGGCCCTGCAACACCTGCCCAAGTCCCTCAGACAAGCCCTCTGAGTTGCCCTGCTGAGCAGGTCAGCTCCAGGGCCCCCCACCCTGTCCACTGGGGCCATGAGAGCCACCAGGAGCCTCACTCCCGCAGAGTTCAGTTTCTGACAGTCTGCTTATGGTCAGTGCACAGCCGCATGGGGTGAGTGTTGGGAGGGAAAACCTCTGGAGAGCCCTGCAGCCTCAGTCCACAATGCAACTCTGCAGGTGTAAGGGGACAGTGCTGACAGATGTACGATGTCTCCCACCGAGCACTGAGATGCTGACTCAGGGCCCCACAAGACAGGAACACCCAGCCTTCCCTGCCGCGCGAAAAGACCTTCCAGGACACCCACCTACAATGAGTCCAACCTCGCAGGTGGGCTCCTCATAAGCACAGGTCATCATGGTGCCCACCGTGTCGTTGACCACAGCCACTACATCCAGGTCAAATTCCTTTGGAAAGAAAAAGACAAGTTTAGCTTTAGGGGAAGGACACGCACTGCCCGGCTTGAGGTCTGCAGGTTCACTCTGCTGCATGCCAGTCAGAAAGCCACTGGTGCGTCATCTGAAACTGTTTCCTTAACAGCCGGTGAAAGGTAACGAGATGCTCCTCCAGTAAACATCTGCTATTAAAGGTGCATCTGAAGCCTGAACTCGGAGAACGCATTCTACCCATTTCCGAGATGGCACTGAGCACTAGAGAGGCAGCCCAGAGGGCGCTGTGGGATGGGGAAAAGCCAAGGGATCACGGCCACGCAGCTCTTTGTCTTGGCAGGTAAAATGATAGCCTTCAGAGGGCGTGACAGAAATACCAAATCCATGTCTCAGAATCTGTCCAGACAAGCAAGTACACAAAGGCACAAACAAGTGTATTTTCTCCGTAACTCAGGAGAGCCAGGACAAACAACTGGAATGCATATCAAAGGGGGCTATGGAAGGCCCTACGCAGACAAACCCTGGAATCCTGTGCAGCCAAGAAAGCGAGTGAGGTTGGCCTCTATGTAGTAACATGAAAGACTCCTGGTTTCATATTAAATGGAAGGAAAAAAAAACCAAGCAGCTGTAATATAGTATATATGGAATGACTCCCACTTTAAAAATGTGTGTATATTTGTATACACATGGAAAGTACATTGGAAGAACACTAAAAGTTTGTGAAATGGGCAAAATGAGTCATCAGATTTCTTTTCAATGAAATACTATTGTTTAGCATATTCTTCTAGGAACAACCGCTCCTCTTCATGCCTCCTCATTTCAGCTTTCCTAACTGCCTGTGTATTTATCTGCTCTTCTGAGCCAGACAGACTTGGAACGGATTTTTTTCTTTAACTTCTTACTGATTCCCTCCTTAACTAAGGAGCTAATTTTTCATTTTACATTTTGTCAATGTCCTCCAGCCAAAGACCATACCCACAGAAACGCACCCACAGTGGATAAAGCTGGGCTTCCTGGCTGGTTGGCTGCCACAGAGGCAAACACATCCCATGGGGTGACTCAGAATGTGTTAGAAAGCACAAGTATAGGATTTGAGCCTGTGCTGGTGGTTTTAGGGAGGGTGCTAAGAAGTGGGGTTTGGCTCTGGACTGGGTGCTGTCAGGAGGCAGGGCCATCTCCGAGTGTGTGCCAAGTTCTGCTGTGATGACGGAGTGCTTCTTTCTCACCTGATTCCATCACTGTCGCAGGGGGCTGTGACAGTGGCTGCGCCCTGCAACAGTGCCAGGAGCTGATTTTCCCTTTTTCAAGCTAGAGGAGAGCCATGATTTTACATTCCTTAAACTATCCCTTAATAACACAAAACTGTTCTGATATTTTATTGCCATCAGTTGAGGGGAATGTTAGTACCCTTTTCGATACTTCTGTATCGACTGAATTCTATACAACAAACAAGTACAACCCTTTTTCTTTTTTGGTCATACAGAGTGGCTGCTGGGATCTTAGTTCTGCAACCAGGTAGCAAACCTGTGCCCCCTGCGGTGGAACTGTGGAGTCCTAACCACTGGGTCACCAGAGAATTCCCAATCAAGTACAATTTTTATAATCTGAAGAAAGGAGCCGCTCAGTGGTTAAGACTGGCAGTCCAGTGGTTAAGATTTGGAGCTTCCAATGCAAGGGCCGAGGGTTCGATTCCTGCTTGGGGAAATAAGATTCCACATGTTATGTGGTGCAGCCAAAAACTCAAAACAAAACCTGAAAAAATTAGTAAGGATTTTTCAAAACATCCTTTTAATAGTTACCTCTCTCCTTTTTATCGCCTCCCTCAGTAAGGTTGCTACATCGTGCCCCACGCAGTCGGTTGCCTTAAAACCTTTGGTCCAGGTGATTAAGATACCCTGCAACAAGAAGGGCCCCGCAGAGTCTTGTGTCATTAATCCTTCCAGGCAGAACACAAAATGCCACTCCCTCCTTCCAGAGTAAACACCTGCTAAGACAGTACAGTGAGATGACGCTGGAACATCGGAGGCACAACGAGTAGAATATGAAGAGCCCTCCCAGGCCTGCCCCCTTCTCACAGTTCTCACTGTGGTCTGCTTTATAAGCGCCACTTCACAAATGGAGCATCAAAAGGAGATCACTGTGATGATGGTACAAGTGAACTGCTTTTAAAAACCACCAGACCTTTAAAACAATCGCCCTTAAAAACTGCCAGAAACAAGTTTACATGGATCCACCTGTTGAGATCTCAAAGCCTTTAAGAGGGAAAAACCCTGAGTCAGCACTGTGACCGGATTAACTGGCTTCAGAGGCAGGTGGCCCTACCCAGCCTCTCAACTGCTGCCAATCATACGCTGCAAACCCTGGCCTAAGTGTCATGCGATGCCAGCACCACGGCTTCCTCCCCGGCCATACCCCTACCTGGGAAAACATAGGCACCCGCACAACAGGACGGGGCCCGCCTGCACGACTCTGAAAGTTAGCTCCTTTCGCATGGACTGTGGCCCTGCCCCACCAGGACCCCTAAGCATGGCGCTGGAGCTGCTGGTCTAAGGGCTGGCATACTCCACTAGACTGGGGGCTCCCTGAGGACAGGAGCTGCCAGCCCAGTGTTCTCAGTCCTCAGCAGGTGCTCAAGCCTGTGTCATTCCATTTAATGAATAAACATTTATTAAGCATATTTTCTGCTAGCACACTGGGCTAGGGCCTGTGGGGAACACAGATCCTCGGCTCAAGGATCAAATGACATTGAAGAAAAGAACGACACAGAAGGGCACTAAAAACAGGGTAAAAAGTGCTACAAGCAGGCAACATGAAAGAAACAGGGAACACTAAGGAGGGCGAGATTCTTATTGCCTGGAGGCCCAGAAGGCTTCCCAGAAGGGGTACATGCTTTAAATGATAAAAGAAGAGTAGAGTCTGAAGATGTTTTGGAGGGTGTGGCGTAAGAGCTGGGTCAACCCGCTGTGACAGCTAAATTGCCCAGAATCGAGGGGTGACACAGAGTCTGGAGGAGGCCTCAAGAGCTGACTCACACTGGCCAACAGTCGGTTAGCACTGCCCGATGTCTGAGGCCTGGAAAAAAAGAGACTCACCGCATCTAAGCTCGTCTGCTTGCAGGGAAACGAAAATGTGAAGCCCAGAGGCATTTTAGGGCCCTTGATGCCCATGTAGTCCAGGAAGTCAGAGATGCAGGAAACGATGTGGTCAAACAGCTTTAGAAGAAAAGAAGGGATTACTCATGCACCTCTGGTTTCACACCCTCAGTGCACGCACACACACACACACACACAACACACACACAATGACACAGGCAGAGCAAGTTGCCCTCCCTCGGATCTTCAGAGGGGCCTGAGCATCCTCAGCCCAGACGGGGTGAATGTACCTGACACTTTCGGGCTGCACGGACCCAGCTGCCCTGTAGCATGTATCACACGGAGGCTCTGGGGCCCAGCAATGCCACTGGCCATGTGTGTGACACACACGTGCCTTGGCGAGGGAAAAGCAACACAGCTTACCTCCTCCCCAGTGCCCTGCATGATTTCAATGGGAATGGCGTAGATCTTATTGTGCATTTCCACTGATCTCTTTTTCCCACTACGGATTTTCACCAGCAGGACGCGGAAATTCGTTCCTCCAAGATCCAGGGCCAAGAAGTCACCATTCTCTGTTGTAGTCAAGAACATCAAGAAGGTCAAGAAGAGTGAATTTCACCTCCTGGCAGCCAGTAAGTCCAAGACTTCAAACTTTCAAGGGAGGAAACCCCATATTAAACACAGGGGAGAAAGTGTTAAGTCTTTTCTCAGCATACAGCCCAGGCTCAGAGAGGTGGGCATGAACTCATGACCACAGTCTCCAAGTCACACCAGAAGACAAAAGGCCCCATGGATGAACCAACAGGACCAGAAGGTCACAGTACAGGTTGGATGCTGAGCTCCAATGTGCCTGGATGTATATATAACTCCCCAGGCCTCTGCGGGCCTCTCACACTCTCCACCTAGGAAGGAGGCGCTGAGTGTTATCCTTCTTCCGCCTTACTGTGTTTAGCAAAGGACCTACAAGCAATCTCAGTGCTTCAGAATCCGCCCAGCTCTGTTCTTTAAACAATACTTTCTAATTCGGAGTCAGGGCTGTGGTTTTAAAGACAGCACCTGCCTGGGAGTCTGGACCAGGGGAGGTCAGCTGCCTCGAGTCTCACATGCAACAAGCAAGTCAGTGGTAAAAACGGAAGAGAGGGACTTCAATGGTGGTCCAGTGGTTGACACTTCACTTTCGAAAGCAGGGGATGTGAGTTGATTCCTGATTGGGGAGCTAAATTCCACATCCCTCATGGTGAAAAACACAAAAGGTAAAACAGAAGCAACATTGTAACAAATTCAATAGACACTTTAGAAATGGTCTACATAAAATTAAAAAAAAAATCTTTGAGATGTTTGAGTGCTAACTCTTGCCAAAATCATGCCACCCATCCCAGTGTCAATGTGTCCCCTAGAGAAGCCAACCTCCCGGCAGCCCCACAGTGACTCAGCCGCTGGTGTGAGAAGCAGGAGGCACGTGTGAGCCCCCAGCTCAGGTCCTCACCAGTCCCATCAGGAGTGCTCCGGACGAAGGAGGGCAACATCTTGACCACAGCCTTGTCATGCGTCTGCTTGCCCAGCCCCAATTCCATCTCAGCCCGCATCCTCTTTTTCACCTCCAGCAGCATTTCCTTGGTAAGACTGAAGTGGGCCAGGGTTTCCTCTATCTGCCGGTGCTGCTCAGCCAGGCGGTAGGCCACGGCAGTCACCATGGCGGCCCCCTTGCCACTGCCGCTCTCGGAGAGGAGGAAACGCACATCGCAGTCGGGTACCAAGCGCCGCAGAATCTTGTGGAAACGCCGAGAATACCTGGGGGGCGGGGCGCACAGTAGACAGACTGAGCGAGACTGTTGGGACCTCTAGGATCCCCTTCTTTTCCCACACTTTAATTCCATCTTCTACACTCACTCTCCTCGTTACTCAAGTCATACAACACATCCACTGTAGACAAGTTAGCAAACGCAGACAGGAAAAAAAGGAAAACTGAAATTACCCACAGTCACACACAGAAAGAGAGGGCTCTCATTATTATACGAATATCGAGGGCCTTCTCTGGTGGTCTGATGGTTAGGGCTCCATGTTTCCAGTGCAGGCAGCACAGGTTTGATCCCTGATCAGGGAACTAGAATCCCACATACTGTGCAGCTAAAAACAAAATTGTATCAAGCACAGAAAATTCAGGGTTCAAAAATCTGCTGCCCACCATGACAAGGAGATGATACAGAACACTGGTCAAGAAAGAGTCCAGTGTTTAAAGGCCGACCAGAAGGGACTTCCGTGGAGGTCCAGTGGTTAAGACTTTGCCTTCCAGTGCAAGGGGTACAGGTGAGATCCTTTGTCAGGGAGCTAAGATTCCACATGCCTCAGGGCTAAAAAACCAAAACATAAAAACAGAAGCCATGTTGGAACAACTTCAATAAAGACTTTAAAAATGGTCCACATAAAAAAATCTTTAAAAAAAAGTCCCCACTTCCACACCAGGGGACCTGGGCCTGTTACTTAATCCTGGAGTCAATGCAGATGACAGCATTTGGCCGGCAATGATGAGGAAGGAACTCAACTGAGTTCATCAGATGCTTCAGTGAATAACTGGTGCTAAGCAGGGGCTCAATAAAGAATTGCTCTTGTTTTTCATTTTCACTTGGCCCTCTCCCTCAGTCCCCAAGAGCTGAGATATTTTTTAGTGGTTAGAAGAGGACTTTAGGACAGGACTCAGTAAGACACAGAATTTTCTCCAGGTTTGTGGTCTGTTGTAAGTATGGACGGCTGCTTGCCAAAGGAAACTGGGAATTTAGAACCCCAAAATGATAAGAATGGTCAATTCCAGGGGATGGGATCAAAAATGGATTCTCTCTGGCATTTTTTGAACTATTTGAAGTTTCTATACCAAAAATATGTTACTTTGTATTTTAATCTGTATTTAATCAGTTATTTTTTTAAATATGATGTTGTAGATGAAGAGTTCAAGAGATGGCTGGTGGTGATGGCTGCATAACAGTATGAATGAACTTAAATTTACTGACCTATACACTCAAAAAATGGTTGAGATGGTAAATTTTATATTATGTATATTTTATCACAAGTAGAAAATTATTTTAATGTGATGTAAATGCCTAAGCTTTCTTGTCCAAAAATTAGCCAAGAAATTTTTTTTTTAATGGCTAATTGCATTATCAAGAATTGTACAAATACTCTTGTAAACCTGGCAGATAACAACAGCTAACTAGCTCAAACCCTATCCCCTCAGTAACACTGAATTATCTCAGTTTAAGTCAATCTTCATTAACTGTTTCAAGACCTGGTATGAAGGCACAGTATGTGCAAGGCCACTTCAAAGGCACATTATATATACAATGGGAGAAATATCTGAGGTCATGTATTAAAAAAAAAAAACAAAAACATCTTATAGGCAATCATTTTTAAAACTCAATACAGGGACCTCTCTGGCAGTCCAGGGGTTAAGACTTCACCTTCCAATGCAGGGGAATGGGTTCAATCCCTGAATGAGGGGCTAAGATCCTACATGCTTTGTGGCCAAAAAAACAGAAGCAACATTGTAATAAATTCAATGACAACTTTTAAAATGACCCACATCAAAAAAAATCTTTAAAAAATTAATTAAAATAAACAAATAAAACTCAGTACATGCTGCTAAGTCGCTTCAGTCGTGTCCGACTCTGTGCGACCCCATAGACGACAGCCCATGAGGCTCCCTCGTCCCTGGGATTCTCCAGGCAAGAACACTGGAGTGGGTTGCCATTTCCTTCTCCAGTGCATGAATGTGAAAAGAGAAAGTGAAGTTGCTCAGTCATGTCTGACTCTTAGCGACCCCATGGACTGCAGCCTACCAGGCTCCTCCGTCCATGGGATTTTCCAGGCAAGAGTACTGGAGTGGGGTGCCAGTGCCTTCTCCAAACTTAGAATTCACCTTTAGCTTTTTAAAACAATACAAACCATGTTCTTAGTGGCCAAAGAAGGCTTCTGACACTAAGGAGTCCAGCAGACAAGAAGGCAGCATCTAGGTGAGGACTACTCTACTGACAACCTAATCTCTCATTGGCTTGCAGATGCAAAGCGTTGACAAGCTGCCTGTTTTTAAAAATTACTATCTGAGTGTTTGGGGAGCTTTAGAAACTCACAGGAGCTTCTAACACAGGGATGTGGGCAGCACATGTATGACCCAAGCTATAGTGACGATGATGGTCCCTGATCAAATGCAGACAAGTAAGAGAATTGAAGATACAGACAGATTCCACCCAGTGCTCCTGACAGCTAGAGAAGTCTCTAACAAGACTTATGAAATGGGAGAGATGACAGAGCAGTGCAGAAGCAACACCAGCGGGAATCAGCTGAGAGCCAGACAGTTCTCCAAGTGGGCCACTCTGGCCCTTCTGTCCAACTAGATATTGTCTTATCTGCCAACAACTTTCACTGGGTGCAAAAGTCTGACCTCTGGAGACGGTCCTTAGCCAGGGCAGGTACTGAGGGCCAATTAGAGCAAAGGGGACTCACTGTGGGTGCGTCTTGTAAAGGGACCCGTCGACACCAACCGTGGTCCGCAGCCTGGGCGTGCCCTTGTTATCTCGAAGGCGGCTCAAGATGGCGCCCAGGGTCGCCGCCACCAGGTTGGCAGAGCGGAACGAGACGATGGTGCAGACGTGCTGAACCGAGACGCAGTCGTCATCAGATGGCTCCACGCCCAGGCGGGTCAGGATTTCTCTGGCATTGTGGAGGCCTTCCTTATTCCTGCAAATCAGAGGCCAGAACTCGTTAGTAAGGGCTACAGCAGGCAGCGCAGTGGCATGAGCACTGGGTCCTGAAGGCCCTGGGGAGGTGAACTGACCATTCATCATGCGTGTATGGCAAGGGAGAAATGCCCGAGACGGGGCCTCCTCCATAAGAAGTCAGAAAGCAGCAGGAGGAAAAACTGTGATGGTTAAGTTACGTAAGGCACGTGGAGAAGACAGGCCAGACCACGTGGGCTCTGAACAGGTGGAGGAAGAGCTGCTTCCATCCCAGGGCTCAGTGCTTCCGAGATGTGGGGAATCTCCTGGTCTTTGGGTCTGTATGCCCCTGGATTCTTACACATTCTTCCACGATTTTTTCAGAGTTTAATTTCCTGCATTTTTGTTATTTAGTTGCTAAGTCATGTCCAACTCTTCTGCTACCCCATGGACTGTGGCCTGCCAGGCTTCTCTGCCCATGGGATTGCCCAGGCAAGAATACTGGAGTGGGTTGCCATTTCCTTCTCCAGGGGATCTTCCTGACCCAGGGATCGAACCCACATCTCCTGCTTGGCAGGCGGATTCTTTACCACTGAGCCACCGGGAAGTGCATAATTTGCTGCATATATGCTTTGTATAGCTTTTGTTGGATTTAAAGTATATCCTGGAGGATATAGCTTTATTACTAATGTAGACATTGTCTTAAATAAAAAATACATATACACACGTATTTTAAATGTAGCATATTAAAATGTTAACAATGGGAAACACTGGGTAAGAGGTATATACTATCTTTGCAGTTTTTCTGCAATTCTAAAAATAGTCTAAAAGATTTTAAAATATGTACATATTTTAATTACTGTCAATACATAGAAATATAATTAACTTTTGTATCTTACCTCTAGACATCATTCCTAACCTCTTCTGTTATTCTAATCACTTGTCTAGATATGTTGGTATTCCATACAAATACATCTGCAATTAATGACAGTTTTACTTCCTCTTTTTTGGATTCTTATGCCTTTAATTTCTTTACCTTTTTTCTTTTGTAAAAAAATATTGGAGCTAAGGCTCCAGGACAATGCTGAATAGAAACAGGTGATACTAATACAGGACATTTAACTCGGTGCTCCATGACAACCCAGAGGGGTGGGAAGGGGTTGGAGAGGTTCAAGAGGGAGGGGACCTAGGCATACTTATGGCTGATTCATGTTGCTGTATAACAGAAACCAATACAACATTGTAAAGCAATTATCCTCCAATGAAACAAAAATAAAGAATCAGGTGATACTATCTTGGTCCTGAATTTAAAGAGAATGCTTCCAATATATCTTCACTGGTAAGATGTTCTTAATAGATTTTTTTTTTTTGAGATAGGCTTTATTACAACATAGATGCCTTCTTGAGCTAATTCAAGTGGGTTTTGTTTCTTGGTAACCAAAGAGCCAACACCATAAACAGGCCCAGAGGAAGGCAGGCATTTCCTGACTTTGTCAATGATTCTGAGATAAGCCACACTCTCTTGCTCCCTCCCCTCCTAACAGCTGAGCAGGAGAGCTGAGAAGGGAGACTGCTGGAAACTCAGTAGTGTGGCTCCCTACTGACTGTAGCGCTGCAGGTCCTGAGGAGAGGTCTGAGGACAAAGGCCAGGACTCAGAGAGCAGGTTCAGATAAACCCCTTTCCATTTACATCGGCATCTTCTCCTGGAGCCAGAGCTATGATGCCACTGGCTCTGAACGTCCAGGACCACAGCATGAGCAGTGGGACGACCACCTCATGCAGAGATGAAAGGGCATTTCTAGCATCAAGCTAACCCTGTCTTTAAGCAGGTGGCCTCACGTGCCTACGTGGAGTCTCCTGAATCAGGAATAGAACCTGGTGCCAAACGGAACCAGCCACAGGACAGGTGACCTTCAGATATTCGGCTACATCAAGCTGCCTGGCATCAAGCCACCCAAGGCCTGCAAATAACAGGCCTTGGGTGGACTTGAGACAGAGAAGTCTGGGTTTCTTATGTTGAGGTCAAAAGATAGAAGCCAGGTTGCTGGCTGAACTCCATCCTTCTATGTCTATCTGTCCTATCTCATCTATTAAGCAACGCTTCTCAAACTTGTGCCAAGGAACATGTGTGGCTGTGAACAAGTGAAAGAATGGGGGAGTAGGGGGTGGGAGACTGAGAGGGGCATGGGGTAGGAAGAGTGGGGAGGGTGCTTCAAGCACAAAAGGATTTGGGGAAATGACCAGTTAACCAAAATGAACTAGGCTTTCTTTTATATGCTAATGAATACTTCAGTTCAGTTCAGTTCACTCAGTCGTGACCGACTCTGCGACCCCATGAATCGCAGCACGCCAGGCCTCCCTGTCTATCACCAACTCCCGGAGTTCACTCAGATTCATGTCCATTGAGTCGGTGATGCCATCCAGCTATCTCATCCTCTGTTGTCCCTTTCTCCTTGTGCCCCCAATCCCTCCCAGCATCAGGGTCTTTTCCAATAAGTCAACTCTTTGCATGAGGTAGTCAAAGTATTGGAGTTTCAGCTTTAGCATCAGTCCTTCCAATGAACATCCAGGACTGATTCCTTTAGAATGGACTGGTTGGATCTCCTTGCAGTCCAAGGGACTCTCAAGAGTCTTCTCCAACACCATAGTATGTCTGGCTCTAGGTGAGTGATCACACCACTGTGATTACTTATACTTCTTTAAATATTTCCCAGTCCTAGTGGCCACAAAACCCTTTCTTCGGGGGAACATCTAATGATCTTGACGTCAGTAGGGTTCCCTGAAACACTGTCTGGAGAAGACCCTGATATCCCAAGGGGGGATTAACCCAGGCCTGAGCTCAATCAGTTCCTGTTCCCATCCAGGATCAGGTGTATGTGGGGTTGGGGGAGAGTGAAGGAGAAGGGGATGCTTTGGTAATCACATCATTCATGGAGCATTTGCCCCTAACTAGACGACCTCTAATGTGTAGCCACCAGGTGCCCGCAGGGAGGGCAGCCCAGGGTGGATCAGCCAAGTGAGAGGGGAGACCAGCCAGAAAGCCCTAACACTCCTCAGGAGAAGCCCCAGCAAACCAGGACTCAAGCAGGTAATGAGAGACCCTTCGTTCTTCTCTGCCCATGGCCCCGGAAAGCCTTGAGGGGAGGCACCTACTTTTCGATGGCCGACACGTCACTGGTGTTAAACTTCCCTCTGGTGAGCAGCTCTGGGGTGATCCGCCCTTCAAATAAGAGGCCCTCCTTGGCCATCTTGACCAGGATCAGTCGGACCAGCTCGCCCAGGTACATGCCACTGACCATCTTCTCGAACCTGCAAGAGAAAAGCACCAGGCCCTCGTCAGTCCCTCCTACGTGCTCACCACTATGGCATCTCATGAGTGGTGGGAAAGACGTGAAAGGAGAAGAAGACACGGCCTCAATTCTCGCAAGCGCAGAGTCTCACTGGCAGGAAAGACCGCACGTTTGTGTGAGTAAACAATGAACAGACAGCAGGGGAACAGGGTTATCCCGACCCCACGCCCATTTCCAGGGAAGGAAACAGGAGAGCGCCAAGGGCAGGGGCAGTCAGGGAAGGCTGCTTGGAGGTGGAGGGAACATCAGGATTTAGATGGAGGGTAAGAGGAGGGACCCAGACAGGAATGAGTAGGATATGATCATCTTGTGCAAAACTTTACACCTTACTTTTTATTTTTATTATTTTGGGGCCATGCCACCTGGCTTACAGGATCTTACCTTGTCTGGATCTTAGCTCTTCAACCAGGGATCAAATCTACGCCCTAGCAGTGTAAGCACTGAATCCTAACCACTGGACTGCCAGGGAATTCCAATTACTGTACTTTTTAAAGAGATTTCATCTTTATCCCTCTATCAGGAAGCTCTCCAGTTCCTGTGGCAAGGTTGTCAGGAAGTATTCTCTCCACTTCCCAGCTTAGAAAGTGTAGACGTCTTCTCTGAGGGGAGATGACAAGGCTGAAATGCAGCCATTCCCCATGGGACCTCTGTTGCAGGTCACCTTCCTGGCACCCATGTTCTCCTTCTCCAGCCAAGAGAGACCAAGAAAAATGTCTCCAAGAAAGTGCTTTGTGCAACTCACTCCTTCCCCACTGACCTGCCCTTACACTCCAGGAGAGGGCTCCCCGAGTAGCTTAAAACCAACTAGCTCCTCCTACCGCTCCAGCCACAGTCAGCCACAGGCCAATCACAGTGGCTCGGCCCGCCTGCCTCCCGTGGGAGGTGTGGTGGGCGGTGTGAGTGCTGTGACTGCAGCAGCCATTTTGAGCCCAACACTGCAGGGGAGAGGGAGCCAGGAACTAGGGCTCAAAGCCATATCTGAGGGGGAGCCAGGTCCTGAGTCCTGGCTGAAGAGGGGCCAGGAGGAAGCCCAGAGCAAGACAGATCAGAGGCAGGTCCACCACCAGGCGGCTGGCCTCTCCTCTGAGGGAGCCCAGCTGGCACACCCAGGGCTGGCTGTGACACAGCAAAACAGTCTGCTCCATTCAGAGCCGGCGCGGGAGCCAGGGATGCTGCCGGGACCTGAGCACGCGGCCCCCACTCCCCCCAGATCAAGGAGTGGAGAAACACTGGGTCCCATTGTTCAGACAGGACCAGACAGGACTGCCCTGGCCCCGGCTGCGTTGAGGATCCCTGGCAGGAGGGCACCCTGCTGAGTCCTAGCTGCCCCACCCAGCTCCTGCCCCAGGCACCTGTAGGAACAGCTTTAGTGCCACCCAAACTGGAATCTCAGAGCAGACAGGAGCCAGACTGCCTGAACTGAACCGCAGCCCTACCGCCTTATTACGCTACTTACCTCTTTGGGCCTCAGTTTCTTTACCTGCATAATGGGGAGCACACAGGGCCCACCTCTAAGGTTGTTGTATGGAAGACAGAGGTGGACGCAGGTAAAATGCTCCAGTGCCTGACCAATATAGGACCAGACAGGACTGCCCTGGCCCCGGCTGCGTTGAGGATCCCTGGCAGGAGGGCACCCTGCTGAGTCCTAGCTGCCCCACCCAGCTCCTGCCCCAGGCACCTGTAGGAACAGCTTTTGTGCCACCCAAACTGGAATCTCAGAGCAGACAGGAGCCAGACTGCCTGAACTGAACCGCAGCCCTACCGCCTTATTATGCTACTTACCTCTTTGGGCCTCAGTTTCTTTACCTGCATAATGGGGAGCACACAGGGCCCACCTCTAAGGTTGTTGTATGGAAGACAGAGGTGGACGCAGGTAAAATGCTCCAGTGCCTGACCAATACTGAGCCCTGGCCCTTGCTATGTCTCCTACCTAATTAAGCACTTTATGTGTATTAACTTATTTCATCCTTATTATAAACCCTATGAGATAGACATTATCATGATCCCCATTCCACAGATGAGAAAACTGAGGCATAGAAAGGTTATATAACTTGCCCACAGTCATAGGGCTGATGAGCGGCAAATTATTTTCAATCCAGTTAAATCCAGCCTCGGATTCCATGCTCTAAGCACTGTGCAGTTCTTCTCTCCCATGGACAGTATCATTAAAAGTCACCTGTATTACTGGCATGCTGGCAGCCACCAGCCCCAGCCCAGCCTCTGCTCATCTACCTCCAGCTCACTCCTCTAGGCAGCCTGCCCCTGCTATTGGGCAAATTTGTCAGCAAGAAGGTTCTTCCCCCTTAAGGTGAACTACAGTCAGCCTTGTGCACCTCCCTACCATTGTTGCTGCTGCTGCTTTTTAAATGGATTTTTGGCTGCGCCAGGTCTTCATTGCTGTGCCCAGGCTTTCTCTAGTTGTGGGGAACAGGGGCTCCTCTCTAGTTGCGGAGCATGGGCTCTAATGCTATCGGGGTTCAGCGGTTGTGGGGCACAGGCTTCGTTGCCCCACAGAATGTGGGATCTTCCCAGACCAGGGATCAAACGACGCCTCCTGCATTGGCAGGTGGATTCCTAATCCACCGGACCACCAGGGAAGTCCTACCCATTGCTTCTTGTTCTGCCTTCTGGAGACACTCAGAATGATCTGCTCCCTTTTCTACATGATGGTCTCTTAGACACACAGACACTGCCATCCCCCTTTTCAGATAAAGAAAGCCTGAGGCCAAGAATCTGTCCTTTCCCAGTCCCTAGAGTCCTCGCTGGAGCAGCAGAACAAGGAAACAGCCCTTCTCACAAGCCTCCAGCGAAAGCCAGCAAGCCGTGATCTGCTGCTCAGCAGTCAGATACCTACGACCACAGGCCAGTGGGTGGCACCATGGTGTTGCAGCCTCGCTGCATGCTGGTGGGTACAGGCAGGGCGGTCGCCACAGGGCCTGGGGGAGTCTGGAAAAGTTGGGCAGGGGATTGGATGCTGACAAGGAATGCCCTTGGCAGCCAGGGTCTGCTCCGACGGGCAGCCCAAGGTCAGAGAAGGAAGGTGAGTTCTGTGGGCACCTAAAGAGGATTAGAACTGCTGAGAGAGTCTATGGAGCAGGCAGAGCAACAGTAAGGAAGGTGTTTGAGGGATGACTTGAAAAGAGGTACAATTACTCCACCACCATCCGCCAAAGACTTCTCCAGGCCAGACCTCCCTGCTGCTGCTGCTGCTTTGGGGGGCGGTGTCTCCTTCACTATGAAAGATGTGAGAGGGAATCACAGGGGAATGGGATTCAGAATTCCTAACAAAGCAGAAAATAAAACAGAAGAGCAAAAGGCTTACGAAGACAAGAAGAGGAGAAGGAAAATTAAAAATGAAAGAAGCTGGGGCTACATCTACAGTAGGAGACAGGTGTGGAACCAGGACAGAGGGCAGCAGGGAGGAAGGAGGGCCATGGCCGATCCCTTTTAGAGGGGGAAACCTTCTCACCTGGGGGCTAAGGGAGGGGTCCTGAAGCAGCTGTCAGCAACAGAGGCAGGAGCCATGGAGCTGCTGTGCAGATACCCTTCCTGTCAGCCGTATATGGTCAATACTCAGTAAATGTAAACTTCAGTCCAAACAAATGAGTAGATGCATAGTGGTCTAGAGACCACCTGGGCACAGAGCCTTTAGATGGAGCTAGATAGATACACCTCTGCTTTCAGCCCTGGTTAAAAACTAGAATCACTTGCAGGCTCTTGAAGACAGGCCTCAGCCTAGGCCAAGTAGGATTGGGAGGGCAGGTGGGTAGGGTGGGAAAATACCTAGGCAATAATATGTTTTTTAAAGGTCTCTGTGTAATTCTCCTTTATTTTTTCTGGCCATGCCACGCAGCTTGTGGGGTCTTCGTTCCATGACCAGGGATCGAACCTAGACCCTTGGCAGTGAAAGCGCAGAGTCCTAACCACTGGACCACCAGGGAATTCCCCTTTTAAAAAAGAAAAAAAATGTTTTAATGTGATTCTAGTGAAAAACATTCCTCTAGGGGACTTCCTGGGGAATTCTTCTAGGGAATTAAGATCCCCCATGCCGTGTAGCACAGCCAAAAAAAAGAAAAACATTCCTTTAGACCATTCACGATAATGTTTGCTCATAAATGATGAACTGCCTCTTAAGACATTCTGGAAGTTCACTATGAAAAACATGTACTTTCCAGCAGGACAGAAAACACAAACTTAAGCCGAATTAAACCTCAGTTTAAGCCAGCTATGCCCTGTCCCAGGGTCCTCGTGCCTTAATTTCCCCATCAGTCAAATGAAGCAAACACCTTTCCCTGGTACAAGGAAAACAAAACAGCTTTGAAGAACTTGACATTGCACAGAAGACACAGGGAAGACCCCAAAATCAGGCAGACGCCTAGGAGACCAGCTACATTAATTCTGGCAAAAAACACTCTGACCAATAGCCTATTTCTAGCAAGATATGATACAACTCAAAATCTGTCATCTTTTCAGAACTGTTCTTAGCAAGACCTGCCCTATGGTTCAGTCAGAAGGGAGGACAGAGATGGACCTTATCCCACCTGTCTCACTCTTTTATACACGCACTTATTTCCCACCCATTTCCCAGCCACCTTCTTATCCACTACTCATCCTCCAACCCCCATCCATCCATCCATCCACTTATCTTCGCGTGTCCATCTTCTATCCATCCACTATTCCAAATATGTTTATTGAAAGTCAACTGTGAGGCCAGTTCACATTTCAGCCCGAGGATACAGTTCAACTCTTTAGAGAAATTCAGAACTACATCAAAATGGATGACAGACAATCCAGGTTTCCACCCAGGCCACGCAGGATCCCTACATTACGGCTAAAGAAACAGCCAAGGCCCTGGGCCTTATCTGCTCAGTTATCACAGGTAACTGCCCAACCTGCTCTGCTGAGAGAGGTGACTAAAGATTCAGTGATTGACAGTAACTATAGGTATATCATTTCTTATCTGAAACCCCTGGGGTCACATATGCTTGGGAATGTGGCTATTTGAGGATTTTAGAGATGCAATATGGTACACATGCCGCATAGTACAGAACAGCCCCAGAGGTGCCTGAGGCAGGACTATAATCAAGCACAGATCTCCAGTGACACACATAAACACGCAAGTAAACAGCTTCAAGGCAGCTGGGGTCAGGTTTTAGAGCTGGGGTTTAGGTCAGTGGGTTGAGGGGAAAAAAACCTTTGGTTATCAGAGCGAGGCTCTTTATTACCCAGCTGGTGTCTCGGCATGCAGAGCAGATGTTCAATGCTGGGTCTACGAACTCAAGATTCTCCCAGTGAGAGACCTCATTTATTCACCACCACCACCACTCCCAGTGGAGAGAGGTTGGCCATTTATGCAATTCCATTAACTCAGGTGGAAAGCCTATTAGACAGCCTGGGGGGTTGAGATCTTTTGGGTGACAGATTTCAAAATGACAAACTCCTTGACAGTGTCTCCATGGCAAAGGATAAGGGCAATTACGCTCACAGGGTCAATGAACATCTCCCAGTGTGCTGATAGCACCCAACTGCAGAATAAGGCTGCTGGGAGGTCAGTCAAAGAGGGTAGCATGCTAGCATCACAAAGAAATATGAATATGCACTTCAGGAAACAAGGAGCTCACAGGAAGCAATGCCCACGCCAGTCTAAATAATATCACTCACACTTCTGTGGCCAGAGCTCTCCAAGGCCAAGACCAACTTGCCAGAGAAGTCTGATGTGATATTCTTTATATCTGGCTTATACATGACATGGAAGAACTCACATGGCTCCTAACCACTCCCCTGCATGACAGGTATTTGCATATGTGACTTCCCTCCCCAACTGGACCTTAAGTTCTGGAAGGGAAGGTGCTACTCTGTATGCCTGGAGCCAAGCACTGAGCTGGCACATCTCAGGTGCTCAAGAAGTGTGTGCAGAATGAATGGACACTTGCTCACTCTCCCTGCTAGCCAGACACCCCACATGCTGAGTGGGCTCTCCCACCCTCAGCAGCAAACCCTACTGAGGACATCATATGGAAATGTTTTTAAACCTTAGCTTCAGGCTAATGCTTCTGTGCTTTTAATTTTTAAAACGTTTACAAGAACACAATCACAGTGTAATTAAACAGAAATTTGGGGGTGGAGTGGGGGTGTAAATTGGGAGATCGGGATTGATTTATACACGCTATTACTATATATAAAACAGACAATAAGAACCTACTGTAAAGCACAGGGAACTTTACTCAATACGTGACCTATATGGGAATAGAATCTAACAAAGAGTGGATAAATGTATCAATATAAGCGATTTGCTTTGTTGTATAGCAGAAACCAACACAACATTGTAAATCAACTATACTTCAATAAAAATTAATAAGGAGAAAATAATTTTAAATACGCTTTCAATGTTGCAGATGCCACAGCTGTGTGTGTCTCAAAAAAAGTGAGCTAATATACACTTGATGGGTGATCCTTTTGTGATCACCTGGCTTCCTGCCCCTCTCATCATCCACCCCAAATCTCCCCTTAAGTGTCCCGTAGGTCCTCTATATGACTAGGAAGAAACGGTGGGACTCACAGCTGCTTCCCGGGGTTGAGCGACCCCCGGTCTATCTCCCGGTCGAACTCAGTGCGGATGTCCTCCAGGGCCCCGTCGTCCCCGAAGGCCCCCCACTCGGTGTTGATGCACATTCTCCCCTCATCGCCCTCCACCAGGTCGATGTGCCTCAGTTCCTCCATGTAGCACGCGTTGGTGCCAGTACCTTGGAGAGAGAGACGAGATCAGAAGCTGTGACCACACCATGTCACGAGAGAGACGGCGGCGCCTGCTGGAAACGCCGGCTTCAGGAAGGGACAAGGACAGGGTGGGCGTTACCAATGATGAGGCCGACTTCACACTGCTGGTCGTCATAGCCACAGGTCATCATGGTCCCCACCGTGTCGTTCACCACAGCCACAATGTTGGCATCATAGTCCTGGAGGGAGAGAAGAGGGGGTCACTGCCCACTCACACGTGGAGCAGAGATCACCCGCCTTTAAGATGGCCTGGCTGGAGGGCTCCCACTTCATAGCCTCCACTGCTTTCATCACTGCGGGCATTCAAATTCACCGGATTCAAGCCCAGTGATCACATTATGGAGACAAAAAGGCGCCCTTCGTTATCTGGCTTATGATTTCTTCACTCACAGAGCCACAGCCCTGTGAAAACCATCCCAATGCATCCATGTGCCTTCTGCATTTGCTGCAACCCTGGCACGCTGCACTCGATCACGCAGCTCCCTGCACAGCTGCCCTCATGTCAAAAGGAGGCTAACCCCTGCCCAAGAGCTTGGCTCTTTGGTAGCACCTCGGACAGCTCTGCTTGGAACCAGCCCCGACCTTCCAGACTGTGAGCTCTCACTGCTCACCTGCCTCGGTCTTCAAGGACCCGCACCCACCACACCACCGCCACAGGCCATGCACCACTGTCCCCCGAAAGAACCTTAGTCACACAGCCTTCTCCCCACACCCCCCCACCTCTAGGTGGTCAAGGCAAGTGGCTAGTGAGAAGTTACCCCACGCTTTTTGATGGCTTTGTCAAGCAGCTTCACCACATCGGTTCCCTCCACGCCGCTCGCTTTAAATCTCTTTGTCCAGGTGATCAGGATGGCCTGCACGGGAGAGCACAGACGGGTCGGGAGAGGGCTAGGAGGCCTCCACAACCTCCAGGTCCCTGGGGAGTCTGCTCAAGGACAGTGACTAAGCTGAGGCCCGGGGAGGGGAGACACATCACATCGGGTAACAGACCCAGACTCTATCTCCTGCTTATCCATCCACACAATGGAGTTCTCTGGGGGCTGCCACAGGGAAAAAAAACCCTGCAGCTCACACTCAAACACAGTCAGTGGCCGGCTAGTGTGGTGGTGTCACACAGCATGCAGATCTAACCGGTGTCAACTGCACAGCCAGACTTCATTTAGAAAGGGGGATGCTGCTATCACCTTATCACTTTCTGTGTTCTCAGACCAGACCTTGGTTTCCATGGCCCCAGGGAACTTTCATCAGAGCCAGATTTCGAAGAGAAACAAAATGCTAAGATAATTCGTGGCTACTGTGCTTCTAAGAGCAAGTCCTGAGCTTAAAGGATAACACTAACTGTGATCCATGCCTCTTCCACAAGATTGGAATGTAACTCCCATTTGTAAGCAATGACTGTATGTGTACAGTATAATCCATTTCCGTGTGTATATTTCTAGAGAAACACTAAGGACGTATATCCAGTGGTTATTCACTTGAGACTATAGAAGCATAGGAATTTACGTTTTGCTTTACACCTTTATATTATTTCAATAGTTTTACATATTGCTTCTGTATCTTTTTCTTTAAGTCAAGGATCCAAGAAAAGAATATTGTTCTATGTGACTATTCTCCAAGTGCAGGAAGTCATAAATGCGGCTTGGTTGGGAAGAGCTGCTATTTAGGGCCTGTCGTCTCCAGGGTGACACAGGGATGGGGAAATGTCTACATTGGGCTGCCCTGCATTCTGAAAACCGGGTAGCCTCCATGCAGAATGCATCAGGAAGGGCGGGCAGCAGACTGCAGCTGACCAGGCAATCCAAAAGCCCCCAGACACTGTTATCACCCCTTTGACGCTCAGGCCCCCTGAAGCCTTGGAGAAAACACGGTGCTGTGGAAAGAACATGGATTGGAAATCAGGACATCAATCCTATCCCCACCACTTCTGTCCATTTCCTCATGGGCAGTCTTTCCAACTCCTCTTAGGCTGACTCTGTTCATCTGTCAAAAAAGGCAGCTGGTTTAGACACTCTTGAAGGTCCCAGGCAGCCTTGAGGAGTGGGCTCAGGCCTCCAGATGGGTAATTAGATCCTGGGATCCACTGGCTTCCTAGCAGGCAGCATGCCCGGCTGAGCAAGCCCTCCCCAGAGAAGGGTCAAGGCTGGCAGGTGGGGGCCACACTTTTGGCTCTTTCTCTGCCAGGCACCATCTGCTCTGCTCTGCCCTGTGGGGCTCTTGTGCCCCCGAGGACGTTCCCTATCCACTTCTGCAATGCCTTCTTTCTTGGAAGACAGCACCTCTGCCAGGCAGGCCATATCTGTGTGCAGCTTTCTCCCAGGGCCTAGCCCAACCCACAAGGATGGCACTCGGTCCACAGCCACTGATGAACAAGCAAACAGCCAGCAGCAGCTTCATTCCTGGCCCATCTCCTGCCTCTTCCGGCAGGAGCAGGGAAGTCTCACCCTGTCTTCAGCCCAGGGAGCGTGGCTGTCAAGCCTCAGCTCTCAAAAGCCAAGGGAAAATAGTACTGACAAAGGTCCTCGTGAAAGGCCACTAACCCTACTTTGTTTTCTTTCACTTGCTTGAGTTTAAGACGGAGAAGGCGATGGCACCCCACTCCAGTACTTTTGCCTGGAAAATCCCATGGACGGAGAAGCCTGGTAGACTGCAGTCCATGGAGTCGCGAAGAGTCGGACAAGACTGAGCGACTTCCCTTTCACTTTTCACCCTCCTGCATTGGAGAAGGAAATGGCAACCCACTCCAGTGTTCTTGCCTGGAGAATCCCAGGGACGGGGGAGCCTGGTGGGCTGCCGTCTATGGGGTCACACAGAGTCGGACACGACTGAAGTGACTTAGCAGCAGTAGCAGTAGAGTTTAAGAAATGATTTTCTCTACCAAATGGCCACAAATACCATGATTTGTCATGAAAAATACACATACAACTAAAGCAACCGAAAAATAAACATGATTATCATGACCTTACATTCATTCTACAAATGCTTCTTAAAAAAAAAAAATACAAGACCATCCAGAGAAAGGAAAAGGGTTCCTTAGCATTTCCCCTCTGGGGTGTCTGGGAAGCCTGATAATCCCAGAATGTCTTACCTCGTCTATTCTGGATTGCCGACAAGGGAAAGAAAACGTGAATCCCACAGGTAATTTCTTGTCCTTGATTTTTTTTTTCTCCATGAAGTCTCCCAGGCACTCTGCGACATGATCAAAAAGCTGGAGGAAGCACAAGAGAGCAGTTGGGAAGGAGAAAGAGGACTTAGCATTTCAGGAAAAATGTGAGAGATTCTCCGCCCAACACGGAAAGGAGCCTGGCTACCCTAGCTGCCCATCCCCAAGGCACCTGGTGGCCAGGTGGGGCTTTCCCTGGAGGTTCAGTGGTTAAGACTCCCCATGCACGGGATGTGGGTTCAATCCCTTGTTAAGGAACTAAGATCATGTATGATGTGCAGCACAGTCAAAAAAAAAGGAAAAGAGAAGCCAAAAAGTGCATGACTGGCAAAGAAGAGTCCCTTGAAAACAGCCTGCCTCGTGGGCCAGCACAGCTTAGGAAGCCTTTTTAAGCCTTCACGTGGCCTCTCGTGTATCACCTGGGTACTACGATGTATCATCTGGGTATTTAGGAAATGTGAAAATAAGAGAAAGTTCATCCTCCACAACACACAGGCCATGTACCGCCAGCAGCCACCCAGGCAGAGTGGCCATCTGGCCCCTTCTAACTCCATCTCTCTCTCCCTCACTCTGTCAGTTCCAGAAGCTCTGTGAGGCAATTCCCCAGCCTCCAGGCACTTGAGTGATCTCACCATCTTCGAGTTATCCACTTTTTGCTTTCAACTCAAGTTCCATATGCATGCAAAAAAAGTGCTCGCATCCTAAGTGTAGGGTTCACTGGATTCTCACAGGGGCGCCCAGACCCCCTCCCGTGTAGTCACTGCTGCCACCCAAACTCACAAGGCCAGTCGCAAGCCACTCTGACTTCCAATGCCCTTTGCATGGTTGTCTTCTACGTATAAAAGGAACGGCAGTGTGCACTCCATGGCGTCTGCCTTCTTTTCCTCTAAACTATGTGTGTGGGCCATCCACGCAGTTGTGTGAGAACCAGTGCTGGTTCTCATTGCTGCACGGTATTCTACGGTGTGAATATACTACGATTTATTAAATGAACTGCAATTTAAGTTCTAGGCATGGCGTGCTGCAATTCATGGGGTCGCAAAGAGTCAGACACGACTGAGCGACTGAACTGAACTGAACTGAATTGAACATGTTGTAGAACTTGCTGGCTCTATAACATATTGCCAGGATATGCATATGTATCTTAGAATCCACTAGAAAGATGTCGGAACACTGTTTCCCTAGCCTCTGTGTGGATACTGTCAATGACGGCAAGCTCATCACCTCCTAGGCAACTTTTTGGATTTATCCAATACCTCCCTCTTTCTCTAAAGTATATCCAGAACTGAATGTAATATTTCACATGTGCTCTGATTAAAAAAAAAAAAAGCTTAGGTGAACTAAGAACCTCCCTTTCTCTTAGCTCTCTACCTCCATTAATATAACCAAACCATATATATGCTCTTTTGGCAACCATGCCACAGTCTAGGTAACCCCTCTTTTTTTTCCACGTGGCTGTCATCTAACACTAGGCCTCCCATGTACATGGGATTGACACAGCTAATGGAGCTCCTGGAAGCCCAGAGAATGCAGCGTTTGCAGGGCTGAACCACACAGTCACAGGAAGCAAGCTCAGCCAAGGCACAGCCAACTGCCTGAAGGCTTTCTCTGCAGGGTCCTTCCCTCTGCCCCCATATTAAACTTATAGTTCTATTCAGGTTTGATTTTAACAAACGTGTTGAGGAGAGAGCCCACGGGAAGGGGTGGAGTCCACGGGGGTAGATCCCTCCCAAACGCCTGAGAAGGGGCAGGTCCCCTCCCCTCTCCTCTTCCCTCCTCATCTAAAGGGATTTGGGGGAGACCTATGCAGGGGAGGGGCTGGTCCCCAGGCTGTGGGGGTGGTGCCTGGGATAAAGGGCTATGGAGGAACAAAAACCCAGACCAGGGAGGAGTCGGGGAATGGCACAAGGACCATTTGCCAGAATACACAGCCTTCTGATTCCAGACTGAATTTACAGATAAAACACAACTAGACCACAAGCAGCGCCCACTTCCTCTCCCCACTAGGGCTGTAGTTTGAGGGGAAAAGAGATAGTTTCACCAAAACCACGGTCTACTCACTCCGGGCCACTCTGTCGGAGCTCCCTGACAGATTGAGGGGACAGAGGAAACCAAAATAAAACATCGGATAAATTGTGTGGGAGGAACCCAGGAAGGGCCCAGCCAGAGCTGGGCCAGGCATCTCGGCTGCCCCCACAGCCACTCTGTAGAGTCTCCTCGAGAGGAGGCCAGAAGTCAATATTCCCATCCCCATCTTTCCCCCGATGTCCCTGACCCAGCTCTGCAGTCTGATCTTCCTGCCAAAGGAAAGGAAAACTTGTCAGTTCTGACTTGGGAGCCTCCGTCCCTGAGTCACTATTACTGAGGCCATGGAGATAGTGGCAACTCTGACCAAGGAGACACATGAGCACCTTCCCTGGGAGAACACAGCTAAGCTTCCTGCGACCTACATTTCTGAGCGACATAAACCCATTACTAAGCCCGACAGCTTGCCCCACGTCATCTGCCGGAAGAAGCTCCAGGCTCCCCGTGGCCCTCAGGGGAGCCGGCTGGGCGGAAGGCAGGCAGGCTGCGGGCACGAAGAGGCAGGGAAGTGAGTTACACAGGGCTGGGGTGCTGGAAGCAGCCTCTGGATTGAAGTCAAACACACCCACCCCTTTTCAGCCTGCTAAAAAGGAAATGCCATTTGTGGAATGTCCCAACGAAGAGGTGACAAGCCTGCTCAGAATAGACAGGAAGCTTCCTCCAGCCTAACTCATGTCTAACCAACCAGAAAGGGAAGTTACCCGCCTCTCTGCACTCCCCACGTCATCTGCCGGAAGAAGCTCCAGGCTCCCCGTGGCCCTCAGGGGAGCCGGCTGGGCGGAAGGCAGGCAGGCTGCGGGCACGAAGAGGCAGGGAAGTGAGTTACACAGGGCTGGGGTGCTGGAAGCAGCCTCTGGATTGAAGTCAAACACACCCACCCCTTTTCAGCCTGCTAAAAAGGAAATGCCATTTGTGGAATGTCCCAACGAAGAGGTGACAAGCCTGCTCAGAATAGACAGGAAGCTTCCTCCAGCCTAACTCATGTCTAACCAACCAGAAAGGGAAGTTACCCAGCCTCTCTGCACTCAAAATTTTAGTGACTAAAAAAACATTTTTTTTTCCTTTCCTGACAACATGCACATTTATTTAATTTAAATAAATTTATTTATTTAGTATTCAAAACTCCCCAAGCTAAATAAGTGATGTTCTAAGAAGGTCACAATTATGTTTCTGAAATTATTAATGCTTAAAACTGTGCTGAAACTTTCAAGATACTTTGTGTTTCTGTGTGTGTTATGTGTGTGTGTGTAGAGCAAGAGAGAGATAAGGGTAAAACAAATAGTTAACTGGGAAATCTGGATAAAGGATATAAAAAGCTCTTTGTGCTTATCTTAAAGTTTTTTCTGAAAGTTTAAAATTATTTAGAGTAAAAGGTTTTAAAATCTATCAAAAATTCCTGCCTATGTTTGAACATGAGATCATAGCCCCAAGAATTCAGCACAATTCACAGGCTGTGAGTTTGAGCTGCTTCATGGGCAAAATGGGGCCCTTTGTGGACTAGAGTATTCTATAGATCAACAAGAAATATCAGAAAAATGGGCCACCAATATTTATTGCTAACCTCACACCAAACTTCTAGACAAGAGGTTGTCGCTTCATCCCTATTTTTCAACTGCCAACCCTCTCCTCGCTCAATCACTTGAAACTTCCTCCTTGCCCACACATTTCTACAGTATCAAAAAATTTTAGTAAAAATACTAATTAATTTATTAATTAATTAAAAACAAAGACCCAGTCTAAGAGTGTCCCACATTGCTCAAACTGTCACATCTGGAGCCAGACTGCCCAGGTTCAAATCCCAGCTTTATCACTTATGTGCTGTGTAACCCAAGGGGCTGATCACTTAACATCTGAACCTCAATTTTCTCATCTGTGAAACAGGAATAATAATAATATCTACCCACAGAGTTGTAATGATGATTAAATGAGTTAATCTGTATAAAGGGCTTATATCAGTGACATACATAACAAGTTCTATGCAAGTATTATTTGCTCTAATAATATAACACTATCATTATCCTCATCAACATCAACATCTTTTCTTTGTAAACTGCTTGAAAGGGGCAGCTGCAGAAACAGCTGGAAACAAAGTAATTTTGGAGCTGGGAAGAAGGGGACAGAGGCTGGGACAGACAAGGTCCTAGGGGCAGCAATTAGAAGAGTCATTAGCTTCAGAACTCTGAAACAATAAATATTCATGATGTGTGAGAAAGCATGATACCCAACTGTATGATCTTAATTACATAAAAATGGATGCTAGTTGTGTAAATACACAAACAAGACCTAGAAGGACACATCAAATGGTGAACTGCTCATGATTTTGGATGACTGTGTCTTCTGCTTCTTGTGTTTTTTGGTTTCCTAATATGCACATGTTAACTTTTAAGAAATAAATGTTTTTCTAAAAATCTTAAAAAAAAAAAGTCACTGCAGAAGTGATGCAGCAAGCATGCACCTGAAGGAGGGCATCCCCTTAACTTACAAACTCTGCTCCTAAAAAGTCAAGCCAAGACTCACAGGAATGTCCACGGCATGGGGGGCAAGTCCCAAAGGTGAAGGCAGGAGGCAGAGGTGGCGCCTCCCAAGGGCCATGGGGAAGAGTGACTAATCAGTATTTGTTGGCAAACAGAAGGAGCAAGATGCCAACCGGAGGCTGCTGGCCACCTGCAGAAAGGAGCAATGTGGCGAGCACTGGACAGGGTGAGGAGACCCACTTGCTGGCAGCCTTCATGCACACACCTTCATGCACACACTGAATGAATGAGCCAATCTCTGCAGCCCTGTTATGGAGGGATAGCAGAGACACCTCCGGGCAGGGGCATCCCATGAGCGATGCACCCGTTTCAGTGGCTGATAAAAAGTGGCCTAAGGACAGTGTCCCCATCAATGCTCACAGTCTGAAAAGCTCTGAAAACAACCCCCGCCCCTCCTTGGCAGCAGGTGAAAGACCAGGATTAGCCCTTTCCTCTGGTAGAAGGAAAAGGTGGAGTTTGCATCAGGTCCCAGCCACAGTAATTTAGGAACAAAGAGGAGTCAAGGGAAGGTGCTGGGCTTCATCCCAAAGTCCAGCCCAAAGCCATTAGGTTTTCTGCAGAACTTAGTCATGAACCTCGCTGTGAACACACCCTCCCTAAAACAAATATTTGGCAAGCTCTGAATAATACATATCCTGACAACAGCCATGACTTAGGAGGCGAGCTCTAAACGGGAGGGGAGGGGTCAGAACATCTGCAGGAGAGGGGGAGGAGCAGAACAGGACCAGAAACGACTGCAAGCCTGCAAGGGCTGCCCACAACCTGATCACAGGGTCCTCAGTGAGCCTGCGGCCTACCACCCACCACAACCAGATCGGGAAGCAGGAGGGTGGTCAGGCCCTTCTGAGCATGCGCATGGCCTCGGCCAGCAAATGAAGGCAGCCCTTCCGTCGGCAGGGGTTACAAGTGGAAAGGAAGGGACAGTGACTTTCCAGGCAAGGCCCTGCCCTCGCTGCTTTCCATGCCAAGGTCTCGTAGGAGACTATTCAGCTGGGAAGCCAGGAGCCCTTTAGAATAGTCCTGGGGCTCTAAACTCAGATTCCTGCTGTCCCACAAGGTGACAGCTACAACTGATGAGGCTGAGGCCTTGGGGGAACTGGGTGAGGAGGACAATGACTTGGAAGAAGGGCTTTCACCCAAGGGCTCTGCGCTCCCTCTTCTGGGGAACCACCCCAGGATCCTTAGGGAATGAATGCACTTACCCGCTGGGCCTCCTCTTTACACCCCTCACCTGAAAGGCCCAACAGCTGACAGGCCCAGTAGCCCCCTCCCATCCTCCAGTTCATTCACACAGTGGGGATTCCACCCGGGAGTCCTTCTCTATGTATGCCTGCGAGGGACTCACCCAAGGGCTCGGCCCGCCACTGCTCTGGGGCTGGTTCCTGGGAGTACCCTAGAGTCCGATGCTTAGGCCACAGGGGCTAGTCAGAAGGGAAGTAGAGACCCACCTGGCTTCCACTGCCATGCATGATGTTCTCCGGGGTGTCGTAAACCTCAGACTCCATATGAACAGCCTGGTTCTGCTCATGATTCACCTGCACCCGCAGAATTCGAAAAGAAGATCCGCCAAGATCCAGGGCGATGAAATCTCCCTTTTCTGTTAGGGAGACGATAACATCACATCAGATTCAAGTGCCCTGGGAAGGCCGCACACTTCACCCACTTCTCAACAGGGTCCGGCCCCACTTCACTGTGCTTTCTGCCACAAAACAGGAGTCATGTAGACCCCATCACACTACAGCCCCACCTGGAAGAGTGGGCAAGAGAACCCTCTCCCAGCTGGGCGTCCCTAGGTAGACAGCTTCACACAGTCCAACTGCAGAACCAAAGTATGGACTTCATTAAAGTACCAACCATCATTCTCCAATTCTTTACCCCTTCTCACAAATGGCTATGCTATCCATAAGGTAAAAAATAAAAACAGCATTTCAACTCAGAGCAAACCCTGCATCTGAGGTCTATTCCAAGCCTTGAGTTCCTTCCCCATCAAGCTGAGACACCAATTCCAGCTAGTCCATAGCTCCACTGATTCCCCAGGGGATTTTTTTTTTTAATTGTAGTAAAATATACATAACATAAAATTTTCCACTGCAACCATTTCTCAGCATACAGCCCACTGACATTAAATATGTTCACAATGTTACACAACTACCACCACCATTCTCAGAAATTTTCATCATCCCAAACAGAACCTCTATAACCATTAAGCAGTAATTTCTCATTTCCCCTGTCCCCAGCCCCAGGGAAACACTATGCTACTTATTTCTATGAATTTGCCTATTCTAGATATTTCTCATAAACAAAATCATACAATATCTGTCCTTTAGTGTCTGGCTTATTTCACACTGTATCAAGTCTCCAGGGTTGATCCATGTTATAGCCATTATCAGTAGTTCACTCCTTTTTTCAGGCTGGGTGATAATTCCTCGTATGTGTATCCATTCATCAGATACTGGACACGCCTGCTGTTTCTGCCCAGGGCATGTTTTTAACAGAAGTCCCTCCTGGTCGCACAAGAGTAAATTGGCTTGAACCGGTTTTATTCCTCACGACCAATGTGAGCAGTGACTGGGGTGGACCTCAGTGGGTTAGAGGAAGACAACAGGCCTGTGTGTCAAGATCACTGTAGAACATCAGTGGAGGTGGGCGTGAAGAGAAACCAAACCACTGAGCCTCCAGCCAGCATCCTCTATCCCAGGTCCCCTCCAAAATCAATGAAAATCTGTCAATTTTACTTCTGATGCTGCTTTATCATGGTCTCACCATCACCTTACTTTCTTGATGATGACTTTGAAGCATGAGAGTTTATAATTTTGATAAAGTGCGACTTAGCTTTTTTCTTCTGTGGCTAATGCTTTTGGTGTCATATCTAAAAATCCATTGCCAAATTCAAGGTCACAAAGATTCGTACCTAAGTCTCCTTCTAAGAGTTTTACAGTTTTAGTTCTTACATGGAGGTATTTGGTCCATTTTGAGTTAATCTGTGTATATGGTCTGACGTGGAGGTTCAGCTTCCTGCTTTGGCACATGGACAGTTGTTGCTTATTGCTGAGTTGTGTTGTGATCCAATGGACTATAACCCCCCAGGCTCTTCTGTCCATGGATTTCCCAGGCAAGAATACTGGAGCAGGTTGCCATTTTCTTCTCCAGAGGATCCTCCAGACCCAGGGATCGAACCCATGTCTCCTGCACTGGCAGGCAGATTCTTTACTACTGAGCTACCAGGCAGACACTGTCAAATAGCAACATCATTTGCTAACCAGACTATTCTTTCCCTCACTGAAAAGTCTTGACACCCTTGTCAAAAATCAAGTGGCCATAAATGTATGGATTTATTTCTGAACTCCAAACTCTTTTTTCCCCCCGTTTTGAGATGTAATTGACATAGTGAACACTCAATTATGATTCATTGATCTGTATATCTATCCTAACAGCAGTACCACACTGACCTGACTGCTTCCGAAAATTTGAAACTGGGAAGTGAAAGTCCTCCAACCCTGTTCTTTTGCAACATTGTTTTCACTATTTTGAGGCCCTTGAAGTTTTTATTTTCTTTTTCTTTTAAGTAATGGATTGTTGGGTTTCTTTTTAACTTCTTTTTTATAAACTGACACCCTCTTTGTATTTGATTCCAACATACTTTAGGCTCTGACACACTGCTCTATTTCGGAACTTAGAATGGTTGTTTGGCATATAGTATGAATACAACCAATATTAATACTTGAATTAATGAGGGTGGCAAAGGAATCGAGGAATAAACCAAAGACATTTACAACTGAATTTCTGTTCTTATCCTCTCAAGCTCTTTGAGGAAAAATCACAACTTAGGATTCTTTACATCTGCCCTTGGTACCCAGGGTAGTTCCATAAGTGCTTGGTAGCTGCCTGATCACAAGGGTTGGTGGCCCATTCATTCATTCAAGAAAGTTTGGCTTCTTGTTCACTAAACAGGAAGCAGTTATACCACTGATTGGTTGTTTGTTTTCTTAGTAACAGCTTTATGGGGAATAATTAAAATATCACAAAATCACAATATCATAAAATTTTATTTTATTTTTATTATTTGGCTGTGCCTCATGGCTCAAGGGGGCATGGGCATCAAACTCACGCCCCCTGCAATAAAAGAGTGAAGTCCTCACTGTACCACTGGACTACCAAGGAGTCTCCATCCATCACATTTTAAAGTGTACAGTTTGGTGAGTTTTAGTATATTTACATCACCACTATCTAATTACAGAAATCTTTCATCATCCACAAAAGAAACTCTATACCCATTAGCAGTCACTCTCCATTTCCTCCCAAACTGCCTCATCCACTCAGTTCAGTTCAGTCGCTCGTGTACTGGTATATGCTTCAATGCAGGTGAACCTTGAAAGCATTATGGTACATGAAAGAAGTCAGCCACAGGGGACCACATACTGTATGTGTCCACTGTAATGAAATGTCCAGAATAGGGAAATCTCTTGAGACAGACAGTGAATTAGTGGCTTGATGTCTCCCTTGGACATCAAGGAGATCAAGCCAGTCAGTCCTAAAGGAAATCAACCCTGAATGTTCAGGAAGGACTGATGCTGAAGCGCCAACATTTTGGCCACTTGATGCGAAGAGCCAACTCGCTGGAAAAGACCCTGATGCTGGGAAAGACTGACCCTGACGCTGGGAAAGACTGAGGGCAGGAGGAGAAGGGGGCGACAGAGGACGAGATGGCTGGATGGCACCAGCGACTCAGTGACATGAGTTTGAGCAATCTCTGGGAGATAGTGAAGGACAGGGACGTCTGGCGTGCTACAGTCCGTCAGTCACAGAGTTGGACACAACTTAGCAACTGAGCAAATGGTCCAAAGGAAAGAGGCCAAGTGGGAATGCTAGGAAGAAGGAGTCTCAGCTTTGTGAGAAATTCTGACCCTGATGTCATAGGTCATTCAAATTAGTTTTGGGTTTTCCCTGAGTTCTCATCAGAATCCTAATCCCTATAGTGCTTATACTACTACTGGGTAAAAAAAATAAATGTGATATGAGAGGGTTCCTTCTCAGGAGAATGAATTACTAGAACATCAGAAACACTTTACTATCATTCATTGAGTCTTTCTGTTCTCCAATTGCTAAGTACTACTTCTGTCTCATTTTACTTTTAACCCCTCTCCACTCTATGAAGTAGGTACTATTATGATCCCCATTCTCCAGATGAGCAAGTCTAGGAAGGGTTAGGGAACTTGCCCAAGCACACAGCCAATAATTGACAGAGCCAGAATTTGAATCCAAAGCCCAAATTCATAGCCATTGGATACAACTGCCTCTTGGACAGACCTCAGGAACAAGGATCCTCAGGGTCAGCATTAGAGTGAGATGTCAGCACATCAGGAATGGCTACATCGCTCTATAAACCATTTATATACAGGGAAACAACACACACAAAAGCGAACACTGTGCTAGGATGAAAATATGGGTGCTTTTCCTTCCTAACATTTTTATTTAATTAATTTATTTACTATTTTAATTTAAAAAATAAAACCAGTTATTTATTTCATGTTTTGCACTGGCTTTCATCATAACTTAAAAAAATAGCTTGAGAAATCTTGATAAATCAGTCAGGTCAAAAGTCTCATCTTCAGTTGAATCAAGGGACTAAGTAAAAGCAGGCTCTTGTGCTCAAGTTCCACGTGATGGTGGGGGATCTCTTGCTTATTGGTGTCATTGTCAACACACAACAGGAAGGAATCAGGTTTCAGGCAGCACCTCTGAAGCCCCAGCTCTCAAGTTTTCAAGTAGGATAAGTTTAAATGATCTCATCTGCCTTTAGGCCAGGGAAGAACCTGGCCTTAGGGTGCATGGGGCCGGCCCACACTTCTGCAGCTCGGAAGACCCCTGCCCCATCCTAGCCTCCCACCACAGTCTGTCCACCTCACTTCTCTCTCTCTTTTTTTTTTTTTTTTCAACAAACACAGGTCAATAGGGTTTCAGGGAGTTAGGGGCAGAGAAGGAGACCAGAAAAGTTAGCCTTGAGATGATTTGCGAAGGGGCCTTTCCCTGAAGGTATTTTACAAGAGGTCACTGTTAAGCCCAGTGCAGCCCTTGATCCTTTCCTGAGCAGTGACCCTGATTCCAGGGTGTGTTTGTGCTTGCTAAAAGAAATGGCAGTTGGCATCTCTTCTATAAATCACATTTGCAGCTCAGGAAATACGGGACAAATATTAACTCGCCTCCTCAATCTATGGATAAGGTAGCTCCAGCCAAACCTGCTGAATGACTTGCTCATGGTCACACCTGCGGCAAGGCCAGGGCCCTTCCCTCTCCTTAGTCACTCATAGACTTGCAAATACTGGGATGCTCATTAATACGTGTATATATATATATACACACACATATATACACATAAAAGTTTTATCTTCCTCATCTGGGTGATGAGCAATTTGAAGGCAAGGGCAATTCAGCATGCTTACTTCCTTCTCCCCAGTACTGAGTCCCACATACAGTAGGCAAATCAGAAAGTGTTAGCAGCTAGTTCAGTTAGAACACCTGAGTTAAATGCATGGTCTGTTCAGCCCTATCCTCTGCCAGGCAAAGGACACCAAGGAATGACTTCTGGCAAGGACAGCAAGGTGTCCAGAAAGCTTTGTTTGCTGTCTGGTGTCTCTTTAGATAACCACCCTTCCCATTTTGTTATCTGAATTGGAGGTGGGGTTGATCGCCTGTTCCATGTGACCCAAGAGCATCCAGAGTCCCCAGCTTTGGCCAACGTGATTGGTTCAGGGTGGGCACGTGACCCACATCAGCCAATCACCACCTTCTCCAAGACCACCCCAGGACCTCTAGTTTGGAGATGAGGTGTCAGCTACAGCTGCTGGGGCTATCTCTGCCCCCATAAGGGAGAGGCAGCCACGAATGAAGCCTTGGTTAAGAGACAGATGAGGCCCTGGTTACAGGAGCCAACTTACAACTACCTTTTCCATTATGTGAACTTAGAATTCCCTTTCTTGCTTATACAACTTTGAGTTAGATTTCTTTCAGTTACAAGCAGAGGCTGCTGGGTTCAATATTCTTTACTGGGCAATGGGTGCTCCAAATACCAACTTGCCCTCCATAAAGGATGCATCCTCCCCTTTATCTCAGTTGGTCCCCTCATTCAGAGCTGTGGTGTTCAATCACCCAGCTGCAGAGGAACCAGAGCTGTATAGTCTGTGGGCTCATCCACATTATGAGGGGTATTGGGGTGGGGGTGAGACAGCCTGCCTTTGTTTCCACCCTTTTTTTGTCTCCTCCCTCCTATTACATCACGGGATGCTGGTGAATTCTGAAAAGCTCTGACATTTTCCTCCAGGGCTAGATCTCTACATTCGGGTCTGATGGATAGGGGTCCTTTGGCCACATCAGATGGGAAGGGCCTTCCAAAGCTGGGAAATTCTTCCAAAGAATTCTTTGTTGTTGTTTAGTTGCTAAACTGTGCCTGATTCTTTTGTGACCCCATGGACTGTAGCCTGCCAGGCTCCTCTTTCCATGGGATTTCCCAGGCAAGAATACTGGAATGGGTTGCCATTTCCTTCTCCAGGGGATCTTGCTGACCCAGGGATCGAACCCACATTTCCTGCATTGGTAGGCAGATTCTTTACCACAGAGCCAACCAGGGAAGCTCATTAAGAATTCTTATAAAGTCATTTATTAAGTTATAATGAGGACCAGCAGAGCAATGACTCTCTGTAACTCTCATGGTGGTTTGCAGTTTCCAAAGCACTTTGATCCTTTTGACAGCCTTGTGAGGCAGGCACACGACTGCCACACCCATTTTACAGATGAGGAAATGGAGGCTTGTAGCAGTTAAGTGACTTCTCCAAGATCACACAGATAATAAGCAGCAGAGCCAGAGATTAATCCAGTGGTCTGAAACTCTATTTTTTCCTTCAGTTCAAGTTCAGTCTCCTTGCAGCAGTTGACTTCCTTTCTTACTTCCTCTTCAAATCTTTGGCTTCAACCTTCCTGCCTGCTGCTGCCGAGACTTCATCCTACATTTCCCATTTCCACTGAAGCCAAGAAGAACTGCTCTTCTATAGAAGGCTCATTAAACAAAGCATCTGAAGGGCCCCTGGCAACTCTCCACTTTCTAATGACAGCCATTATTACCAGCAAATAACGGAAAACAAACACTGAAACAGATGTCTCTCTTGAGTCCAGACCTGTGCTGGAATACAGGGCAAACAAAACTCAGCATTCATGAAATGCCTCCCGTTGCCTGCTCCATGAATTAATCCTGTACACAAGACACAAAGCATCCTGTCTGCAATCCTGCTAGCCAATGAGAGTTTACACCTTCATCAGAAACCCAACTGGAATGCTAGGCATTTAGGAGATTTCATCAAATGAGAGAATTTCTGAGATAATCCAACCATCTTCCCACATAAGGACAGAGAAAGGTAAGTAAACAGCCCAATGCAGTGAGAAAAGGAAACGTTTTCCTTCCTTTGGGTGGAAAGCAGTATATCTTAAGCCCCACCAATTTAACTGTGAGTGTGCTAAATCGCTCCAGTCATGCCTGACTCTGCGACCCTAAGGACTGTAGCCCGCCAGACTCCTCTGTCCATGAGGATTCTCCAGGCAAGAACACTGGAGTAGGTTGCCATGCCCTCCCTCCAGGGGATCTTCCTGACGCAGGGATCTTATCTCCTGCACTGGCAGGTTTGTCCTTTACCACTAGCGCCACCTGGGAAGTCCAGGAAGAAGTGTGTTAGTCGTTCAGTCGTGTCTGACTCTGCGACCCCATGGACTGTAGCCTTCCAGGCTCCTCTCTCTATCCATGGGATTTCCCAGGCAAGAATACTGGAGTGGGTTACCATTCCCTTCTCCAGGGGTTCTTCCTGACACAGGGATCAAACCCGGGTCTCCCGTATTGCAGGCAGATTCTTTACCACCTGAGCCACCAGGGGAAGCCCAGACCACACCACAAATCAAACATTCTAAACTTATCCTCTGGGTGAAGAGCACACTAAGGAACCACAAAGCAGAAACAAGGGAATCTTCAACTCAATTCGCCCTCAAGGAGCTTGCAATCTAATTGATATTTACAATATCCTGAGTGATAAATGACAAGATGAGAAAAAAAGGGGAAGTTTCCCAAGTGAGAATCAAAGTCAGGCAGGCCTTCTGACAGAAGCTGGATACGGATGGGCAGCTATCCCCAGAAACTGGGCACCTTTGAACAAGGGTTTCTGTTTAGCCAAGTTACCAGCATAAAAAAGCTTCAGTATCTTCCTCTTTTATGTATTATTCATATCTTTCCCATTGCAAAAAGGATATGCAGCAGCTAAAAGCCACTTTAGGGTTTTGCGTCTTTTTTTAACCTAATGTATAGATTACTTGAGAACAATTAAAGAAAAAGCACTGCCCATTAAAATCGTCAAAAGGGGGGAAATTAACAAAAATGGGCTGATAACATTTTCAAAAAAATCAATACAGTTTCAAAAGCCAACAGTTTTCAGTAATCCAGTCATCAGGGTCAAGGTCAGCAGGAAAGGAAAGGTTTGTTTCTCCCTCTGACTTGGAAGTCACATCACTGCTTGACGGGCAGGGGCACCTCTCCACTGCAGTGACTCCAATTTATCCTTTGGTGGTTTGGGATTACCACTAATTCTGTCACTGACTATAATTATACAGGTGAAGCAGTAATTAACATCTTGAAAAGAGACTAGCATCATGGTTTACTAAGAAGGAGACCCACATTCTGGCTCCTCCAAGGGACCTCACGGTTGCAGGCACTTCCATCAAAAAGTGGCAGGGACCGGACTGGTGTCCAAGGCCTTGGTATCAATGTCAGTGTCTATGTGGAGCTGGAGGGACCATTCCAGGAGGAGTGTGGGCCTCTGGACACCTGACTTGAGCCCACCCATGAATATTAGGAACAATTATAGAGAGAGGAGCTATACAGTATTTTATGGTTGCACAGTATCCCCACCAAAGGTATAGAAGTCCTAACCCTGGGTACCTGTAAATGTACCTTATTTGGAAAAGGGTCTTTTTAGATGATGTAATCGAATGAAGAGGAGGTCATGAGTGTGGGTTCTAATCTGACTGGCATCCTTATTAGAGGAAAATGCCACATGACAACAGAGGCTGAGAGTGGAGAGATGCGGCTGCATGCCAAGGAACGTCAGAGACTGACAGCCACCACCAGAAGCCAGGAAGAGGCAAGGAGAGACTTAATCCAGTGTCTCAGAAGGAGCACGGCCCCACGGACACCTTGATTTTGGACTTCAAGCTTCCAGAACCGGGAGACAATCACTCTCATTTAAAGCTGTCCGGTTCATGGGACTTCATTACAGCAGCCTTGGAAACTAACACAGAGCAGAAGAAACAGTCCCCAGGGAGGGCAGAGGGAGGCGGAGCTGGGGAAGGGCTGGCCGTGCAGGCCAGGGGAGCCAGGGCCTCAGGGTGGGTCCTGGTGGCTCAGGGCTTTGGCGTCTCCCCTTCCCCCTGATCTCAGCACTGCTCTGCGCTCCCGAGAGGCCCTGAACGTTCGGGCCCACTCACTGCACTTCACGCTGGACACGAGAGAGGCTCAGAAGGAGGCACGGGGCCCAGGCTGCTGGCTCCAGTTCCACGAACTCTAGGACAGCATCTCCCAACATGGGCGTAATCACCACCTACATCATCACATTTAAGACACCACTGATTGTGGACACATCGTTATTTTATATAATGCGAAGAGAGAAAAAATTGCTGCTCAAGGTAATTTATAGAGGCAACTACTGCACAATGCACTGCTGATTTCAGAGGACTCAACAACAGAGACAAAAGTAGGGTCTCAAAATAGATGAAATATAGTAGTAAATACTGGGGGAAAGAGCAAACAGGTTTGGGGAAAAGGCAGGTAGCCAGGTTTAACAGGTTTCTCTCCTGCAGGACTGCTCAGGGCCTTTAGCACCCTGGTATCTGCTTCCAATCTCTTCTTTCGATTTCGTTTTGATTTTCCATGCCACGTACATATGGGATCTTAGTTCCGACTAGGGATCAAATCCACGCCCCCTGCGCTGGAAGCACAGGGTCCTAACCTCGGGACTACCAAGTCCCTGCTTTGGATCTCTAAGAGGGATCTTTGGAAATATTGTTTTTCCCAAATAAGAATGCATTTGGAGCCCTGTTTTCAAATGGCTAGATTACCAGTGTATCTGGATCACACTTTGAGTCCCTCAGCCCTAAAAATAGTGTGTGAAGGTATGACGTAGGGCACCCCCTGCTGACACACGGGCCACGGAAGGGAAGCTGGCTTGCAGGCAGCTTTCAGGAGGAAAGGGAAGGAACCTCTCATGGGACATGCCAGCACGGGGCCAGTCACACAAAATCAGGGGTCCCCCAAAGCATCAGGCATCCTTCTGAGTTATTTAAGCAAAGCCAGAGCGGGGGCCCTGGGGGGCCGCGCTTCTATCTTATCTCCCTTTCCCCCTTCTCTCAGCGGACAGCATGCAGAGCCACATCTCTCCTACAGAATTCAACTAACCTGGTAAAGACACAAATGCTTCTGGACATGGGTGCCATTCGGGATTGGGAAAGTAGGAGAAAGCTACAAAGCCAAAGACATGAGGAAAAAACCAGGGGACACCGTGGCCTGGTCACTCTGATGGCCAGAATCTCCTCGGTAGTCATAAAAGAGCCTAAACTGCTGGTGGGCAAGACCTCAAGGAAAACAAAAGGATAAAAGTGGAGTAGATTTTAAAAAGTCAGGAAACATGAGAGATACAAGTACCAGTGTGTGTGTGTGAAGTAAACTCCACCTGTGGCCATAGGGCACACAAGAGCACCCGCCCTTCCATGGTGTCCCAGTCTCGTTCGGGACTTTAAAGGCCGGCTGCTGGCACAAGAGGACCTTCCCATCGCAGCCAGTCACTCCAACATGCAGTACACCTGCCCGTCTTTCATAAACATCAGCTGAAACAGCTGCAGTTTTCCTGATGGCCATTTTGAAGGCTGCATATCAGATGCCTCAAATCACAGCTTTAAATGAGTTCCAGAGCAGGGAAGAAATAGCAGGAGAGTGTAAGGGCCATACTCTCGGAGTGTATACTCACAACTCCAAGAGAAATCTGACGTTCATAATCTCTCTCCCTCCCTTGCATATAGCAGGTGAACCCCAGCCTAGAGTACAGAACCCAGGTCAAGGCGGGATTCCTGGGCATGTGCTAAGCTGGGGTAGGCACAACACCCACCACTGGGTCAGCCAGACAGAATGCCTCCACTGAGCAGGCCAAGGCCAGGCTATGCCCTCCCAGCTTCCACTCTGCCAAGTGGAGGGACTGAGGCCACTCCCCTAGGGCGGGGGCAACGACAATCCTCAGGAAGCCCCCAAATGCCCCCTGAGGGACATGAGCCACAAGATACAGACCAAGAGGTAATTTCCCTTTTCTAATCCTACTCCCCTCACCATTTCTCTGCTTGAGGGGCTACCCTGACTTAGCATCTATGAAATTTGTTCAAATGGGGACCTGAATCTCCCCTCTGGGCCTGACATCCACCTGGCCATTAGGACTGCTGCTTATCTGGGATAGTACGGGGAGGCCTTGGTGTCCTGATGGAGAGATTCTCCTAACATGAACTTTTGGCTTGTTCTGGAGCCTTTCCTGTCCTGGAGATGTAAGAGTAATTCACACAGCATCTGGAAGATCCATGAACACTATGCTCTCTTTCCACAAGTCACTAGACAGTCAGGACAATCAAGGGAGGTCAGCCTGGTCCAAACATGGTCCCCTATCACATGACAGAATCTCAACAAACATAAATTGGATGGATGGATAGGTGAATGGATGGATGGGAGAACAGATGGATGGAATGGTGAATGGATGAATAACTGGATGACTAAGTAAATGAACAAATGAATGAAAGCTGGAAGGATGGTTTCACAGAGCATTCAGCCCTGAGAGCCCAATCTCTGGGTTGTGAGACTCACCTGAGCCATCGGGAATAGACCTTACAAACGTTGGCAACATCTTGACTGTGGCTGTCGGATTAAAATCCCGGGAGAGGCCATTCTTATCTCCTTTTTGAAACGATTCATGATATCTAACAGAGTTTCATCAGAGAGCCGCATGGCATAGAGATACTTGTCAATCTGGAGGAAGGATGAGAAGAAAAGAAAGTGAGGCCAAGGCTGAGGAAGGTCGTTTCAGCTCCCGTCTGGTTGGAGGAGGACAGGGATGGCAGGGTGAGGTACTCATCTGCTGCTGCTACTGCTAAGTCGCTTCAGTCGTGTCCAACTCTGTGCGACCCCATAGACGGCAGCCAACCAGGCTCCTCTGTCCCTGGGATTCTCCAGGCAAGAACACTCGAGTGAGAGGAGCCCATCTAAGACCATACAGATCCATGGGCCCTGGAGCACCCACGCTGATCCACCCTTGAGTTGCCATCAACCATGTTGCCCAGAGCAGGTTTGCTGCTCTGGTTCCTCTCCTGTAAAATGAACGAGACGCCTCCAAGGTCCCTATCAACCCTCGAATATTACATGGAAACTGTCCTTCGATCCCCAAGCACATGCCAGAGGCACATTAAGCCTCCACGTGACTCCTTCCCTCTGGCTCATCCTCACATGGATGGCAGTGCCCCCATCACCTGGGGCTCAAATCCCAGCTCCATCACTTAACAGCTGTGTGAATTTCAGTTTCCTCAACTGAAAAACTGAGATGATAAATAGAACCTACTTCGCGGAATGTTACAAGATCAAAGGAGACAGAGAAGCCCCTGGAACACAGAAAAGTGCTCAACAAACATCAGCTATTTCCAGGATCCTGAGGCAGTGGTGCTGGTGGGTTTCCCTAGGCATGACTTCTGGGTGAATGGAAATTGCGAGTGAAGGGCTGGCGCCCTTCAGAACATGCTTTCAGGCCCAGGGCACAGAGACCTTAACCTCACTACCCCCAAAAGGTCTGGAAGAGCCCAGGTTCCCATGCCTGTGTGCCAGGGCCCATGTGCCCACTCTTCCAGATCAGACCACCCCTGACTCAACCAGGACTGAACCAACCTGCCCCTCTTCCTGGGCTACCAGCTCTACTCCAGGCTCCAGGCTCCCACCCTCAGGCCTCCTTGTCGTCATTTGTTTTTCTTTCTTCATAGTACCTTCCCAATGACCCTCCTAAAAAGTATTAACTGGGCGCCTACTACATGTCTGGCTCTGGGTTAGACACCTGTCCTCATGGAGTTCTCCGGAAGTCTCTCTGTCTCCTGGCTCATTCTTTCTGCCACGTCCTGCTTTAGGAAGCCCTGATAACCATGTGCCTGGATTCCTGACTCCTGACTCATTCACTGCAATGGTTTCCAGTTTTCAATTTCTCTCCCTTTTTAATCTATCTTCTACACCATGACCACGTTTTGCCTTTTGTTGGGGGAGGGAGGGCGGGAGGCAGGGGGCTTGTCCAGGATATTTCACTTTCTTAAAGTGGGACCCTGATCACTTCACTCCCTTGCTCAAAACCTTGCAATGCCTCCCATGTCCAAGGCCTCTACGCTCTGCAGGTGCAGCTCTGGGCTCTCTGACCTCCAGCCAAACCTCTCCTACCGTTCCTGGGAGGTGCCTGGGTTCTCCTGTCAAGCCACCCTTCCTTTTCTTCCCACTCAAATCTCACCTCCCCTTCAAGGTTCAATCAAATGTCACCTCCTCCAGCAGACGTCTGAGACCCTCAGGGTCCAGATAAGGCCTCCCTCAGCACTCATCTCTCCACATGGTCCAGCCTGGCTCACTGCCTGCTACACCTGTCATGGGGACAGTGTCTGCTCCATTCACCTTGACCTCCCAGGAGCTTCACACAGAGCAAGCTCTGGGTCGATGAAGAGGCTGATTTATGACTCAACGAGGCTGCTGAAAAGGCCTCTGATGCTGACTGGCTTCTGAGGATGGGATCTCATGCTTACATTTCAGGGTGGCTGGAAACACTCAACCCAAGGACACAGGGTAATTTCTGCATATCTTGCTCCGGGGCAGCCTTCTAGCTCTGCATTCCTGCCTCCTGCTGCTCCCAGCCCTGCCTGTCTCCAGTCTCACAGACAAGGCAAGACTCCTCCAGCGTTCTCTGCGGCCTGTGCCCTCCCCCACCCCCATCTCTTCCACCACAATCACCTTTTCCTTGCCCCTTTGTAATAAAGAGAAGGGCAATCAGAAACTGCCGAGAGCTGGAAGAGAAATGGCCAGGACACAGCCCCAGGAGACGTGCTCTGTTCTACCCAAGGCTGGCAGCGCCCATCGGCCTCTTGCTGCAAGTCATGGCGACCATGTGCTGGTCGGAAGAGGCAGTCGCTCATGCGTGAGCCACTGAAGCGCAAGGCGGGCGGCGGGGGCAGCTACTGAGTGCAAGAGCGCATCAGGGCACAAGCGAGAGCGAAGGCCGAAGACAAGGGAGGTAGGGTGGTCTGTGTGATGACGGAGCACACAGCGCAAGAACGAAGCAACTGGAAAGACTGTCAGGAGCGAAGCCGTGCGGGGCCTGATAAGACAGGTGGACAAACTTAGACTCTAAATGTGACTCTACTGAGTATTCAGCCGTGAGATGTGTCTCGGAAAGATCAAGCTGTATGCTGGGAGGGGACGGGTGAGCAGGAGCAGAGAAGAGACAGTCACGGCGCTCCTCTGGCATCTGGACGTGTTTTCCCTACCACAGTCCTCACCCTCCTTACGTTCATCTGTCTACTGACATGCCTGTCTCCTCTGATAACTCATGAGTTTCCCAGGGAAAGGAAACATGTCGAGTAGACCTTTAGAACTACCTGGTTGCCTGGAACAAAGGAGGAATTCAATGAATGCTGGGTGCAAGAATACTTTTTATATCAGAGTTTACAGTATATCAAGTGCTTTTGTATCCAATACATCATTTTACCTTCAAAATGACCCTGTCAGGGGGACATTCTTTTTTTTTTTTTTTTTTAGGGGGACATTCTTTTTTTTTTTTTTTTTTTTTGTATTCAGCCGTGAGATGTGTCTCGGAAAGATCAAGCTGTATGCTGGGAGGGGACGGGTGAGCAGGAGCAGAGAAGAGACAGTCACGGCGCTCCTCTGGCATCTGGACGTGTTTTCCCTACCACAGTCCTCACCCTCCTTACGTTCATCTGTCTACTGACATGCCTGTCTCCTCTGATAACTCATGAGTTTCCCAGGGAAAGGAAACATGTCGAGTAGACCTTTAGAACTACCTGGTTGCCTGGAACAAAGGAGGAATTCAATGAATGCTGGGTGCAAGAATACTTTTTATATCAGAGTTTACAGTATATCAAGTGCTTTTGTATCCAATACATCATTTTACCTTCAAAATGACCCTGTCAGGGGGACATTCTTTTTTTTTTTTTTTTTTAGGGGGACATTCTTTTTTTTTTTTTTTTTTTTAGGGGGACATTCTTAATCCCCATTTTCTAGTTGTAGAAATTGAGGCTTCAAGAAGCTAAGTGGAGCCTACCACTGCTCCCACCCCTTGGGGAAGGCCAGTCCCCTCTACTGTGCAGGCATCAGGCCCAAGCAAAACTGCTGAGACTTTCTAGCTGGACAGGGAGAAACTTCTAGAAAGAGCAGGGCTCCACAGCCAGCCTGCACTCAAGGTGCAGCTCAGCACAGGGACAGTGATCCCAGAAGCCCGATGTTTTAGGACAGCCCAACAAAGCCAAATAGAGCCAAGAAGCTCATACAGGAAAGCAGGCTAGGGAAACGGATGCCAGGCAACCTGGCCCCCAGGTGTTGAAGGAAGAAGGGCTTTCCCTCTCTGGTTCATGGTCATGAATCATCACGTGGTACAACTCCTCTCAGTGGAGATGTGGAAATCGGGGCCAGAAAAAGGGTACAGCACAGGGCAGAGCTGGAACTGACTCTGAAGCCTCTAGGATCTCAGGTGGCACCTTCCTGGTCCTCAGAAGCCCAGGAGGGGCCTCTCAACAAGAGCACAGATCCGAGCTGCAGTACCCCAACCCTGCTCAGCCAGGCAGGCACCTGGTGCAGGGCTCAGCAGACTCGCATCATAGGACTGTGGCCCTTTTAGCAGCCCAGGAAGCACTGGAGCCAAGTCAAGAGACCCTTGCAGGATACTCCGTGGGAACCAGAGTGCCCAGAACCCCATCAAACAAGGGGCCTCTTTCCTCTTGTTCATCAGATGAGCCCTGCCTGGCAGCTGGCTGGCTGCCCTCTGTCCCACCTGGGAAAGAAGCTGGGAATGGGCAGTGGGTGGAGGGAGGTAGAAAGGAAGGGGGTTCTCCTGTTTGCTCCAGAGCTCTGCAAGAACCCTAGTGCAAGAGCTGTTTTTCTTATAGAAGGTGGACCCAGAAGCCCGGGAGGGGAAAATGAGAGAGGCAGGGCCGGAGAAGGACAACTTCTGGCTTTGGAAGATTTGGCCAAAGTTGTGGTCCTCTCAGTTTTCCTACTTCTGCCCCCTCTCCAAACAGCTCCAGATCTTTTCCTCCCTACTCTCTCTCCCTACCTCTCACATTTCCACAATCCTTCCTCTTCCCTTAGGATACTGCCTCCAAACTCTGCTGCTCTAGCCAAACACTGGTGTCCAATGCATCCCACACGTGCCTTCAACTCCTAGCTCTACATTTTGGTGACAGGAGGGCACAGCACCTCTTCTGGTGGCTTCAAGCTGCAAGCCATCTAACATAGGATGTCTATCACAGACACAGACAGAGGCTCCCAGGAGTCTGTGATAGGAACTCCTTGGGCTCTGGAGAGCTCACGTTCACACTTGGTGTCTGAAACGAGCATGCAAGACTCGGTCAGACTGGGAAGGAGATGGGGGCAGGGGTGCCAAGGTCCCAGACACCACACGCCACGCTGGATCCTGCAGACAGCTCAGAGGCAGGGGGGATGTCGGAAGAGAACACAGCCTCACCAAGCCCCGCAGAGCCACCCAGCCAGCAGAAGTACCCAGTGGCCCCACACTGGTCTAAACTCAAAAGTATCTGTGCCCAAAGCCACCTCCTGTTCCCAAACATGCATTAAAAAAACAATTCAAGACTGGACATGCCCAAGAGAATAGGCCAATTGTGGCAGGAGGCACTGTAACTACTGGCGATTCGGGCACTCTAACCCCTCATGGCAAGGGGCATAGCCATGGAAAATTTTTCACTCCCTCTCTCAGCAGAGCAACAGATGTGCCTGAAGTGGCTCAGCACAGGCCTGTGAAGTGAACATCCCAAATGAGAGTTTTACTCACAGAGGAAACTGGGGAACAGGCAGGGAAGGGTTAAGAAGGACTCTTGCTTAAGGGCAGAGCAGAGATTTCAACATCAGATGCACTTCTCTTTCTTAAGGGGACTGACTCAGGAAAGAATGGGTCCAGGGTGATGAATATTATTTTAATGAGCACTCATGTTTGCAGAGGACTCTGCCATTTACACACATGACTTTCACATATTATCCCATCTGGATGTCATAGAAAGGGAAGAAACGAGCTCGTGGATGTCAGGTGGCTGGCATGAAGTGGGGGCTCAGTGTGTTAGTTCCCTTTCTCCCAGCACAATATGTCAGTGAAGCAGGCAGGAAAGATATCATTATCTTCACTTTATAGCTGAGGAAATGGAGACCCATGACTCATACAGTCACGTGGTTTTTAAGTGGCAGCTGGACCTAGACTCCAGTCTTCCAGCCCCTCTTTGGGGACTCCTCCTTATGGATTTCTATTCTTTCTCACATGTGAGAAGCACCCAGGGCTGTGGATGAAGAGTACCGAGTTCCATACCTGTCATTTATTAGCTGTGTGACTTTGCACAAGTTACTTAATCTCTCTGATTCTTGATTTCCTCTTTCAAATGGGAATAATAATATTTTCGCTTCCCAGGTGGCATGGTGGTAAAGAATCCGCCTGCCAAGGCAGGAGACATAAGAGACACAGGTTCGATCCCTAGGTCTGGAAGATCTCCTAGATTAGGAAATGGCAACCCACTCTGGTATCTTTGCCTGGAAAATTCCATGGACAGAGGAACACGGCAGGCTACATACAGTCCATGGGATTTCAGAGTCGGACGCAGCTGAGCACACACGCCATACTTTCACCTCAGAAAGCTACTGGGAGAATTTTAATAATGTGTCAAAAACTCTTCCCATCCTTCCACTGAAATGACCAAAAGGGAATCCATCTCTCTCACTCACCTGTCTAGCTCATAATCACATGCCCCTCATTCCTTTTACCTAAATATCTAGAGAAATGCATTGATTATCAGATATTCTAACCCATCTTGTAAAAAAGAAAATGAAAGGCAGGTGGTCACTTGCCTGAAATCATAGCAAATGAAAGATTCTCACAAAAGTCCTCTGAGATGTTTGGATTGTTTTATTCTTTTCTTTTAAACTAACAGTAAGTTATATATACTTATTATTAAAGAACACAAACAAGGCATAAAAGTACTAATAAAAAGTCTGAGTTCTTCCCTCAATCTCCCCAAAGAGGTCCTTGCTAATACAGCTTTATGTTCTAGGGCAGCTTTCCTACTTAAACATCCATGCATACAGAGCTTGGTTTTTTTATATTTTGTTACAAAAATGGAATCATATTATAAACAGTTTCTCCCTTGAAACCTTAACTCCATTTCTGTTTCTTCTGGGAACTTTCTCTAAGACTCACACTAACAGCCAACTTAGATTTTAGGAAACTGCCTGGCTCAAGGATACGCCATGGACTGAGCAGTGTACACACTTACGTCGGATTCCAGCTTTGCCATTTTGCAGGCACCTCAGTCTTTCCATCTGTAATGTGGCTGTGTTCGCCTGACTTTGACCTACGAAGGCCTTCTACCTTGCATGGTGCTTTCGTGTGCTGATCCTTAAGCTATCCTGTCCAGAGAAGCAGGGCAGGTGCCATCACATCCAATGCCCTTAGGAAAAATCAGAGTCTAGAGAGGTTATTCTACTGGCCACGGTGACCACCTGGTGACTCAGACGGTAAAGAATCTGCCTGTAATGCAGGAGTCCTGGGTCCGATCCCTGGGTCGGGAAGATGCCCTGCAGAAGGGAATGGCTACCCACTCAGTATTCTTGCCTGGTGAATTCCATGGACAGAGGAGCCTGGAGGGCTGCAGTCCATGAGGTCACAAAGAATCGGACACAACAGAGCGATGAACACTTTCGAGGTGATCACTGGTCAGCGAGAAAGCTGGAGTGGACATCAAGTTCCTGGTTCTGGGCTCCTTCCTCAGTACCCCTCTTGCTCAGCCCAGGGCGAACCCAGCCCCAGGGTCAGAGAGCAGGGAGTGTGGGAAAACGGTGGCATTAATGCCACCACTCTGTCCACTACAGAAGCAGTGTACAGGCTCCCTTGCCTCACCAAAAGCACACTCTGATTATTCTGGAGGCCTCATTCACCCCCCAGCAGCCACCAGCGATCTGAATTGCTCATTTCATTTTCCTTTTCACACCATCCTGGGAAGGACGCTCAAAGGCCATAGCAAACCCAAAGGTCCTGGCCTAACGGCACCCTCCGCCATGGTGGATCTCAAACCCAAACCCCACTCTGGCAGGTCCAACCCCCTTCCTGCCTGCCCAGCCCCACCTCACCACGGAGGGTGGCAGCCCAGGAAACCTACCTTTCTAGCCTACTTTTGGTAGCTAGTCCCTGAGCAGGCAGGGCACTAGCCACAAAAAGAGACATTTTGGACGCCCTGGGTTCCCTACCAGAACCACCCGTCCCGGGCACCCTCCTGCCTTCTGCCTACTGATGGTCCTTCCTGACAGATCCGCTTCCACTTGACTGCCTTGGCCCGTCAATGCCACTCAACACCCCGCTCCTTTCTCCACGCGCACTCCTCCAAAGGGCGAGGTGATCCACGCGCCCAGTACCAGCTGCCGCTCTTCTCAGCATCCCCTTGGCCCTTGTGCTCAGTGTGGAGGAAGCAACCTGCCTGGGGACAGCGGCAGTGAGTCCTCCCCGGGCACCGCAGTGACACGTGCATGGTGTGTGCCTCCCGCCAAGCCGGGAGTGCCAGGGGTGCAGGGCCCACGCTTCCAGGCCACTGGTGTCCCAACCCCCTCAGGTGGCTTCCCAGCTGGGCTGAATGGCTGCTCTCCTGGGTGAACAGAAGCCTCCAGTGACGCCTAACCCAGGAGGTCATCTCAGAAGGGTTTGCTAGCTCAGATAAAGCAGGAGAGTCCTCTTCCCTGAATGACACAGGCCTTCTCCAGCACCAGCCCCTTACTGCAGCCTCACGGTGACTTGTGTGGAGCCAACAGCCCCTCTGTGAGGGAGGGACTGCTCCAGGCACTCTACGATCCCCCACCCTCACGACATCTGCACCCTGGGGTCCAGGGGGACACAAAAGGTCTACAGATGACCAGCAGTCTCCACTGTCCGAGGTGGCCAGAGGCTGCTGAATACCTGAGAGAGGAAACGTGTTTGGCAAAATAAACTCCATTTTAGAGGCTTCTAGAGACAGCTGTGTGTGCAGACAGCCTCAAGGCATCAGGGTCCCTTTGGCAGGTTCAAACACTGTCCTCAGAGGCTCCCTTTCCCAGGCCCTTTCCAAGGTGCAGATACAGCTCTCGGTCCTTTGTGCTTCTGAACGGTTAGTTCCATTTCAGTGGGCATGGACTGAGCATCTATTAAGCACCAAGTACTGTTCATACAACACTTCTGTTTAATCACAACAAATCAGGAGGAAAATGGGATCCCCATTCTTGATGAGGAAACTGAGGTTCTGGGAACCCAGATAACGGCAAGCAGCTCTGGAGTCCCTGCTGGACGCTTCAGCCTGCCCTGATCTAAGCAGCACACTTGCAGGGTGGGCGCTGTCAGCCCCATTTTACATGGGAGGAACCTGGGGTCAAGCAGCCAAGGGAAAGGCCCGAACATCCAGCATCTAGGATTTAGGGCGGCTCTGGGTTCAGACCCTGACCCAGTGCTCCCCAGACTCCTCTTGCTAGGAGGACCGCAGGAGGCCAAAGGTCATGCCCAACGTCCTCCTGGTGACCTTGGCTCCTGCTATGAGGCACTTTCTGCTGGTGAGAGACCAAGCCCTTGCCCAGGATGAGAACACAGCTGTCATACTGAACTAGCTAAAAATAAAGGAGGTACCCAGTCCCTGAAGGTGAACAGAACCACCCTGGAATGTGGCAGGACAAGAACAACAGGCTGCATTCTGGGCCTCGTGGTCAATGGCTTGGGCTAGAGCCAGGCTCCAGACTCACAGTTTCCAATGTCTCAGGAGCCTCCAGGCAAGGGAAGAGAAGATCCAAAGTACAGACAGCTTTGCTTTCACCACGAGATATCCAGACCCCAGAGTCATGGTTCCAAAGTACTGCATGGTGGGGGCAGAACAGTCTGGAAAGCAAAGGACCTCAGCCCTCCTCCAGCTGCACGGATCCCTCCTATAACCTTAGGCACATCACTTCCATCTGTGTTTTTCCTATCAGTAAAAGAGCATCATTGAAAACTACCCTCTCGTCATCACATAGGTGGGCATTGGAGCTCCATGACACCGTGGATTCCTCAGAATTCAAGATTTCAGAATCCTATGGTGGCCAAGCAGAATGGGACCCAGGATTCCTGCCCAGCTCAGGGGTCTAGCCACCTACCCTCTGTTATCCAGGAAGCTGCACTCCTTCTGCAGGTGCCTACAGGTTTGCTCTGGATGAGCAATGATCACATCTGGCATTTATGTAATTCAGCACACTTTCCAAGAGTTTCCATACCCATTTTCTGATTTATAATAAATGGGCAATGAGACACAAATCACCTCCTCTGACAGATAAGGACACTGAGACCCAAAGAGCTTGACGCCCACCTAACAATACTGCTTCAGCTACAGGGATCCTTGAGGGAGAAAGGATTCCAGTCTCCTGGTTTTACAGATGAGGAAATCGAGGCCCAAGGACCCCAGGAACCTACTGCTTTAAATGCAGAGTGCCTCTGTCCAAACTTCTGAGCCATAAAATTCACTTCTAGCAGAGTGCTTCCAGCAGGAATATAATGCAAGGCACATATGCGATTTAAAATTTTCTAGTACCTACATTTTTTGAAAAGGTGACTTTAATTCTATATAACCCAATATATCCAAACTATTATTCCCACATGTAATGAATATCTTTTAAATTATCGATGAGCTATATTATATATCTTCTTTGTCATACAAAGTCTTCAAAACCCTGTATTTTATGTTCAACAGCACAACTCAAACCAGACTTGCCACATTTTAAGTGCTTAATAGCCATACGTGTGGAGAAGGCAATGGCAACCCACTCCAGTACTCTTTCCTGGAAAATCCCATGGGCGGAGGAGCCTGGTGGGCTCTCATCTATGGGATTGCACAGAGTTGGACAGGACTGAGCGACTTAGCAGCAGCAGCAGCAGCAGCCACACATGGCTAGTGGCTCTTGTTCTGGACAGCACGGCTCTAGCACTCCAGTCACATTCCCATCATGGGAGCCTTGAGTGACAATTTCTGCTAGGAGGCCACTGCCATGCACTGCTGTGGAAGCCTAAAGCCCTGGACCAAAGTCCTGGATCTGCATGCGCAGTGACAGCCACCCACTGGTGTAGGCAGACCTGTGCCCCATCCCAGCTCTTCTGTTCTCTGGCCAGCAAAGATCACGTCAATTCCACTTTCTGAGGCTTCTCGACTTAGCAGCAGCAGCAGCAGCAGCCACACATGGCTAGTGGCTCTTGTTCTGGACAGCAGGGCTCTAGCACTCCAGTCACATTCCCATCATGGGAGCCTTGAGTGACAATTTCTGCTAGGAGGCCACTGCCATGCACTGCTGTGGAAGCCTAAAGCCCTGGACCAAAGTCCTGGATCTGCATGCGCAGTGAACAGCCACCCACTGGTGTAGGCAGACCTGTGCCCCATCCCAGCTCTTCTGTTCTCTGGCCAGCAAAGATCACGTCAATTCCACTTCCTGAGGCTTCCCTGCCCCGCATGTAAGAGGTAGGAAAAAATGCCTACGTTCACTTGCCAGAAGGACTCCACTAAATCAAGCATGTAAAAGTATTTTGAAAATGAAGCAGAACTTTGCAAATGTGAGGCAGTGTCTTTGTTACAATGATGGCCTGGAGTCTCCTACTTGATTCATTGCACCCACCCAGGCAGGGTCCTGGAAGGCACTGGGGGACTTCAGAGAAATGAGGTCAGCTTGAGTAACAAGGCTGCAGATGAACCCCATGCATCAATCAATCAAGGAAAGCAGCTGCTTACAGAAGGGCCAGGCAGACGTTGGGAGAGAAAATTAGACTGATAATGCCTTACAAGGAGCATAGGGAGGTCTTGCAAGGTGAGTGCTGGCCTCCCCAAATGTCCTCTTTTAAATGCAAACAGGATGGAGGGAGGGAGACAAAAGGACAAAGCATACAGAAAGAAATTTGAAAACCAGAGAAAATCCCTAACATTAACTGTAAGAGACTTTATTGGGTCAATTTCCTTCCCAGGTGGAAGGAGTTGGTCAACACTGAGCAGCATGGGGGTGTAGGGGTGGGGCGTGGAGAG
>SJXQ01005646.1:1025830-1036847 GCA_006408695.1 Aepyceros melampus
GGGAGGGTGGGGAGGAAGGGGAGAGGGAGTCAGGGGGATTTTGAGGATTCTGGGCCCAGCTCTGCCTTGTCCCCAGCTCTTTCCTCCTTTGAATCTGTTTCCCTCAACAGCAAAATAAGAGTTGGATGTGTTATGGTAGAAAGAACATGGGTTTCTGAGTTAGGGGACCTGACAGTGTTTCTGTCTCTGTCACTCACAAGCTATGTGGTCAGCAAGTCCCTCCACCACTTGGGGCCTCAGTTTCCTCATTTCCTTCCTCAGGGGGACAGAAGCAGGATCTCTTCCAGCAATTCCACTTCTACACACTTACCCAAGAGAAATGAAAGTATGTCCACACAGGGAAAACTGCTCATAGCCGCCATTATCACAACAGACTCAAAGTGGAAACAACAGAAACATCCTGAACTAACAAATGTGTAAACAAAACGTGGTAGATAAGCACAAATGAACACTATTCAGCAATAAAAAGAACTGGAGTACACGTACTTAGGAGTACATACGTATGAATGAACCATGAACACGTGCTAAGTGAAAGAAACCACACACAAAGGTCACATTATTATACAATTCTGTTCATATGAAATGTTCAGAAGTAAATTCATTTTTAAAAGATAGATTAGTAGATACCAAGGTGCAGGGAGCAACGGGGAGTGACTGCTTAACGGGTACAGAGTTTCTCCTGGGGTTGATGAAAATGTTCTGCAATGAGACGGTGGTGACAGTTACCCAAGCTCGTGAATGTATTAGACACCACAGACTTGCACTCTTTACAACGTTAAGTTTTGTGGTTGTGAATTATATCTCAATGTAAAAAAAACAGCAGGGGCTCTGCCAGCAGACTGAACGGGTCTGCATGCTAACTCTTCTGTTTATACCTGAGGCTCAGGGTTCTCATCCAAAAGCAGTGATCATAAGAGATCCCCACTAACAGGGGAGCTGGGGGCATGTAATGCCTTCGGTGCAGCAAACAGGAGAGGCATCACACGTTGGCTTCGGTTAGTACTGTTACTACTGACGGTTAAATAAGAACCATTTTAGGAAAGACAGGCCCCTAGTATGCATTCAGTGCAACCTTCCCTCCAAGGTCCCCTCAACGCCTCAGCGCCTGCAAGCCGGTAACTAAGCGTGGAATTGGATGAACATGATCCGACATTTTCTGCCTCTCACAGGGTTCACAAGATCTGTTGCAAAGGGCTGGGCTGCAGACTCCACATTTTAGTTTCCCTGCCGCGGGGGACACAGCCACCCTCTCCTTTTAGGGAAGATAGTCTGAGAGAGGCTGCCGGCTTTGAGAGTTCTCTAACAGAGAAATGTTTACGGGGTTGATAAGCCAGCCCTGCCCACCCAGATCCACCCAGGAAGAGAGAGGACGCACGGGCAAAAGCACGCTTGTGTGTTTCAACTCCCAGGAAAGTTTACAGGATTCACGCTAGAGCAAAGGGGACACAGAGAGCCCTCACAAGCTTGTCTCTGTACCTCCCATCCCTACCCCCTCCGCATGCACTGTAGAAACAGCCAAGGAGGCGAGCACTGCTCACAATGAGTTTTCAGCCTCAGTCAGTTAATACTCTGGCAGCAAGGGCTCCCTTCATAAGGCAAACTAGGAAATGGCTATTTTTAAACCAAGCTCAAATGCTGTCACGTGCGTGGAAATGTCTGGGAAGAAACCTAAAGGTTTTACTGCACCAAGGGTTGGCTGTGGAACTGCAAGAACCTGTACTAAACTTTTGTTTTGTTTTGTTTTTTCTATTTTTTTATTTTTATAGGGGTATAGCCAATTAACAATGTTGTGATAGTTTCAGGTGCTCAGCATACATATACATGTTCTCCCACAAACTCCCCTCCCATCCAGGCTGCCACATAACATTGAGCAGAGCTCCTTGTGCTATACATAGTAGGTCCTTGTTGGTTAGCCATTTTAAATATAGCAGTGTGTACATGTCCAACCCAGAGTCCCTAGCTATCCCTTCCCCACTTCCTCCCCCTGGCAACCGTTAAGTTCAGAACCTGTACAAAACTTCTAACTGCAAGCCTGATCACGAAGGCAATCTAGCAAACGTTAACAATGGGCAGATATACACACTCTTCCGCCAAGCAATTTCAGCCCTAGAAACACAGCCTAGAGCAGCTTCTTTGTGGACAGAAGATCCCTATGGCACTGCAATTTAAATAATCAGAAATTCAAAAGCACACCAAAAGAATTGATAAATTAGTTTAGTGTGTTCACACAGTGTAAGAGCATATCGCAGTTTAAACTGATGGAAGGGAGGTACATGGATCAACATGGAAGAGTCTTAAATATACAATGTTGAGCTTTTAAAGAAAGTTGCAGAAGGATACAAACAGAATAACACCACTTACAAAAGGTTCAAGCCATATAAAGTAACAGTACACACTGCTTAATAGATACATGATATGTAATAAAAAAATATTAAACATGCAGGAAATGATAAACACCAAATTTAGGACAGTGGTCACCTCTGGCAGGAGAAATGAATGGGACTGAAGACGGGCATAGAAACGGTTTCAGTTGTGTCTGTAATAAAATTGCAATTGTGTCTGTTACTTTTCAAGCTCTGCAGTGGATACACAAGTGTTTGTTATATTAGCTTCAATATTTTTTATGCACCTTGAATATTTCACAATAAAAAATTAACTCTTATGTACTGATTTGGTGGGGGAAGAGAATTAAAATACAGATTCCAAGTTAAATCACTAAAAACAATAGCCCTCTGGATCCCATTCCAGGTTTTCTAAGACCTTGAGAAAGTTACTTATCTCCTCTGGGCCTCCAGCCAGTCCCTGTTTCTAAAAGGGGAATAAAATCTCTGCCTCTGTCCATACACACAAGGCAGCAGAATGTGCAGGGAAGGAGCAGTGAGGGGGACGGATAACACTTCCTGCCATGACAACCTCACTGAGGTTTCTGAAAGATCAGATGAAAGCACACACATACCCATGTGGCTGTCAGTATGTCTGTGTGTACTGTTAGATATACACAGACATATATATCTACACACTCAGTTGCTCTCTGATAGGACTTCCCAGGTGGTACTAGTGGTAAAGAACCCGCCAGTCAATGCAGGAGACGTTAAGACACAGGTTTGATCCCTGGGTTGGGAAGATCTCCTGGAGGAGGGCATGGCAACACACTCTAGTATTCTTGACTGGAGAATCCCACGGACAGAGGAGCCTGGAGTGCTATGGTTCACAGCATCACAAAGAGTCGGACACGGCTGAAGCAACTTAGCACCCATTTACATGGCACCCGGAAGGTGTTTTAAAAAGAGAACCATTTAAAAAAAGAGAAGGCAACACTACACTTTGGTAACTATCCATTTGACTCACCCTTACAAAGTTTCTAAGTATAACATTCCCATTTGTACATTTAGAGTCTAGCTTTCCCCCCACCCCGCCCCCTACAGCCCATGTGTAATCTTAGCTCCCTGACCAGGGATCAAACCAGGGCCCTTGGCAGTGCAAGTATGGAGTACTAATCACAGGACTGCCAGGGAGTTCCCTAGAGCCTGACTTTAAGCAACTCCTAGGCTAGTGACTTCCCACCCAAAGATCTGACCATGGCCCCAAGAGCTCTCATAGCATTCTATGCTTTGCACTTAACATAAGACAGCAGATAATTATTTATACTCCATGAGAAAACAGGGACTATTTTGTCCAGGTTTATAGTCATCACTCCAGCCTAGTATAGTACTCTGCACATAATAAGGGACTCAAACATTTTCTGAAGAAATGACTGCACTCCCATGATCGGATTTGATTCTAAATGTCCTCAAATCAATTAAGCAGGTGCCAGCGGTCTAGCCAGGACTACTTCCTGGGCGCAGAGGTGTATGTGGCCTCTCCAGCATCTCCCCTAGGACCTCCTCAGGCATGTTCAGAGCTGACTCCAGTGGCTAATTCTACCAGGCAGGAACCCCTGACTGCAGGCACACAGTCCTTCTAGGAGAAAGCTGCCCATGCTTTCTCCAGAAAACAGGAGGAGTGTGGGAGGACTGCATGGCATGGCCAGATGTGAAAGTCCCTCATACCCACCCGCACTCCCAGTTTATTCCCTCAAGACAATCCCAAACTGTGAAACCAAAGGAAGTGTTGGGGATTTTCTGCGTGGAGAACTCCAAGGAACTTCCAAAGGGTAGAGGGGACAGGGGCTGCGTACTGAAGATTCCCCAGGGAGTGAGGCTCTTCCTATTTGCATAACACCAGATCAAAAGGTGCCTGTGATGGTTTTCTATCATTTCTCTCTCACTCCCCCCACCCCACCCCCAATCAAAAAGGAAACAGGCATTTTTTAAATGCTTGCTTTTGCCATTGGGACACAGGGACCCCAGGGAACTAGAACTCGGTAGTCCAGTAACTGCTAAGCATACTCTCCTCTGTCTTCACGAACCAAGTACTGGAGGACTTTGGACAAATCATACTTGTTGCTCACCTGCTTATGGAGATTCCGTCAGATCATGGGGATCCCTCCTAGGGAAAATCCACTGGCATTTGTTCACCACTCTGACAACCCTGGAGGAAAGGAAGTCTAGCCTTTCTTTAGAGGCCAAGTTCTAACCTTGCGGGGCCCATCTTCCTTTTCGGAAGGAATACAGCACTATGTAATCCTTCACCTTTCTTCAGGCTCTTAATGGCTAACCCAAGTGGAGGAAGCAGGAGAGAGGAGAGGCATGTTAAAAGCTGCTTGGAGATCAAAAGACACAGGCTCTAGCTGCAGAATTAACAGGTGGCTAGAATTCTGATGAATGGAATGCACACGAGCATCCTTTTCCTCCCAAAAGCAATAGAGAGTAAAAGGGATATCTATGTTTTGTACTCTTGTACTTCAGCCTAATGCCAGGGCACCCTTTGCACTGCACCCATCATCTGACACTAGGCATACATGCTGGGAAGCCAGATGCTTGGCGCATTTCAACACAGGATATATTTATGAGGTTGAATTACTGATGTCCCATAAGCAATGGGAAGAGAAAAGATACCCTTTCATGATCACTTTTGTATCCCAAGCAATCCCATAAACCTTTGCTGGCACCATCCCCATCTTCCCCTTTCCCACCCCCAGGATAGAGGGCAAGGAGATGGAGGAAGATTAGTGGGGGCTGCCAGAGCTGTCTCCAGTGCTCCAGAGGCCACCTAGGGCTGGAGGCTGAATCATCATGGCTTGTCTTCACTGGGTCCTCATCAGGTTGTAAGTAGGGCCCAGTTCCGCAGGAAGAACAGGGCTTGGAGTCCTGCAAGTGGAGGACTTACCTTGGATCCCTACAGTAAGTGGTCTCTAATAATCCGGAGTCCCAGGAGAACAGATGCAGTCTCTCAGGATCTGCACAAGTAGGGGCTGGGAAAACTGACTAGGCTATCAGAACAAGTGCCCACTCTGTGTTCAGGAGGCCCAGGAAGCTTCCTGAGGATCACACCCACAATGGAAGAGCCACACACAGCCCATCATGAAGGCCAAGGTGACCCTCTGGCAGGAATCCATATCCTCTCCGCATAGAAAGCAGCCTGAGAACTCCTCCATGAGATGCAAGAATGCCAGCTTATTTTTAAGACTCTCCTTGACCAATAATATTATTTGGTGGAAGCTTTGGCCTCAAGACCCTCCTCCAGCAAGGTTCTAAGGCCAGAGGAAGGCAGAGAAGGAATTTCAGAATGCCAGTCTCAGAGGAGGAGGGATTTGAGGGTCAAGTGATTCAGAAATCACACAGTCAGATGCATACAGGAGCCTGGTGGATAGACTGTGAGTCAGGCCACCACGAGGAGTGGAGGGCTCTGGCCACACTAGAAACTGCCCACATGATAAAATGGGTCCCACCAAGGGCAGTCCAAACCTCAACTTGGCACCTGGCAGCCACAGATGACGGTGGGTGTGGATGCTGGAGGCTACAAGGTTATCTGGGTCCCCACCTTGGTAATCGGCCGTCTTGAGCTACAGAGGGCACCACGTGCAGGGAGAGGACAGTGAACCCATCTATGTCTTCAACTCCCCACTGTGAAATGGGAAGAGCATCAGTGATACACAACACCACTGCAGACAACAGAATGCACACATTAGCATGCACAGCTCCCAGAGCTCAGTGGCCAGAAGGAGGCTGCAGGGTGCTCCTCGGGAGTGGAGTCTCATGGTTCGACAACTCCAGTCACTGCCACTTGTAGCCATGAGGGACCCTGGCTGGTTCCCAGGCCTGTCTCCTAGCTACCCAACTCTGGTCCCCACTGGGTGCAGGATACAAGATCCAAGCAGCATCCTCCATCGTTTCTGTCTCAGCACCTCCCCCTCAGCTGACTTCAAGGAGGAGCCTCGGTCAAGTTCCCAGTGGAGGGAGGCAGAAACGTGGGTCACACCCTGGCTTTCCCCCTAACTCCTCGGGTGACCTTGATGAGGTGACCTCACTACCCTCAGCAGGCCTGTTTCCTCTTGTGCCAGAGGTGGGGGCTGTCCTGGGTGATTAGGAAGAGCACTGAACTTCCGGTGGCTACAGGTCTGTGGCTCCTGCCTCTCACCTGTAGGTAGCGCTCCCTTGTTGGAACTCCAAAGTCAAGTTGACTTCGCTCTCCAGCCCACTTTATCCCAGCAATAATGTCACTCACTTTGGGTGTGGGTCAGGAGCATCTGCCAGGCTCGGCAATGATAAAATGGGCGTCTTTCCCTACAGTTTAGGCTGTTTCTTAAAAACCTGGTGCCAAAGCTGGTAGAAGGGAGAGATACACCTTTCACACCTGCCAGCTGACAGTTTTTTATGTTAGAAGTCAGGGGAGGGAGATGTGTCCTTGTGCAAGAACACACACGCCACAAGCATACAAGTCAAGACCTCCATCCGACTCAAAAGAGCAGTCTCTTATTTGAGCTCCCTTGGGCTGGTTGGAAATTACAGCTTAAGAGAGCGGTCACGTAGAGGAATTAAAAAAAAAAATTCCATTCAGACGTACCGCTCCAGACCTGAGGCCTATGAGCAAAGTTTCCGGTGGCCTCCGCGCCCCTCCCTGTTTCAGGAAGCCATGCGGGTCGCTCGGTCCTCAGATTAAGGGAGCAGCCGTAATAGCTGGGAGAGCTGGGGGGACAATCTTCCCGGACCCCTGACGCCCTCCACCAGGAACCCCAAATATGGGATGCCTGGCCTCCAGCCAGCACCCCCGCCTGCCGCGCACTCACCTCCCCAGCATCTCTGTGATCACTCCGCCCACGGCGCTAGGACCGTACCAAACGGGCCCTACGGACCAGCCCACCAGCCCCCACATGGCCACCTCCCCGCGTGGCCCGGGGGCCCATTTGACTTCCACTGCCCGTTTCAAGGACACGGCAGCAGGCAGCCCAGTCTCGGGGGTCTCTCCCCAACACAGACACAGACGGCCCCGGGAAGAATCGAAGGGCGAAGACTTCCCCACCGCCCGACAATCCAACCAGTGCTGGCCCGAGGGAGGCTGGGCGCGGGAGGATGGAGGCGGCGGCGGCGGCGAGCGGATGCCGGAGTGCAAGGCTGCGGGCAGAGCGCCGGGCGGCAGCGGCCCCGGCTCACCTTTTTGACTTGGTCATCCTTCAGCTCGGTGAAGTAGTAAGCGAGGAGCTGCGCGGCGATCATGCTGGCGGCCGGGGGCTCGCGGCGACGGGCGGGCGGCCGGCGTCTGTCCTCCGCAGCCCGGGCGAACACGGGTCCTCTGGCGGCGGCCCCGCGGCTCCGCCTCCTCCTCCGGCGGCTCCTCCCCCGCGGCCCGGAGCGCGGCGGCGGCTCGCGCGCTGCCCGTCCGCGCGCTCCCGTCCGCGCGGGGCTGACCGTCGCCGGCCGCCCGCCTCCTCGGCGCCCATTGGCTGCCGCGCGCCGGGCTGCGCGGGCGGGCCGGGACCTGGGGGGCGCGGTGGCCGCTCCTCCCAGCGTCTGAAAGAGGGCGGGCGGCGCTGCGAAATCCCCACGGGCAGGCATCTCCCGGCAGTCCCCCACGTAGGGAGCCGGCGCAGGGGCGGGAGGTCTTCCGCGCGCGCACCGCCGCGCGTGGCGGCGCCCTGCTGGGGCGGGGCGGGCGGGGAGGCGGCCTCGCCGGCCCGGCTGGCTGGGGCACTGGGCAGGCGGGCGCCGGGGACGCGGTCCCCTTGCTGGGAAATTAGGGCTAGCCCCTGTTAGTTCCAAGGAAGGAGAGACGCCCTAAGGGGACTCGCTTGCAAAGCGAGCGGGGCCTGAGGCGGCGAATGCGGGAGGCTTGGCGGTCCTCGCGCCGGGCCCACGCCTGCCAGCTCTCGCGGGCCCAGGGCGCCGAGCGCGGAGCCCCGCCTGGGTCCTCACCGGCGGGGCATCCCCCACTGCACCCTGGCCCGCCCGGGCTGCAGCGCCCCCAGGCCCGATCCTCCGCTGGCGGATTCGTATTGCTAAACCAGGAGCGACGCCCCACAGCGTCGTCCCTGAGTCACCGGTTCTTTCAGCCGTCTTCCCCAAGGGCGCACGCCGCACGCCGCTGGGCGGGACTGGAGCTGCAGGCACGGGCCCCAAGCCCTGGGCTCCCGAGCACCCAGGCTCGGTGGAGTGTGGACAGTTTAGGCGCCCCTCTTAGATGCCGCCTTTTTCACTTCCTGAAGGAAGTTAGCTGGGTTGGGAGGAATCCCCGGAAAACTGTTCAGTTCTAAAATACGGAAGAGAGGTGCCGAATCAGAGGTGTTTATGCTGCTACCAGGACTGATGGCAGCCATAGGATTCTTAGATTAATTGCTTCTGTGTGCCAGACACCACCAGGCGCTTTACTGCCTTACGAGAGGACGTGAACTGAACTCAAAATACAAAGTGATTACTGATTCAGCGGGTAAGCAAGTGGGGGCTCACTGAGGCCATGTGTCTTACTATACAACCAGAAAGCTGTAGATCTAAGATTACACTTTGAGTCTGTGTGTTTTCAAACCAGTGCTCACCCCTGGGTTTTAGGTCCTCCCAGTGGCAGGTAGCCTCTCTGCCTAAACAGGCCATGGACTGGAACCAAGGCAGCAGAGATGGCCAGTGTCCAGCCCCATAACCTCTACCTGAGCCCTGGATCCTGGGAGCCCCTGGCCAGGCCAAAGAAATGTACAGTGGAGTCAGGAGGGGATGGTGTAGAACCAGAACACTTCTCAGGAACCTCAGGGGCATGATTTTTGCCATCATCAATTGAAGAGGATCTCAGTTGTGGCCCTGGAGCCCAGGGCTGTCAGTCCAGAGCATAGCCCTCTCCCCGTTGCTTTATGGCTGAGGCATCCAAAGTCACCTCTCTGAGCCTGCTTTCTCATCTTATAACATGGAGATACTAATGGCACCTACCTCCCTTGGTTGATGTGAAATAGTACAAATGAAACACTTGCTTATAATATGCAAATAATAAATGGTGGGTATTATAAGATTGACTTGGAAGCTGACGAGGTTTACACTTTGAGGCTTCTTGCTCACATTTCCCTGAGTCTAGGCCCTGAGACAGAGAAGGCAATGGCAACCCACTCCAGTACTCTTGCCTGGAAAATCCCATGGACAGAGGAGCCTGGTAGGCTGCAGTCCATGAGGTCGCTAAGAGTCAGACATGACTGAGCGACTTCACTTTCGCTTTTCACTTTCATGCATTGGAGAAGGAAATGGCAACCCACTCCAGTGTTCTTGCCTGGAGAATCCCAGGGACAGCAGAGCCTGGTGGGCTGCCGTCTGTGGGGTCGCACAGAGTTGGACACGACTGAGGTGACTTAGCAGCAGCAGCAGGCCCTGAGAGGACCCATCAACTTTATTTTGTAATTTTGAGTTATTTTCCAAAGAGGCTCCCCCAAACTGTTTAAGCTACAAGCCTCACAAAACTTGGTTCTGCCTCCTAGATGTGTGCTCAGTTGCTCAGTCCTTTTTGACTCTTTGCAACTCTTTGGACTGTAATCCTCTGTACATGGTATTCTCCAGGCTAGAATACTGGAGTAGATTGCCATTTCCTCCTCCAGGGGATCTTTCTGACCCAGGGATCAAACCCGAATCTCCTGTGTCTCTGCATTGCAGGCAGATTCTCTACCTGCTGAGCCATCAGGAAAGCCTCACCCCCTGGATAGTATCCTTATAAGCCAGGAACAGAGAGGTCTCTTGGCAGCCATCAAACATTTCACCACCTGCAATTCCATAAAGCAAAATTGGGAGGATGAGAACAATTTGGTTGTTCTCAAGTGCCATTCAAGTCTTGCAAATGTAATTCTGCCAGACTCACAAGGACCAAGAATTGTGCTTTGTTAATTGCTCTGTCTCACACTCAGCCCAGGGCCTGGCACTCAAAGATGGAATGAGTCCAGGGCAGTGATCAGGAGTACACATAGCCTTTTACCCAGGCCCAGCCAGCATCATCACCAAGCCCCCATTACAACTGAGATGTTTATCTAAGCCAGAGCAAGAGGAAAACTAACCCTTCCACTGGCCAGGCTACCCTGAGATGTTCTGTTTGCAGGCAAGGAGGCTGCCAGTACTTTCTCTTTGCTGCTTTTGAGAGAGAATCTGCTTCTTAAGAGGACTCACTCCTCCCCATCCCCAGAATGCAGCCAGGTCCCAAGGCCTATGGAGGTTTCCTGAGAAATATCTCTAGGCCTGCCTCACTGCTTTTTCCCAACCCTCAGTCCTCATCAGCCCATGCCAGAAATATTACAAGTCTTCTAGCTGCCCTTCCTGGCTCCTGGCTTCCCGCCATCCCAGTCATTCTGAGGTCTGAGCCACATTATTCCTGCTAAAAAGCAGCCTAATCACATCATAACCGTGCCCTAAATCCCTTGATGGCCCCCTCCTTCCTGATGGAGCCAATTCAAACATCTCTGCCTGGTGTCAGAGGCCTTACGTAATCTGACTCCACTCTTCCCCACTTATCTTTTCTCCACCCCAAGGAGGCCACTTGCCCCTGTCCTTGGCCCACACCAGGTCCATCCTGTTTGAGTCCCTGCACTATTTCCTTGCTTGCTCAGCCTTCTCCACTCACCTCCACCTGACCAGTGTCCCTCTTACTGGAAACCCAGCTCTCCCACCCCCCCCCCCCCCCCCCC
>SJXQ01005646.1:1036969-1081169 GCA_006408695.1 Aepyceros melampus
CCCTCTTGCTGGAAACCCAGCTCTCCCCCCCCCCCCCCCCATAAAGCCTTCCCTGACCATGGCTACTCACTGAAGTTTCCCAGGCCTCAGCACTTCCACAGGGCAAACTCGGACTGTGCTCCGAGTCCATCCAGATCTAGACCAAGGCTCTTCTTTACAGAGTAAGAACGTGAGGAGCAGCAGGCAGACCATCTTGCCCAGCGTCAGGTTGTGGTAGAGTTTGGAGCTGAGACTCAAACCCAGTCTTCATGCCCAGCCAGTGTCCTGTTCATCCTTTCCCACCACCTCACTGTAAGCCTGGTCCACAGATAAGTAACGCTGAGTCATGACAGTCTGCCTGATATTGTTGGCTGTCTCTAGGGGTGGGTGGCCTTATCTGCCCCAATCAGGCAGCTTCCTGAGGCCGGGCCCCATGCTGCACTGCTGTGTCCCATACCAGGCCCAGAATTTCCCCCTTATGTCATACCATTTATCACCCCTTGTACTTCTTTATTATTCTGCTTCTTTTTTTGTTGCTGTCACAGATCTCTTGGACCCCAGCGAAGTCCCTTTGCTGAGGAAGAGCAGCAAAGATCTGGACCATAGGAAATCTAGTTCCACAGGTCTCCCCTCTAGATGCCCCCCTCCTCCTGGATGTCTGCTGGGTTTCTCTGTTCAAGTTGGGGTGGGGGTAGAGGATCAGATTGCTGGACTACCAAGCCACGAAACACCCCTGCTGGTAAGAAAGTGAGAGGTGCAGCGAAGTCAGAATGAAACCATTCGCATCAGCCCCATGGGCACTAGGAACTTTACTCCAGAAATTCTCTGCAGAGGAACAAAGCTGCACCCCAGCGTCTGGCAGCACACTTGTAACAGCAATGCTTGGATAATGTTGACAGTTTACAGAGTAGTTTCTCATTCATTGCCTCATTTCTCCTGATAACAGGCTGGTGAGGTTAGAAGGGCAAATATTATTATCCCCCCTTAATCAATGAACGTTATGGGGTTTATAGAACTTGTTTAAGGTCCCAAAAAGAAAGAGAAAGCAAAGAAAGAAAACCCACACTAGGGCAGCATCTTGGAATACTGACACTGGGGGGCCTGTCATGCATGCACAACACATTCTGAAAAGCACCACCAGGAGGGGAGACTGACCCAGTGTTTCTGTTAGTTAGATCTGTGGTGTTCAACCTGGGTGCATAAAAGAATCACCTGGAGGGAATTCCCTGGTGGTGAAAGCGGTTAGGACTCAACACTTTGACTACTGTGGGCCCTGGTTCGATCCCTGGTTGGGGAACATAAGATCCCTCGAGCCAGGCAGTGCAGTAAAAAATAATAATAATCACCTGGAGAGCTTTTATAAATGCTAATGTCCCGGCTCTAATCCCAGAGATGATGCTGAATTGATCTGGGGTGCAATCCAAACAGCCTTTTAAAGGTTCCCTAGGTGAATGCCAGGGACTGTCAGGAATGACTGATTTAGACCCTAACTTTCTAAGGGGACATCTGGAGGAAATGTCTGAAATAAATTGACTGGTAATACCTTTAGCAGGCTCCCTCAGACGCTACCAGCCGTGGTTCCTCCAGGGTCCTAGTGATCCTGTCAATCTGGAGAACACTGGGATGAAAGTTCATTGTGACTTTCTCATCAGCTTTGCACAGTTCTGCTTCTTGCGGGAGAAGGGTAAGGAGTGGCTGCGGTCGTAAAATCACCTCAGCCTGCCTTCTTCCTCCTTCATTTGCCTAAAGTGCTGCATGCATTGGAGAAGGAAATGGCAACCCACTCCAGTGTTCTTGCCTGGAGAATCCCAGGGACGGGGGAGCCTGGTGAGCTGCCATCTATGGGGTCACACAGAGTCGGAGTCGACTGAAGTGACATAGCAGCAGCAGCTGCCTTCCAACAACCTCAAAACAGAAGTTACAGATTGGCAACTGCCAGGCTGAAACATTGTATTGGACCCACCTCATGTTCTATGTGTTTCCCTGGTGGCTCAGTGGTAAAGAGTCCACCTGCCAATGCAGAAGACACAGGTTCAATCCCTGGGTCAACAAGATTCCCTGGAGAAGGATATGGCAACCCATTCTGGTATTCTTGCTTGGGAAATCCTATGGACAGAGGAGCCTGGTAGGCTGCAGTCCAAAGGGTGCAAAGAGTCGGACATGAATGAGCACACAGGCACAATGTTTTATATGTATGGGTCAACCCTTGAAGATTAGGAGATGTCACCTTATTTTTAAAAAAAATTTTAGGCTGTACTGCCTGGCTTGTGGGATCTTAATTCTTCCACCGGGGACTGAACCCACATGCCCTATGTTGAAAACATGGTCTGCCCACTGGACCACCAGGGAAGTCCCAGATGTCAGTTTAAAATCCTGATTTCTGGCATCTAAAGTCTAGCCTCACAGAGCCCATGTTATTATGGCAACAATCAGCTGGCACTGAGCACTACTGCCCCCTTCAGACAAGGCTCAGGTACTGCAACTTGCCCCAGACCCCACCTGTCCACCTGCTTCACTGGTACACACAGTTGACTGGCCCCATTAGGCATTTCAACTTTCAGCTGATAACTGGAATTTACAGACCCAAGGCCTCAGGTATTAGAGCCGGGACTGAGATGAAGTAGGAGAGGCCTTGCACCCTGCAGGTGTGCATGCATGCTCAGCCGCTCTGTCATCTCCAACTCTTTACTCTTAGCACCTCTTTTGCTTCACCCAAGTCCCAGCCCTCTCAGGTGTCATCAAGGTCTCTGCATGCCTGCTTTTTGTTCACCTCTGACTTGTTTACCTGGTTCAGAAAGGGCCTGAAACCAACACCACCCCCCCCACCTCCAAGACACCTTGTTCCGCTTCTGTCCCCAAAAGGCTTCTATTCTCCTTTAAGGATGACTCCCTCAGGGATGCCATGGGAAGCCCAGTCCAGTCTTGTCAATCCCTGAACACCCCATCCTCCTCTCATTACCTCTGAACCTGACGAGCCTCCTGTGCTTAAAGAATAATGGCCTGGAGGAAGAAGGGTTAACCAGACTGCTGAGGCCTGCTGGCCTCAGGGCTGCTCCTTATCTGAGGCCAGCTCCTTCCCCAAAGGTCACTCATATCGTGTTGGAACAGAGCAATCTTAAATCACCCTGCTAACTACCCCGAGTTTCCTGGGCTATTTCTCCCCAGTGCCCCCACACAAACCACCCTCATGGGTCCAAAAAAAGTTTCTCAATCCTGCCTCTTGGAATTAGCTCCAAAATATAGAGGAAAACGCTCACATAGGAGAGTCTCTGTCAACACCTAGGCAGGGTCCCCAGCCTGTGGGATTGCACAGGCCAGCAAGTTAAACCCAAAGAAAACCTAGGCACTGGCTTTTTGTTCTGCTGAAAGATTTTTTTTCCATTGTAGTTTCCATCTCCTCTCACCATAATATCCTAAAGAAAAATATATTTTAGCCCAGAGAGTAAAAATAAGGGCTGCTTTTTTAATCAAATACTTTGGTTTTATAATAATGTTTCTTGCTGTTTAGTCATGCAATTGAGGCTTCCGCAGTGGCTCAGATGGTAAAGAATCTACCTGCAATGTGGGAGACCTGGGTTCAAACCCTGGGTCAGGAAGATCTCTGCAGAAGGGAATGGCAACCCACCCCAGTATTATTGCCTGGAAAATCCCATGGGCAGAGGAGCCCATGGAGTCACAAGGAGTCAGACACAACTGAGCGACTAACACGCACATAGTTGCTAAGTCATGTCTGACTCTTTACAACCTGTGGACTGTGGGCGAGCAGGCTCCTCCCTCCATGGGATTCTCCCAGGCAAGAATACTGGAATGGGTTCCCATTTCCTTCTCCAGGGGATCTTCCCAACCCAGGAATCCAACCTGTATCTCCTGCTTGGCAGGCAGCTTCTTTACCACTAAACCGCCTGGGAAGCTCCCTTTATAATAATAGTGTTTAGGCAGGATTTACTACATACCAGGTATTGTTCTAAAATCTTTACATGTGTTAACATGCTTGATCCACAGAACAATCCAATGAGGTAAAAACCAATTTTATCCCCATCTTATAGATGCAAACACCAAGTCACAGGGAGATTAAGTGACTTCTCCAAGGTTACAGGGCTACTGATGGAAGAGCTGGGATCCAAGCCCAGGCAGTCTGACTCAAGACCACCCTGCTGCTCTAAGAAGGTGAAATATTCATTTCACCATACTGTCCTTATTTCTCTTATTTCACCCAAGCCCAGTGATGGCTCAGCCACAGCTGGGTCCAAGCACTTGAGTTGGGGAGCCTGTCTCCCCTAGTGTACTGAGCCATTTTGGGTTAGATGTATAAAACATAGCACGTGGAGCCTGGCTCTGCAGAGCCATCTTATAAAGGGCATTTTCAGACCAAGTGCTGCGGCCGATCCAGTGACAGAGGGGCCTGTAGAAGGGGTAGGAAAGCAGCGGCCCCTCCCAGTGCGGTGGGGATGGGGCATCTACTTTGTCAAAGGAGCTGAGTGTTCCCTGCTCTCTGAGTCTCCTGTGGGTGCATCCCAGCCTGCCCTACCCAAAGAATCACTCTTGTTTGTCAAGAGCTGCAGCTCCCACCTCTCCTGAGCTCCAGATTCATATTTCCAACTGCCTGTAAATATCCAGTCCTAGCTCCCACAAGCACCTGAAACTCAATTTGTCTCCCATCACAGTCATTTCTTCTCAAATTTATTTTCTTCTTGGTTCCTCTCCTTGTCATTTATTCACTCAACAAATACTTGTGAAACACTTAAGGTGCCTTGCACTTCTTAGCTCACTAGAAATGTATAGGTGAGCAAGACAGAGTCTCTGCCTACATTCTGTGGGGACAGACAGTAAACAAATCACAAATTAAAGGTACTTTATGTCAGGTGGTAGGAGGAAAAATAAAGCAAAGTGTTGCCCACACAACTACCTCCTACAATTTCTATTTCCCCTTGTCCTTGAGTCCCCCAAAACTGAGTTCCCCTGCCAAGTTTATGATTAACCTCTCTATGCAAAACTTTATTCCCTTTCTTCTCCCATCCCTGTTCCCCTCAGGCTTGAGGAATATCCAAGAAAAGGGGGTCTGAAATTGAGTGGGACCCTGTAGGGTCTTCCCGGGCAGAAATCCTTCCATGCTCCCCGCTCCCCATCTGCCTTCTTGTTTGGCCTTCCCTGAGCCCCCCAAAGTATTTCAGTTCAGTTCAGTTCAGTCGCTCAGTTGTGTCTGACTCTGCGACCCCATGGACTGCAGCACACCAGGCCTCCCTGTCCGTCACCAGCTCCTGGAGTTACTGACTAGAACAATGGTCCCGGGCCTCCCGAAGGGACCAAGATAACATCTGAAACGTGTGTATATCTTTGAGTAGTTCTGCAGAAAGTAAGACCCCCCTCTCAGAGGAGGGTGGTAACTTGCTGACCCCAAGCATGTAGACCCCAGACTGGAACTAAAAGACTGATGAATAGGACTCCTGAAAACATCTGTTAATTCACCACCAACCAATCAGAAGTTCGCTAACCTATCACACACCCTGCGACCCTTACCCCTAATACTCCCTTTAAAAAAGCCCTTGCCTGGGGAAAAAAAAAAAAAAAAACCCTTGCCTGAAAGTCTGTTGTGTATGAGCTGCCCCTGGGTGCCCCACAGTAAACATTGTACAGACGGTACTTCGGCAATTTGTTCGCTGCCACCCACCCGGTGTCTGTAGATGATTTTGCTACACATTAGACGGTAGGACCCAAGTTCCATTGGTAACAAAAAAGAAAGTGAGAGCATCTCATGGAAGCTTCCCAGAGCCATTCCTGCGCAGCTTCCCCTCTGCCATCCCGCCTCCTTTCCTCCTGCTGGCTGAACTAAAGACAGGCTGGCTGGAGATCCAGGAACTGTCTTGGATTAAGAGATAACCTTGAGAATGGCAGCCATACAAAACAAAGCAACAAAATAAAACAGAGCTTGTTTCCCTGTCACCCAGGGACCCCATATCAGCCCTACACTGACAGCCTCCAGATTTCCAGAGCTTGAGAGAGAAAAACTAAATTATGATGGAAAACCGTAGAGAATCTGAGTATCATTTTAGATAGGATGGATAAGGGAAGCCTCTCTGAGTATGTGACATTTGAGCAGAGACCAGAATAAAAGGAGGGAGTATGCCATGCCTGCGCTTCCTCTTCTCTCTTGGGAAAAGAATGTTCCAGACAGAACCAACTCCCTGCCACCCAAGCTGGAAACCTGAACACCATCCTTGAGCTCTTTTCCCTCCCAAATGTCCCACATCTAATCTGTCACCAAACCCCATCAAGTCTACTTATACTTGGGTCTTGAGAACAAACACAACACAAATCAAACCTACAGACTCTCTTGAATCCATCTTCTCCTTCTGATTCATTCTGCTGGAGCAGGACTGGAGCGGGTTGAATGGCACCCCCCTCCCTCCAAGGCATAGCCTGATCCCCACAACCTGTGAATGTGACCTTATTTGGAAGAAAGGTCTTTGCATGTGTAATTAAATTAAAGATCTCAAGATTATCCTGGATTCTGATGGGCCCTTAAATCCCATGACTGTCCTCATTAAGAGGCAGAAGACAAGACATGCAGAGGAGAAAGGAAAATGCCATGTGAGGGCAGAGGCAGATGCCGTGTGAAACCCAGCCAAAGGATGCCATGAGCCCCCCGCAGTGGAAGAAGTTCTCTAGAGCCCGTGGTAGGAACCTGGCCCTGCTGACACCTTGATTTTGGTCTTCTGGCCCCCCAGAAGGGTGAGACAGTATATTCCTGTTTGTTTAAGCCACCAAGATTGTGGCAATTTGTTCTTGTGGCTCTAAGAAATGAATACATTTCCTTTAGCACAGTATCTACTCTCTCTTGGCTCCAGGCTACAGAGCTTATCTGTTTAGAAATCCCTATAGTAAAAAAGTTTTGATCATGTATCTCAGTGTAGTAAAACCATTTTACAACTATTAGTGCTTACTGCTATATGTATGCATATCCATACTAATAAGTATGTTGTAAAACACACCTAAATGTCTATGCTAGACATGAAAATGGATGAGAGATGAGAGTTTAAACGATACAGCTACTTTAGAGCTGTTTGGTTGCTTCTAATAAAGTCTCATAGACACCGACCCCATGACCCAGCAATACCTTTCCTGGGTATTTACCCAAGAGAAATTAGGGTATATGTCCCTACAAAGATTTGTATGCAAAACTTCATAACACGTTATCAGTAATAGCCAAAACTAGAAGCCACCCAAATGTCCATGAGAAGAGAGGGGATAAACAAATTACAGTATATCCATACATACTTTATACTTCTCAGGTATAAAAAACAAATGCTTTTTTAGGGGTAACAATATTATCGAGATATAATTGACTACCGTATATGCACATTTAAAGAATAAAATTCAATGATTTTTAATACAGTTGCAGAGTTGTGAGATCCTCACCACAGTCAATTTTAGAACATTTTCATCATCCCCTAAAGAAACCCCATATCCATTACCTGTCCCTGCCCATCCAAAGTCCACACTCCCCAGCCCCGAGCAACCTCTGATCTGCTTCTGTCTCTACAGATTTGCCTGTTCTGGACATTTTGTATAAATGGACTCATACAATCTTTGGTGACTGGCTTCTTTTATTTACCATAATTTTCTGGTCCTTTTTTAATTTTTTGGAGTATAGTTGCTTTACAATGTTGTCTTAGTTTCTGCTGTACCACAAAGTGAATCAGCTCTGTCTATACATACATCCCCTCTTGTTTGGATTTCCTTCCTGTTTAGGTCCCCACAGAGCGTTGAGTAGAGTTCTCTGTGCTATATGGCGGGTTCTCCTTAGTTATCTATTTTATACATAGCCGTGTGTATAGTCCCATTCTTCCACTTCATCCCAACCCCCTTCCAACCCTGGTATCCATGTGTCCATTCTCTATGTCTGTGTCTCTATTTCTGTTTTGAAAATAGGTTCTTCTGTACTAGCATATGTTTTTAAGGTTCGTTCATGTTGTAGTACGTATCTGAACTTCAGTCTTTTAAATATCTGGATAATATTCTGTTGTGCAGCTGTATCACAGTTTGTTTATCCACTCATCATTAATAGACAGCTGGTTGTCTCCACTTCAGGGGTTCTTTTGGTGTTGTATTAGTTAGCTAGGGCTGCCGTAACAAAATATCACTGACTGGATATTAAGCTTAAACAACAGAAATTTACCCTCTCACAATTTTAGAAGCTTTCCAAATTTTAGAATTTTCCAAGACCACAGTGTTAGTAGGTTTGGTTTCTTCCGGGGCCTCTCTCGTTGGCTTGCAGATGGCTGCTTCCTGATATGGTCTTCTCTCTCGTGCACAGACCCCTGATGTCTCTTTGTGTATCCAGACTTCATTGTCGTAGAAATACCAGTCAGGGTGGATGACAGTCCACCTTTAAGAGCTCATTTTAGCTTACTGAAGACCCTATCTCCAAATATGATGATATTCTGAGGTACTGGGGGCTAAGACTTCAACACATAAATATTGTGGAGACATAATTCGGTCTTGCCTGGAGAATCCCAGGGATGGGGGAGCCTGGTGGGCTGCTATCTATGGGGCGCACAGAGTCAGACACGACTGAAGAGACTTAGCAGCAAGCAGCAGCGGCGATTCAGTCCATAACATGTATCAAATTAAGAAAATACCACCAAACCAAGGTCACCAAGATTCATACCCATGTTTTCTTCTAAGAGTTTTATAATTTTAGCTATTGCATTTAGGTCTTTTGAATTAAGTTTTGCATATGGCTTGCTGGACGTGAGTTTGAGCAAGTTCCGGGAGTTGGTGATGGACAAGGAAGCCTGGTGTGCTGCAGTCCATGGGGTTACAAAGAGTCAGACACTAATGAGCAACTAAACTGAACTGAACTGCTTATGGAATGAGGTAGGGATTCAACCTCATGCTTCACATGTGGATATCCAATAGTCCCAGCACCATTTGTTGAAGAGACTATTCTTAACCCCCATTGAATTGTTTTGATATCCCTGTCAAAAATCAAATGATTGTAAGGTGTTGGGGCTTATTTCTGGACTTTTAATTCTATTCCATTGATTTATATGTCCATCCTTATACCAGTACCACACTATAAGCTTGAAAATAGGAAATATGAGTCCTTCAACTTTCTTCTTTTTATGAAAGATGTTTTGGCTATTCTGAGTCCCTTCCATTTCCATATGAATTTTAGGATTCACTTGTCAATTTCTGTAGCGAAGCCAGCTGGGATTTTGATAGGGTTTGTGTTGAATCTACACATCAGTTTGAGGAGTATTGCTATCTGAACAGTATTAAGGTTTTCAATATACATGAACATGGCATGTCTTTCCCTTTATTTAGATCTTCTTAAATTTCTTTCAACACGTTTTGTAGTTTTCATAGTATAATGTCTTACACTTCACTTCTTTTAAGTTTACTCCTAAGTGTTTTGTTCTTTTTGGTGCTATTATAAATGAAATCATTTTCTTAATTTCATTTTGGATTTTCTTTGTAAATGTATAGAAATCCACTGATTTTTGTGTATGGATTTTCTATCCTTGCTGGATGTGTTCATGAATTCTAACAGTTTTGGGGTGTGTGTGTGTGTTCTTAGAATCTTCTATATATAAAATCATGTAGGAGTGAATATATGCAGCAATATAAAAACATTAAAGCCAGACACCAAAGAGCACATGTGTATGATTATATTTACATGAGGTTCAAGAACAAGAAACCCAACCTATGGTGCTAGAAATCAAAACAAGGATAACTTCAGGACGGGGGATGGGGAAGCAGTGACTGGAAAGGGGCATGAGGAGATTTTGGGGAGTGATGGAAATGTTCTATATTTTGAACTTCATGATGGTTATATACGTGCATATGAATGTGAGTAATAGTCCCTCAGTCATGTCCACCTCTTTGTGATGACCCCATGGACTGTAGCCCGCCAGACTCCTGTGTCCATGGGATTTCCCAGGCAAGAATACTGGAGTGAGTTGTCATTCCCTTCTCCAGGAGATCTTCCCTCCCTGGGGATCAAACCCGAGTCTCCTGCATTGCAGGCAGATTCTTTACCAGCTGAGCCACCTCGAAGCCCATGCAGGTGCATGAGTGAGTGAGTGAAAGTTGCTCAGTCTTCTCAGACTCTTCGAGACCCCATGGACTATACACGCCATGAAATTCTCCAGGCCAGAATACTGGAGTGGGTAGCCTTTCCCTTCTCCAGGAGATCTTCCCAACCCAGGGATCACACAGGGGTCTCCTGCATTGCAGGCGGATTCTTCACCAACTGAGCTGTGAGGGAAGCACATACAGGTGTATACGTGTGTTCAAACGTATTGATCTAACACTTAGGATTTATGCATTTGACTGCTAGTCAATTATACTTTAATGAAAGTAAAGAGATAAAGATGAAATAAACCGTTTTAAAAGGCTATGGGCTAATGTATCACTAGCTAATTATTTCAAGGCCTTCTATGTAAATAGGGACTAACTCATCATTAGTGATATACGAAGTAGAGACAGAATTCAAATAGCCTTGCTCACTTTAATTTTTTTGACTGACTACTTATTATATTTGATCAGACCTTTTGTTTCTTTTAACTCCAAGGTGTGACTGACGAGTAGCTTTATTAGAGATAGGAAAACAATCAGCACTCTTATTTCTCACTGTTCATTAGCTTTAATTCAATTTCTATGTAGAAATCTTTCTCAGCCACTTGCGTGTTTTGTAAGGGTCAGTTTAGTTAAACCCAGATGACATCACGCATAAAATGTCAACTAGTTTAAGTTTGGAATTATATAAAAATAAAACATTATCCAGAAAACTGAAAAACAAAACATAAAAAAAAAAAAAAATAAACAAAAATAAAGAACAAAAAGTCTTCAACCAAGCAGTTTGAAGATACAAAGCCTCATAAAATGCTTAAAATGGTTCAGGAAACAAAGCAAGGGGCTGCTAACAACCACTTCTCATTGTGAGAGACCCTAGGTATAAGATGATACTACTAACCATCTGAAAGTCTAACCAAGCAAGGTTACCACCAAGAAATTGGGTACAATGGAACTTGTAACAATGGTACTTTGTAATATTTTCTCCCTACTCTGAGTGAATTAGCTTGCACACACCTCTGGGGATCTCTCCAGACATATCCTCACCTCCCCATGTCTGAGTTTCCTGGATGCTCAAGGCTCATGCTCCTTGACACTGCCAGATAGAATACAATGTAATCACATCATGCCTCAGCCTAAAGATCTTTTGGACCCAGTCGCTGCTGCTGCTAAGTCGCTTCAGTTGTGTCTGACTCTGTGCGACCCCACAGACAGCAGCCCACCAGGCTCCCCCATCCCTGGGATTCTCCAGGCAAGAACACTGGAGTGGGTTGCCATTTCCTTCTCCAATGCAGGAAAGTGAAAAATGAAAGTGAAGTCGCTCAGTCATGTCCAACTCTGTGCGACCCCATGGACTGCAGCCTACCAGGCTCCTCCGTCCATAGGATTTTCCAGGCAAGGGGACTGGAGTGGGATGCCATTGCCTTCTCACCCAGTCGCTAGAGTTCCTTAACCAGACACCCAGTGCCTGCCCCACTCGACTTCATTGGCCTCCCCTTGTGTCTTCCACACCAGTATCACACCAGACAGCCTCTCCAGCTCTTTCCATCTGTTACAGGCTCTACTCTCTCTGCTGGGCATGTATATCTTATCCTTACAAATTCCTTCCTCAATCAAGACCCTCTGCAAATCTCGCCTCTTCTATCCAACCTTCCTTCTCTTCCCAAGACATGACTGAGTCCTCCCTCGTCTGGCTCTTAAGTCACATGTCACCCTATGTTGTAACTTCTTTCTGTTGAGCTTCACTTCTCAACCATAAGTCCTCAGACACTAGAGACTCTTATTTATTTCGGAAAGGAGAAAAATAGAGCTGTACAATCAGTGAATAAAGGTCAGGGCAGAGGTGGCTATGAATGCCAACCCAGCCTTGAGCCTCACATAGGACCAGACAGTGGACCCAGATGCAGGAGAAGTTGAGAGTTATTCTGCTTTTCTTCCAGAAAATTGGCTCTTAAGGGCTCTAATTTACCAGCTTTGCATGAAGCAATCCACCTCAGATCTACTCTGTTGCAATTTTTTTTTTTTGGCTGCACCAGCATGACTTGCAGCATTCTCAGTTCCCCAACCAGGGACTGAACCCAGGCCATGACAGTGAAAGCCCAGAATCACAACTACTAGGCCACCAGGGAACTCCCTATTGCAATTTTAAAGACACTGTAAAGTGCCAGCTTGGGGAATGAGAGGGGGGTGCCCACCTCAAATGGCACAGAACATTCTGTTTTGGGAGCACATGGGTGATGCCAGTAGGGAAGATCTGGGACCTGTCCATCCTCTGGGGTGGAGGAGTGGGCATCAGTTTCCTGACAAGCCTGCTCCAGCACCCTGGAAGAGACAAGAGAGGCAAGAGACCTTCCATTCCATCTCCCAGAGTCTCCCACAGTCAGGATGGCACATAGCTCCAAGGCTGCAGAGCGCCGTGCTTTGCTCTGATGCTTAGCATTTTGCTTCTAAGAAAGGGCTCAGATGTCGTATATTAACGCATGTATGTGGAATCTATAAAAATGGTATAGGTGGTCTTATTTGCAAAATGGTAATAGAGACACAGACATAGAGAACGAATGTAGGACACCGAGAGGGGAAGGGGGTGGGTGGAATGAATGAGAAGATTGGGATTGACACATATACCCTATTGATACGATGTATAAAATAGATAACAAATGAGAACCTACTGTACAGTTCAGGGAGCCCTAATTCCTTGCTTTGTGGTGACCTAAATGGGAAGGAAATCCAAAAAAAGTGGATATATGTATATGCATGGCTGATTAACACAACAGTGTAAAGCAGCTATACTCCAGTAAAACTTAATAATATTCAAAAAAAAGGGTTAAGAAGGGAGCCTAGGAACAAAGTCCTCTCCAAAAGCCTCTGCCCTGGGGAGTGGTCTGGGCCCTCACCCTAGAATCCACTGCAGGGCTTCTCAGTAAAACCATGTTCAGAATTTCCAAAGGGAATTGCCATACACTAAGTCTCTTCTACAGAAAACATTACAGAAGGAAATGGAAATAACACTGAGATCTCTTACCTTACTTTCAGTAAGCGGGGGCCGGATTGAATCTTCAGTTTCTGTACCCTTAAAGACAGGACAAGATAAGGTGTTATAGAGGCATGCAACTTGCATTCACAGCACATTGGTGCTTATAATTAACCAACTATGCTCAGAAAGTGAAATTATACGTAACCTTGAAATACCTAAGCATATCCTATAGCGGCAAATGAGCCTCTGAACGAAATGCAGCCAAGCTCAGAAATCTTCGATTCATGAATATTCACATCAGCCTTTATTCGGTATTTACAAATGTGCTAGGCACTGTGCTAGAAGGTGGAGATGCAAAGATGAAAACCAACAGTGGCTCTGCCCTCAGGGAGCCACAGTCCACGAGAGAAGACAGACGTGCTCAGCAATAATGAAAGCACAGCTAGCTAAGCTAGCTGCTAGAGAGGTGGGTAGGGAAGCCATGGGAACACAGGAATCTGTCTCTGCTGAACCACTGGCCCCACCGCATCCCCGAGACTGCAGGGTGAGATGCTTCCCGGATGAGTGTGGAGGAACTGTGAGCATTAAAACAGTGATCATTTGCTGAGTTACATCCCGCCCTTCCATAACCCTCTAACAATTTCCCCTGCCAAACAGATTTGAGGAGCTGCTGCCAATCAAGTCCTTCACTGGAAGGACTGATGTTGAAGCTGAAACTCCAATACTTTGGCCACCTGATGCAAAGAGCTGACTCATTGGAAAAGGCCCTGATGCTGGGAAAGATTGAGGGCAGGAGGAGAAGGGGACAACAGAGGATGAGATGACTGGATGGCATCACTGACTCAATGGACATGAGTTTGGGTAAACGCCGGGAGTTGGTGATGGACAGGGAGGCCTGGCGTGCTGCGGTCCATGGGGTCAGAGTCGGACACGACTGAGTGACTGAACTGAACTGCCAAACAAGAGACAGGCTCATGTGGATTTCTTCATCATGGCAGCTGAGGGGATAAGGAGGAAATAAATAGCAAATTGTTTGCAAAAAAAAACCCAGCCAGAACAGTTCACCTTCTCTGTATCTATGCTCTTGTGCTGTCTCCTCCCACAGTGACTCTGGGAGTGGCTGTGTGACTTGCTCTGGCCAGTAGCACAGTAGCAACAGGATGCAAGCACTTGAAAAATGGCTTGTGCTGAGGCCTGCTCTCTCTTGCTGTTGGGACTCTTACAAACCCCACTCTCGGTGGGTGAGAGGGAATGGAATCCAGAGCGACAGAGCACAAGAGGAAATCCTCCTTTCGAGGAGGGAGACCGAGGTTTCTAGAAGGTTGCATGGCAGCCAGCAGACATGCAGCCAGTCCCTGTGAGAACCAGCAGGAAAATCTCATCCCCCTGAAAGGCAACCCCTATCTTTTCAGCATTTCTTGTCCTGCCTCAAGTAGAGAGTAGGTGCTCAATTAATGTTTGCGGTTATAAATTGAGAAGCCATGCCCTCTTGTGAGCAGACTCCAAACCAAAGAAGCCCTTATATAATGGTCCCTGGGACTTCCCTGGTGGTCCAGTGGCTAAGACTCCATGCTCCCCATGCAGGGGGCCTGGGTTTGATCCCAGGTCAGGAAACTAGATCCCTCAGGCCATACTAAAAGATCCCTCATGCTGCAACAAAGATCAAAGATCTGCAGCCAAATTAAATAAATAAATAAATACTAAAAAAAAAAAAAGAAAGAAAGAAATCATGGTCCTAGGGAAGCTAGGAAAACAAGAAAAGGCATCAAATGACCAGGACAATTCAGGCATGTCTTCTGCATGCCCAAGACCCAAACAGTCTAGGTTTTACATTGATACTCCATGAGAACAAGCTCCCCTGAAAGAGCTCTCATGAAATCTTGTGGATATTTGTAGACCTAGAAAGAAGAGTGAGCAGTCAGTAAAAAATATTGTCTGGGGCTTGGGATAGCCGGGGAACCAAAGAAAAAGAAAGTGCTGCTGCTGCTGCTGCTAAGTCGCTTCAGTTGTGTCCATCTCTGTGCTGAATGAACCATATAATTTTTGGCCCTTTGTTAGATGAAGAGTAGGAATTCAGTATTCAAAGCACAACATTCCTAAGCTTGAAACAACTGGAAATAGAACTGTCCTGAGGAAGTCATGGTTTGAGTGGCATGCCTTGCCGTGAGCCTTAAGTTTGATGTGAAGGTAGAAAGAGCACAGGTTTTGGGTCAGAGAGACCTGAATTTATATCCTGGATCTGCCACTGACTAGCTGTGCAAAATTAGGCAAGTAATTTAACTTCTCCAAGCCTCAGTTTCTCCATCTGTAAAATGGGAATAAAACAGCTCAACCTGCTTTGTTGAGCCTTTGTGAAAATTAGAGGAATGTAAACTGAAGTGGCTGGCATGGGGTACTGCTCCTGAAATGGCAGCAGCTGCAGAAAAGATCATGGATTTATACAGAAGCACAGGGCAACAACACTAACTTACCCCAACTCACCTCCCGGGCTACTTGAGAGCTCAAAGCAGCCTCCAAATCGGCAGTTTTCAGCATGTGTCTGAGACCCCAGTCCCCATGTTCCTCTCTCTGGGCCCCCAAGTACCAGGAGGACCAATCCTAGACCCACAGATTGACCTCAAATTCCAAGTGCCAGTGGCCAAGCCTGCTGACTGCACCTGGTGCCTCTGACACTGGCTGCTTTGTGCCCCCTCTCCAAGGCTGGCCTGGCCTGTTTTAAACACTCAGTGGCATTCTGCCTGGAGCTGGCAAAACCAGGCAGGGGCACAGGAAAGGGACAGTGGGGACCAGGAGGGGTGGCAATGACGCCCCAGACAAACCTAGCTGGGAGGTCCTCCTCCTCCTCTGAGCAGGCAAAACTTGTCTCATTCTCGTGTGGAGTAAAGGAGATAAGGGAAGGAAAAGAAGCTGAAGACCAGGGACCCACAGAGTCTCTGACTGTAACCTAACTGGTGCCTCAGATTCCACAGAAGAGACAGAGGCTGGGCTTCCACTTGGGAGTTAGAAATGAGATTAAATCCAATTCTCTCAACACTCTGCGAAGTAGGAAGGATGTGTCTGGGCTACACTTTGCAAAGTCCATCTCAGAGATGATAAAGGGCGCATTTTAAACCAGTCCTCCAGGACTGAGGGAAAGAGCCCCTACCTCACCCCACTCCTGTGTGCCCAAGCCCCTCACCTGGAGGCTAAAGCAGCTCACAAGTTTGTACACCCTCCCCACTTTCAAACACTATTTGGGAATTAATTTGACACCCAGGAGTGTTGGGGCCACAGGAGTGTTTAAGATGTAAGATGCTGGTGTTGAGAGAGTTCTGTTCCCAAGACTTTAGCTCTGCAATTGTCTGTTGGGCTTGAAATTCCCGCAGTGCCTCTATTTCCATAACTTTGAAAAGAAGCAAGTGTGTCCTTGCCCAGAGGGGCCATCTGCAGCACAAGTTAATTTAAAATGAGCCAGCCCACTCAGAACATTGTCCTGTAAACATATTCCAGGATGTGTTTCAACATCCAGAGGAGCAGCAAAATTGTCTGTAAGAGGCAAGAATGGGCTTCAGCTTTTACATGGCAACATAGAAAACAGCCCTGGAAGTCTTCTCTTAGATAGAAAAAGTCACTGTCTTGTTTACATCACATGCCTGTGAATTTGCAGATGACTATCTAGGAAGCAATTAAACAGAGAGTTACATGAATATTCCTCTGGGCTCGCCTTAGTCAGGACATTTCTGGCTCAGTTGAAAATTAAACTGCACAGAGAAAGGCTGGATCTGAGGGGCTCCTGACTTGTTCCATAACAAGTCCCTGCAGAGCTCTGAGTCTGGGGCTTCCATTGTAAAATGGATCCTAATGTAACTCCTGCCAGAGAGAGTGGGCTGAGCAGGAAGTATGTGACCTTGTGAAGTCAGAGAAAAGCTAGAGGAGCTCTTACCCATCCTCGCTGGCAGGTCTGCCCCATGGTGGGGAGGACACTTGCTGTCTGGAGGTCCTTTCCTCTCTTCCACTCTCAGCAGCAGGGGCGGTGACACCTGCAGAAAAGCAAAGCCCAGAGGATGCAGCTTCAGGGGCTTGTTGCCTCGTTCCTGTCCTCCCCAGCTGGGATGCTGAACAGGCAGCTGTGGAGGACTAGGGGCTGAGTGTAGGCCCGTGTCTCCAAAAGTAAACTGTCATGAGGTTTCTGGCAGGTTATCATCCCAGAAGAAATTCCCAGGAACCTAGTCTGCAGGTGGTGCCTCATCCCAGCCTCAGCCTCCTCTGCTTAGAAAGAGGTCTGGTCTTGGGTGCTCCTTTGGGGAAGGAACCAAGTAGGAACGGAAATTAGCCAAGACAACTCCAGTGTTTCAGAAGCGTGATCTTCATCATAGTATCATTCTTCTCCCATGTCTAAAACGGGGTAGGGACTTCCCGGGTGGTCTGGTGGTTAAGACTTCACCTTCCAATGTAAGGGGTGCAGATTCAATCCCTGGCTGGAGAGCTAAGATCCCACATGCCTAATGGCCAAAAAACCAAAATGTAAAACAGGAACAGTGTTGTAACAAATTTAATAAAGACTTTAAAAATAGTCCACATTAAGAAAAAAATCTTAAAAAAATAAACAAACAGGGTAGGGAGTATCTCTGGGCTTCCCTGGTTGCTAAGCTGGTAAAGAATGCACCTACAATGTGGGAGACCTGGGTTTGGGAAGATCTCCCAGAGAAGGGAGCGGTTACCATTCCAGTGTTCTGGCCTGGAGAATTCCATGGATTGTACAGTCCATGGGGTCGCAAAGAGTCGGACATGACTGAGTGACTTTCACAGGGAGTATCTCTGTGTAAAACAATAATTTTCTAATTACAAAAGCAATGTGCATTCAACACAACAAAAGTCAGAAAATACAGACAAGTAGTTTAAAATTTTAGATCAGCTTCATTCCTACAGAAACAAGCTCTGTTAACATTGTGGCACCTGCCCCTTCCTTATATTTTTCTCCAGATAACTACATACCAGTATGAATACAAAGATGGAATCATGCTATAATATACTTTCAAAATCTTTTTTTCTGTGGAATACTATATTATGAAAATCTTTTCATGTCAATTAATCAAGATCTCAGTGGCTTCTCTGGTGACTCAGTGGTAAAGAATCTGCCTGCCAATGCAGGAGATGTGGGTTCGATCCCTGGGTCAGGAAGATCCCCTGGAGAAGGAAATGGCAACCCACTCCAGTATTCTTGCCTGGGAAATTCCATAGACAGAGGAGATTGCTGGACTACAGTCCATGGGGTCGCAAAAGAGTAGGACATGACTGAGCGACTAAACAACAACGATAATCAGGATCTCATCATTTTTTGTTGGTTACACTGAGTAGAGATTTAGAATTTGTATACAGAAAGGCTAATTCAAGAATCCTTGTTCAATAGCCTAAAGTCAAAATTCATAGCAATATTATTGTCTCTACATATCATGAACAGCTTACGAATATAATGTGATTTGCCTAACAATTAGGGTGCTGCAGCAAATCCAAAGCCTCCCTACAGTTTGAGGCCTTTTCAGTTCTCAGAGCATAAGCCAGGAGTCCAAGCTCCTAAACACTGGCGTAAGCTGGGCAGGCAGCCACTGAATCCCAACAGTTCAGGGTGTGTGAATTCTGCCAGAATTGGTCTTGGCAGGATATCTGGGGCACCCCTGACACCCCAAAGCCTCCCTGGCCCAGCTCAGAGGCATAAACAAAACTTGTGGGGTTGCTTTGTTATTGTTTACCTAAATGAAATTTCATTTAGAGTTCACACTTAATTCCTTTATCCTGAGAATTTCTGGAAGAGAAAAGACACAAACTTGGCTACCAAATATCTTTCAGAGAATTTAGAAATATCAGTCCTTTGACATTTACTTGATAACTGCCCCTCCCCCAACCCTTCCGTCAGAGGATAAGCTCCCAAGATATGGGGACTTTGTGCATTCCCTGGTTCTAGGCACATAGTAGGTGTCGAACACAGTCTACAGGTTGGGCTACTTGGTTTGGAGCCCTATTCAGCCACATAATAGCCTTGACTCTGGAAAAGTTACTTGGCCTTCCTATCTGATCTAATCTCAGTTTCCTCAACTGTAAAATGGGGAGAATAAAAATAGAGCCACATAGGAATGAGGTACATCAACTTAGAAGCTGGGCACCTAGTGCATATTCAAGATATGTTAATTAAGCATCATTCCTGTTGATTGATAAGCAAATTTACTGAAATTCAAAACAGCTGAGAAAGAAAAAAGGGCTTTTATTGAGAGCCAGAAAAGGCTTATAATTAGGGGACACAGTCTATTCAGAGATGGTTTTAAAAAGTGAGTCCACAGGGAACACGAGACAGTTTGTTGGGGGTGACTGAAGATGCTATCAGGACTTTTATTTACAACTTTTTAAGTCTCACCCTGTAACTTTTTTAGGCTAGTCTTTTTAATGTGTACATTATTTTAGTACTTTACTAAATGTATATTTTTTAAAATTGAGATATAATTCACATACCAAAAGATTCACATTTCAAAGTATGTGTATACTTTGGTGGTTTTAGTGTATGCATAAGGTTGTGCAAACATCACCACCATCTAATTCCAGAATATTTTCATCACCCTCAAAGAAACTCTGTAGGGAATTCCCTGGCTGTCCAGTAGTTAGGACTCTATGATTTCACTGCTGAGGGCAAAGGTTCCATGTCTGGTCAAGGAACTAAGATCCCAAGAGAAGAGTGGTGCAGCCAAAAAAAAAAGAAAAAAAGAAAGAAAGAACCTTGTGCCCATCAGCAGGTACTCCCTACTCACTCTCCCCACCCTAGTCTCTGGCAACCACTAAGCTACTTTCTTTTCTGTGGATTTGCCTATTTTGAACATTCCACATATGTGAAATCATATGTATATACAGTCTCAAAAATAATTAAAATACATGCATTTGGGAATGTGCCTACAAAAGTATGTTACCAATAGAGTGCATGACCAAAAAAGTTTGGAGACATCTGGCTGGGATGTCTTAGTTTTATCCCTGGTTCCTCTTAGTTTGCTCCACAGGCACTAACAAAAGGTAATAGGCTCTATCAATCTAGTGCTAATGAAATTCCAATCATTGGCACAGTCCAAAGAAAAGTATGACCTATGGGCAACAAACATTTTGTTTTGTAATTTATGATTTAATTCAATTTTTATAAAAAGAATGCTAGATAGACTAACAAAATAGCAATGCAGCCTAGGACCTGGGCTCAATCCTTGCTCTGCTACTTACTGAACTTCTCTGTGTTTCCTTGTCTACAAAGTGGAGGTCATAATAGGTGAGCATGAATGACCCTCCTCTACTTTCTTTTTGGCTGCACCACACGGCTTGCGGAATCTCAGGTCTCTCATGCTTCCGGGTGTGCATGCTCAGTTGTGTCTGACTCTGCAGCCACATGAACTGTAGCCTGCCAGGTTCCTCTGTCCATGGAATTGCCCAGACAAGAATACTGTAATGGGCTACCATTTCCTCCTCCAGGGGATCTTCCCAACCCAGGAATCAAACCCAAGTGTCCTGCGTCTCCTGCATTGGCAGATGGATTATTTACCTGGGAAGCCCCTGAGCTCTCTCACCAGGGATTGAATTCAGGCCACGGCAGTGAATGCCTGAAATCCCAACCATTAAACCACCAGGGTACACCCCTATTTGCACTAGAACATGACCTTAGCTAGTGCTCCAGCTCTGTTCCCCTACTTACCTGGTAAGGGTACTACGTCAAATTTATTTATAAGCAATATCTCCTAGGATAAAGATTATCCCTGATTGGAGATTGCTTTTGGTTGGATGAACTATAAACACTAGATAGAATGCCATAGCTTTGGGCTTTCCTCAGAGAGGTGATTCTTGTCCTGTGCCCACAGGGACCTTGGAAGATGTCCCCATGGAACTGTTACAAGAGAATTTGTCTCCTGTGGGGAAGGGAGATTTTAAGCTAAAAGGAATCCTGCTGCCTGATGAGATTTTGTCTCCTCCTATTTGTGAACTGCTACACGGACTCTTTCAGAAAAGAAGCTCTCGGACTTGTCCTGCAGGCAAGTTGTGGTTCTTGTCTTATAGTCTTGCATGCAGAATGGGGCCAAGTGTGGCCTGTGGCAGTCTTTGAATCTGGAGGTTTAGAAGAGTCTAGGAACTCTCCTGATGTGCATTGCAGATTAAGTAATGTGGAAAGCCTGGCATGCGTAAGTCCTTAATAAGTGACAACTATTAGTACTAAATAAATATGGCCATTATTATTATTAATGTTATATTTACACTTACCAACTCAGAGCGGGCAACAGATTATTCTAACCCAGAGAAGCCCAGGTATGGGTATCAAGCTGCCAGATATAGCCCCATTATGAAGCATGAGAAAACACCTCTCTGTAATTCTCAAAGGTGAAATTATAAAGATGTCCATTCACTGAGTATTTATTTGTACTAGATGTTAGGAGCACTGTAGTGAAAAAGATTGACACAGTCCCTGCCCTTGCAGAGTTTATAACAATTAAAGAGCAATGATAGTGTTAGGTAGTTAGAATAGGAAAAAGGAGTCCAGAGGGAAAGCCAGTGAAAATAGAACAAAGGAAGGTCTGAGGACCTGATTGAGGACCTCGGGTAAACCAAACAGCCCTCCTGGCTAGCCCAATTTGCATAGGGCAGGCTCAGGGGGAGGAGAACAAAAAAAAATAGGAGCCAAAATTGGCCTTCTCTTGGCTTCACGTCTTTTGGGTCGGCCCACGCTCATGCCTTGAGCATGTATTTTCCTTTGCTTGCCAAACTGAGCTGTAACACTGATCTGTCCGTCACTTCAATTTTTGCTGAGGTGAAACAGAACCAAGGAAATTACAAACTCCCCGGACATCTATGGTACCATTTCTTGGATTTAACCTGGCTGAAACAAGCTCAGCTCGGTCCCCACAAGGCAGAGGCCAAACACAGCAGAACCCCAAACCAGCAAAACCTCCTGTGGTGGAAGCTGAATGCAAAGAAACCTCAGCGCAGTGGAAGTGACAAGAAGCCCAGCATGCTGGAAACTGGGACAACCAAAACAAACTCAGCAGAAAGCTCATGCAGCTCAGTCCCAGATTCTAGAAGACCTCTGGTTGGGGTAGGAAGTCCTCACCCCTGTGGCTTGAAGGACATATGGCTAAAAAATCTTAATTCCTTTACAATCTCCTGTTGCTTGTCTCCTTGAACACCCCACAAATAGGCAAGTGGCAGTGGGTGCAACTGAGGGACTCTGGAGAGGCTACTCCCCAGGGTGTCACAAAGGCTCCACTATCCTCTGCACTCTTGTAGCTGTTGCCCAAGCGGGTAGGGGTGCTTCTGTCCTTAATCTTCTTTGTGCCAAGGATCAGATCAATGAAAACTGTGAGCACAGGTCAGGTATTTAGTAGATTTTCCAGCAGGTTATGAAGGGGATTCCTAGGCACATTTTTCCCACTGCTTTTTCCTCCCATCCTTCAGGTCCTCTCTCCTGAGACTTGAGCCTGGCCAAAACCCATGGTGCCTGGTTTTAAGACCTAATGAAGCTCAGGCTCTTGATGTCTCATTGCAAAAAAAATTCAGTGAGAGACACAGCGATAGGTAAGAGGTGGGTTTGTTTAGATTTATAGAGAAGTATAGTGCACAGGGTGTGGGCTGTCAAAGAGGGTGAATGTGGTGGCCATGGAATGTGGTATGGTTGGTTTCTCCAAGCTGGGTGATTTCATATGCTAATGAGTGGGAGGACTATCCCAACAATTCAGTTCAGTTCAGTTCAGTCGCTCAGTCGAGTTCCTGTCCGACTCTTTGCGACCCCATGAATCACAGCACGCCAGGCCTCCCTGTCCGTCACCAACTCCCAGAGTTCATTCAGACTCACGTCCTTCGAGTCAGTGATGCCATCCAGCCATCTCATCCTCTGTCATCCCCTTGTCCTCCTGCCCCCAATCCCTCCCAGTATCAGAGTCTTTTCCAATGAGTCAACTCTTTGCATGAGGTGGACAAAATACTGGAGTTTCAGCTTTAGCATCATTCCTTCCAAGAAATCCCAGGGCTGATCTCCTTCAGAAAGGACTGGCTGGATCTCCTTGCAGTCCAAGGGACTCTCAAGAGTCTTCTCCAACACCACACTTCAAAAGCATCAATTCTTTGGCACTCAGCCTTCTTCACAGTCCAACTCACATCCATATATGACCACAGGAAAAACCATAGCCTTGACTAGACGGACCTTAGTTGGCAAAGTAATGTCTCTGTTTTTGAATATGCTATCTAGGTTGGTCATATCTTTTCTTCCAAGGAGTAAGTGTCTTTTAATTTCATGGCTGCAATCACCATCTGCAGTGATTTTGGAGCCCCCAAAAATAAAGTCTGACACTGTTTCCAATGTTTCCCCATCTATTTCCCGTGAAGTGATGGGACCGGATGCCATAATCTTCATTTTCTGAATGTTGAGCTTTAAGCCAACTTTTTCACTCTTCTCTTTCACTTTCAACAAGAGGTGCTTTAGTTCCTCTTCACTTTCTGCCATAAGGGTGGTGTCATCTACATATCTGAGGTTATTGATATTTCTCCTGGCAATCTTGATTCCAGCTTGTGTTTCTTCCAGTCCAGCATTTCTCATGATGTACTCTGCATAGAAGTTAAATAAGCAGGGTGACAATATACAGCCTTGACATACTCCTTTTCCTATTTGGAACCATTCTGTTGTTCCATGTCCAGTTCTAACTGTTGCTTCCTCACCTGCATACAGATTTCTCAAGAGGCAAGTTAGGTGGGCTGGTATTCCCATCTCTTTCAGAATTTTCCACAGTTTATTGTGATCCACACAGTCAAAGGCTTTGGCATAGTCAATAAAGCAGAAATAGATGTTTTTCTGGAACTCTCTTGATTTTTCCATGATCCAGCGGATGTTGGCAATTTGATCTCTGGTTCCTCTGCCTTTTCTAAAACCAGCTTGAACATCAGGGAGTTCATGGTTCACGTATTGCTGAAGTCTGGCTTGGAGAATTTTGAGCATTACTTTACTAGCATGTGAGATGAGTGCAATTGTGCGGTAGTTTGAGCATTCTTTGGCATTGCCTTTCTTTGGAATTGGAATGAAAACTGACCTTTTCCAGTCCTGTGGCCACTGCTGAGTTTTCCAGATTTGCTGGCAAATTGAGTGCAGCACTTTCACAGCATCATCTTTCAGGATTTGAAACAGCTCAACTGGAATTCCATCACCTCCACTAGCTTTGTTCGTAGTGATGCTTTCTAAGGCCCACTTGACTTCACATTCCAAGATGTCTGGCTCTAGATTAGTCATCACATCATCATGATTATCTGGGTCATGAAGATCTTTTTTGTACAGTTCTTCCGTGTATTCTTGCCACCTCTTCTTAATATCTTCTGCTTCTGTTAGGTCCAGACCATTTCTGTCCTTTATCGAGCCCATCTTTGCATGAAATGTTCCCTTGGTATCTCTAATTTTCTTGAAGAGATCTCTAGTCTTTCCCCTTCTGTTCTTTTCCTCTATTTCTTTGCACTGATCGCTGAAGAAAGCTTTCTTATCTCTTCTTGCTATTCTCTGGAACTCTGCATTCAGATGCTTATATCTTTCCTTTTCTCCTTTGCTTTTCGCCTCTCTTCTTTTCACAGCTATTTGTAAGGCCTCCCCAGACAGCCATTTTGCTTTTTTGCATTTCTTTTCCATGGGGATGGTCTTGATCCCTGTCTCCTGTACAATGTCACGAACCTCCATCCATAGTTCATCAGGCACTCCATCTATCAGATCTAGGCCCTTAAATCTATTTCTCACTTCCACTGTATAATCATAAGGGATTTGATTTAAGTCATACCTGAATGGTCTAGCGGTTTTCCCTACTTTCTTCAATTTGAGTCTGAATTTGGTAATAAGGAGTTCATGATGTGAGCCAGTCAGCTCCTGGTCTTGTTTTTGCTGACTGTATAGAGCTTCTCCATCTTTGGCTGCAAAGAATATAATCAATCTGATTTCGGTGTTGACCATCTGGTGATGTCCATGTGTAGAGTCTTCTCTTGTGTTGTTGGAAGAGGGTGTTTGCTATGACCAGTGCATTGTCTTGGCAAAACTCTATTAGTCTTTGCTCTGCTTCATTCCGCATTCCAAGGCCAAATTTGCCTTGGGCCGCGGCCGCGCGGGCTCGTCGCTGGAGGCGCTGCTGCCGGGCCGCCGCGGGCCTGGGCGCAGCCGCGGCCTCGGGGAGCGCGGCCGCCGAGAGGAGGGGCGCGGGGGGCGCGGAGGAGCCGGGGCGGGGGGCCCTGGCGGGCGGCCAGGCGTCCCCGGGGCCGCCGGTCTCTCACAGGCTTGTCTGTCTGCTCGCCCTCAGAGTGCCATTAAGGGAAAATTGCAAGGATTAGGAGCGTACGTGGGTAAGTTGTTACTAGCCTCACAGAATGTGGCGCGTTCGGCGAGTTTAATTTCGAGTGACCGCATTTTTCCTGTTAGATCTTTGATTTTGGACAGACGCCCTTTTTACCTTCAAATCTCATCCCCCCGGTTGCATTTGCTTACCTAAGTCTCATCATTGAAGGCTCTCTGTGCAGCGTGTTTTGTGTTTGTTTTTTTGGTGCCGTCTCCCAAATCCCTTTCTAATACGGCGTTTTTTGAAATTGTTTCTCTTCTTCTGTTGAGGCTCTGTCACGTTTTCCTTCATGCTTGTTTGATTTTTATTTTTCTGGGTTACTATTTTGCATGTGAATGTTTGATGCTTTTCGGCATTTGCCTCTGTCATGGTTCGTTGAGGTTAACTTTCGGGTCTCTTTATATTTTTTCTGTCGGTTTTTTTCTTAGCTTCCCCACAGTAAGCTCTTTTCTTTTCTTTTCTTTTTTAATGTTTTGTAATTTGAGTGTTGACTCTGGGCCAGGCACTGTGCTTAAAATTGTTTTATATGCATTAGGTCACCGTAATCCCCAGGAGAACGGTGAAAGTTAAGTGGTAATATCCTGAATTACACAAGCAAGGAAACTAAGGCTTTGAGTGCTTGATCTGTGGGTTTTATACATTGAGACCTGGGTCAGTTTGGCTCCAAAACCGGTGCCTCCTATAGAAATAATAGCTTACACTCGTGATAGTGATTGTCGAGGTGTGGGAGACCCCAAGAGTCTCTGAAGTCAAAATTAGTTTCATGTTAGTAGGCTTCCCTGGTGGCTCAGATGGTAAAGCATCTGCCTGCAATGTGGGAGACCCAGGTTTGATTCCTGGGTCAGGAAGATCCCCTGGAGAAGGAAATGGCAATCCCTCCAGCACTCTTTCCTGGAAAATCCCGTGGGGTTGCAAAGAGTCGGACACGACTGAGCGACTTCACTTCCAGGTGTTTCTTGACTTCCTACTTTTGCATTCCAGTCCCCTATAATGAAACCACCAATTCCTTGGTGGTTTAGACAGTGCCTTGGAACTGTCCTGGCACCTCTGGGTGGGTCATTTAGCTTGCAGATTGAGGATCAAGGTTTAGTTGAATCTGACTTGTCATCTTGAACCCATTTGATTTTAATCAGTTTATGTTATGCCCTGATGTTGGGCCATGTTGTTCTTTCAGAAGTTGTGCCCTGCCCCATTCCCTCCTGCTACACGCTCTTTTCCTGAGCCCACAATGTTGTCTGGGCTCACAATGTTGCCTCTACAATCTTCTGGATGGACAAACAGAAGATAGCTAGCCCTTGCAAGAGAAATACTGTGAAATATCCAATCTTTCTAGATATTCAGGCCTTCATTTTCCATGTTTCCTATAGCATGTGCAACAACAGCATTTCTCAGTGAACCCACTAGGGTGGGTGACAGGCACACCATGCCTGCTAGAAGTCCATCTGGTGGTGGCATCCCTTCAAGGGCAATTGGGCTTCAAGGGATAATGTTTGCCACTTTGGGAGTTAACTCTGCAGGCTGTTTGGGCCCAGCCTTACCATCCTTCTCCTAAAGTTACAAAGATATCCCCAGATCAAATCCCCACTCCACTTTTATGGAACATCTGGTTTGTTGCCTCTTATCAGTTTGTTCTTAAGACACTTACTAACTCCTACAACCGGGACCCTCCCCCCTTGTAGGTAACATTGCTCCATCCCACTTATTATTAAAATACTCTTAATTCCTCTAACAGGACCAGATAACCCACTCCTTTGTCACTACTTCTGTTATTACCTGGAGTGGGTCTATGACAATGAAATGTTTACCACTGAAAACACCCTAAACTGCTCTTATGGAAGACTAGGAGAGGAAATCAGTGATTTACAGAGTAATAAGAAGATAAGGCTTATGGCTGTTTCCCACGTTCTCAGTCTCAGGGCACAGACTTGGATTGCTTTACATCATGGTATCTATTCCCATCCACAGTGGACAAACCAGCAATGAGTTAAGATTCAGTTCAGTTTAGTTCAGTAGCTCAGTTGTGTCCCCTTAATTCTACCCAGCACTGGTCATGCTGGAGACCTTGAGGATGCCCAACTCCAGTCCGGGGTCCCCAGGAAATCGACCTGCCTCGAACTGCCTAGGGATCTGGTCCTTGGAAGGTTGTCATGACTCAAACTGCTTGGGGATCTGCCTGTCCAAGGGTCCCAGGAGGTCGACATGCCTTGACCTGCCCAGAGACCCAATTCTCGGGAGGCCGACCTGCCTCGACCTGCCCAGGAATTCGATCTCCAGGAGGCTGTCAGGCCTCAGCCTACCTGGGGATCTGCACCCTGACCTGGGGATGCTTGGCTCTCAGGTTGCAACAGTACTGGGTAGGATAATCTTTAGAAAGACTGACCCCTAATGAAGTCCACCCATAAAAATAGAAGGAGGCCTATTAGTTTTTTTCTTTTTTCTTTTCCTGCCTGTCATCACTGTCTTTCAGATGGGAAATAACCAATCCACTTCCCAACAGACGCCCTTGAGATGCATCCTCGATAACTGGAAGCTGTTCGATCCTCTAACCCCAAGGAGAAGTTGCTTAAAATTCTTTTGTGCCACTGCGTGGCCACAGTATCCTCTGGGGGACAAGAAACACTGGCCTGAGGATGAGAGCTTAAATTACAATACCATCCTGCAGCTAGACTTATTCTGCAAAAGACAAGAGAAATGGACAGAGATCCCCTATGTCCAAATTTTCTTCCAACTAAGAGATATGAAGGAACTCTGTCTTAAGTATGGGGTTGTTGTATGCCCTAAAAGTGAGCCTACTAGGCAAATGGTGTGAGGCACAGACAACCAAGAGAAGGAAGCTCCTCATGAAGACTCATCTCCCATGGCTCCCAAGTTACCTGGCCCTCCTTCCTTGTATCCAAACTTGCCCCCATATCCAGGAGCATCCTTCCACAAAAGCCAACTCGAGTGTGTCCCTTAGTTGAAACTGGAGAATTCAGACCAACCAGGGTCATAAGCCCTTCTCATTCTTAGAACTAAGATCAAACAAGACCTGGGAAGCTATACAGATGACCCAGGCAAATATATAGACACATTCCAACACATTACCTTGGCCTTTGACTTGACATGGAAGGATATCATGGTCATATTTAGTAAAACTTTATCTGACCCTGGGCATGCTAGGGTCTTAAAGGAAGCCCAAAGGTATGCTATGGGGCTTCATATGTCAAGAGATAAATACCCAGTGGGGGAAACTGCAGTACCCTTCTCAGATCCTAATAGGAATTATAATGACCCTGAAAACATCTGGGAAAGGGATCATTCTCTAATCTGTGTAAAGGCAGGACTAAAAGCAGCCCAGCAGAAAGTAATCAGCTATGCCCGGGGCTCAGCATAACTCAGGAGCCCAGTGAGAACCCCATTGCCTTTCTGGAAAGGCTAGAAGAGACCCTCCAGAAGTTTACCAATCTGGACTTAGACTCTTATGACAGACAGGTGATTTTAAAGGACAAATTCCTGTCCCAGTGTTCATCCGACATCAGGATAAAGTTACAACAGCTACAGCAGCAGGACTGTACTGCCTCTTTAGATGAGATCATCCAGACAGCCACCAATACCTTTTATAACAGAGAACAGGAGATGGAGGCCAAGGCCCAGGAGAGAGAGAGAAGGAAAGAGACAAAGCATGTTGGACGCCCTCCAGGGAAGCCCTATGGCAAACCCTGAGTCCTTAAAGGACAAAGCACAAGGCAAATGCCTAATCTGTACACAGGCAGGACCTTGGGCCTAAGAGTGTCCAAGCTGTGACAAGTCTCCTAAAACGTACTACCAATGCCATCAGTTGGAACATTGGGTGGGACTCTGCCCTCAGAACCCAAAAGCCTCAAGGTCAAGCACCAAGCCTTCCCTCACGATGGTTCAACAGGACTGAAGCGACCCGCTCCAGCAGCCCACCTGTCACAGATACCATCATGGAGCTGGAGGCAAGGATGAAACTGGATGTGGCAGGTAGGTCCAAGAATTTCTTGATTGACACAGGGTCTACCTACTCTGTCCTGACCTCCTACTCTGGGGCCTTCTCCTCCCAAAGCTGTACCATTTTGAGTGCTACAGGAAAAACAGTTACAAAAAGATTCACCCAAGCACTTCTTTTTTCCTGGGATGGACAAATATTTTCCCTGAGTGTCCTATTCCCTCACTAGGAAGAGATCTTTCTCTGCTTCAAAATCTTGCAGCTATTGCAGTCCTGATAGAAGATGCTTTAAAACTCTCTCTTGCAGGCAAACTATTTTTATCAACCACCAAGTGAAACAACTCCTGAATGGGAGCAGTCATATATGGATGTCTGATCAAAGAATCCTCAGATATCAAGTAGTTCTGATGGAAAGTCCAGGCCTGACTATAACCCTTTGTGAGGTTCTTAACCCAGCCACCCTCTTGCCTATCCCTGAGGGCTCTCTTCTCTTTCACTCTTGCCTAGAAACCTTGGACCACTGGACAAAACCCCGAGAGGAACTATCAGAAGATCCTCTGAAGATCCTCTGATCCTGAGAAAATCTAGTGCACTGATGGAAGCAGCTTTGTCTTGGATGGAAAAAGAAGAGCCAGATATGCAGTAGTCTCCAATTTTGAGACCATAAAAGCTAAGCCTCTGCCACCAGGTACTTCAGCCCAATTAGCTGAGCTCATAGCCCTGACTTGAGCTTTAGAGCTGGGAAAAGAAAAAAGAGTAGCTATTTACACTGACTTCAAATATGCCTTTCTGGTGCTACATGCACGTACTGCTATTTGGAAAGAAAGAGGCCACTTGACCACCTGAGGGTCCCCAATCATATATGGTGATCAAATCCTTAGGCTCTTGGAGACAGTTCATCTGCCCATTGATGTTTCAGTCTCCCATTGTAAAGGATGCCACCCTCTTGCCTATCCCTGAGGGCTCTCTCCTCTTTCACTCTTGCCTAGAAACCTTGGACCACTGGACAAAACCCCGAGAGGAACTATCAGAAGATCCTCTGAAGATCCTCTGATCCTGAGAAAATCTAGTGCACTGATGGAAGCAGCTTTGTCTTGGATGGAAAAAGAAGAGCCAGATATGCAGTAGTCTCCAATTTTGAGACCATAAAAGCTAAGCCTCTGCCACCAGGTACTTCAGCCCAATTAGCTGAGCTCATAGCCCTGACTTGAGCTTTAGAGCTGGGAAAAGAAAAAAGAGTAGCTATTTACACTGACTTCAAATATGCCTTTCTGGTGCTACATGCACGTACTGCTATTTGAAAGAAAGAGGCCACTTGACGACCTGAGGGTCCCCAATCATATATGGTGATCAAATCCTTAGGCTCTTGGAGACAGTTCATCTGCCCATTGATGTTTCAGTCTCCCATTGTAAAGGACACAAAAAAGGGAGCATGGAAGTGGCGCGAGGGAACCAAGTAGCTGATCAGCCAGCTAAGAGAGCAGCATTACAGACCAATGACCTAATAGGGATTGCCACCTTAGTTCCACAGACTAATTTGCCAGAAACTCCTTCATATACTGAAGGTGAGACTCTTAAAGCTAAGAGAGAGGGCTTTAAAGAAGATCATACAGGGTGGTTCCAAAAGAAGGGACTTCTTTTTCTGCCTGGGAACCTCCAATGGAGGTTGGTTTATCCCTTACATGCCACCACTCATTTAGGGGGAAAGGTCCCCCAAAGACAACTAGAAAGGTCCTTCAGAGGAACAAGCCTCCAAACAAGTATAAGGCAAGTTGTCTCCTCTTGTCCCGCTTGCCAGTTAAACAACCCCGAAAGAGCTCGAAGACCCCGGCTGGCTCAATCCGTCCAATGATGTGGGACCTACCCAGGAGAGGACTGGCAGATAGACTTCACACAGATGCCAGTTTTTCAAGGTTATAAATCCCTGCTAGTCATGATAGACACATTCACAGGATGGATTGAAGGCTTTTCCACCTGGACTGGGAAGGCTGAGGAGGTGGTTAAAAAAAAAAAAAAAAAAACTGCTCCATGAAATCATTCCGAGATTTCATCTGCCTAGGTCATTACAAAGTGACAATGGGACATCATTTACTTCTAAGGTCACCCAAGGGGTCTCTAAAGCACTGGGCATTACTTATTATCTCCATTGTGCCTGGAGGCCTCAGTCTTCAGGAAAAGTAGAGAGAGTCAACAAATTCTTAAAATCAGTGATAAAAAAGATAATCCAGGAGAGCTCCCTGGGATGGAAGGAGGCTTACCAATAGCTCTCCTCCACACCCATATTGACCCTAAGAAACAGGTTGGTCTTAGTCCTGATGAGATCTATATGGGAGACCTTTCTGTTTACGTCAGTGACCTCTTCCTAGATCCAGAGGCTCAAATCCTCTGGTCTTTACCATGGCTATTGGGCAGTTCCAACAAGGTATGCACTTGTGGGGTGTCAACCAGGACCCAAAAGATTCTAAAGAGTCACCACTAATGCTCCAGGGACTCAAGTCCTAATTAAAGTCTGGAAAGATGGGTCCCCAAAGGCTCAAACTCCAGCTCACATGGAAGGGCCCCTACCCCCACAGCAGTTAAGGTACCAGGACACAACTCCTGGATTCACTACGCATGAGTCAAACCTTGGAAGAAAACAGAAGAGGATACTCAATATACCTGTGAACCCCTGGGAGCTCTCAGATACCTATTCAAGACTACAAATGAGTGCCATTCTAATGAACAACCCCAAAATTAAGTTTCTAGGAATAAGATTTCTCAGGGCAGCTCTAAAGAGCCAACACAGCTTGGCAGGGTTTGTACTCCAGAATAGACAGGAGATGCATCACCAACACGATGGACATGAGTTTGAGTAGACTCTGGGAGTTGGTGATGGACAGGGAAGCATGGTGTGCTGCAGGCCATGGGGTCACAAAGAGTTGGACACGACTGAGCAACTGAACTGAGATCTCTTGATCCCTGAACAAGGAGGGACTTGAGACATCTTGAATGAGACATGTTGTCTCTGGGTAAATACCTCCAACTAAGTTAAAGAAAGTCTCACAGTCCTCAAGAAAAACCTTCAGATCCTATAGGATCTCAAAGAATGAGCTGGAGAATTCTTGGGGTGACTACAATCTCTCTTTGGGAGATCCTTCTCATGGTGAGGGGGAATTTGGAGTTGGCTAATGCAAATTCAGAAAAACATCTATTTCTGCTTTATTGACTGTGCCAAAGCCTTTGACTGTGGAAAATTCTGAAAGAGATGGGAATACCAGATCACCTGACATGCCTCTTGAGAAACCTATATGCAGGTCAGGAAGCAACAGTTAGAACTGGACATGGAACAACAGAATGGTTCCAAATAGGAAAAGGAATACGTCAAGGCTGTATATTGTCACCCTGCTTATTTAACTTATATGCAGAGTACATCATGAGAAACGCTGGGCTGCAGGAAGCACAAGCTGGAATCAAGATTGTTAGGAGAAATATCAATAACCTCAGATATGCAGATGACACCACCTTATGGCAGAAAGTGAAGAGGAACTCAAAAGCCTCATGATGAAAGTGAAAGAGGAGAGTGAAAAAGTTGGCTTAAAGTACAACATTCAGAAAACGAAGATCATGGCATCTGGTCCCCTCACTTCATGGCAAATAGATGGGGAAACAGTGGAAACAGTGTCAGACTATTTTTGGGGGGGGCTCCAAAATCACTGCAGATGGTGACTGCAGCCATGAAATTAAAAGACACTTACTCCTTGGAAGGAAAGTTATGACCAACCTAGATAGCATATTCAAAAGCAGAGACATTACTTTGCCAACTAAGGTCCATCTAGTCAAGGCTATGGTTTTTCCTATGGTCATGTGTGGATGTGAGAGTTGGACTGTGAAGAAAGCTGAGCACTGAAAAATTGATGCTTTTGAACTGTGGTGTTAGAGAAGACTCCTGAGAATCCCTTGGACTGCAAGGAGATCCAACCAGTCCATCCTAAAGGAGATCAGTCCTGGGTGTTCATTGGAAGGACTGATGCTAAAGCTGAAACTCCAATACTTTGGCTACCTCATGCAAAGAGTTGACTCATTGGAAAAGACGTTGATGCTGGGAGGGATTGGGAGCAGGAGGAGAAGGCGACGACAGAGGTTGAGATGACTGGATGGCATCATTGATTTGATGGATGTGAGCTTGGGTGAACTCCAGGAGTTGGTGATGGACAGGGAGGCCTGGCGTGCTACGATTCTTGAGGTCGCAAAGAGTTGGACACGACTGAGTGACTGAAATGAACTGAACTGAACTGAACGCCTCTACTAATCCTTATTATCACCATATTGATGCTGCATATGATTGCCCCATATATTATCAATGGTTTAACCCATTTTGTCTCTGCCCAGGTCAACAAGCTAAAACATGCAGTACCATTTCAACAAGGATATATGAAACTACACCCAACCACAGAAAATATCACTCACCCTTAGATGGACACCGCTATAAGGACTCTGAGGCTTGAGACTAGCAAGAGGGGAAGGCCCAATGCCCCCTCGCCATCTAGCTCTGCAGGAAGTAGCCAGAGAGACCTCGATGCCCCAATTACCAAAGAATTGGGCCTCCCATCTCTTGAGGGGAGAATGTTAGATAGTTAGAATAGGAAAAAGGAGTCCAGAATGGTGATAGCTAAAGACAAAGAAGGGAAAAGCCCCCAAAAATAGAACAAAGGAAGGTCGGAGGACCAACCTCAGTGAAACAAACAGCCCTCCTGGCTAGCTCAGTTTACATAGGGCAGGCTCAGGGGGAGGAGGAAAAAACATATAAAAAGAGGAGCCAAAATTGGGCTTCTCCTTTCTTCACGTCTTTTGGGTCAGCCCACCCTCACGCTCTGAAGATGTATTTTCCCTTGCATGCCAAGTAAAATTGAGCTGTAACACCGATCCGTCTGTCGATTCAAATTTTTGCTGCGACGAGACAGAACTGAAGAAATTACAAACTCCCCCAACAGTAGTGCACTGTGATGGGGAAGAACTATATTTTAGGAATCCAAGGAGACTTCTTAGAGTAAGAACACCAACCTCTGGCCCGTGGCACAGAATCCTAGGTTGAATAAAAACTGGAGCCCTGGCACTCATCTTCTCCCTTTCATCACTGTACACATGGCAGATTGTTGCAACTGTGGATAGGTTTCTTTGTATCCATGGCCTTGGGTAGTTCCCATACACAAAGACCCAGGTTTCACCAATGACTTGCCTCGGGCAATTGGCCAATAGCAACTGTGCCACAGGAAAAGACTTGAAAAGTGCCTACACATAAGGGGCTTTCTCTTGTTGCTCTTGGGAGCCCTGCCACTGCTGTCATGGGAAGAAGCCCCTGCTGGCCTACTGGCTAATGAGGAGCTACAGTGGGGCAGAAATAGCCATCCCAGTTGAGTATCTGTGGCTGGCCAGCCCCCAGCCAACCAGGGAGTTGACAAATGCAAGAGTGAATCTGACCAAGACCAGCCACATGTGCCTCAGATCTGCAGTACCACTGTCATAATGTGATTTACAATAAGAAATACACATTTGGTCTTTGTCTCTTTCCTGGCACATAGTTCCTAAAACCCTTGTAATTTCCTAAGTGATAAAAATAATGGGAGACTCTTGTTACAATATTTGGTCTTTTGTCCTCAAATAGCTTCAATTCCAGAAACAACTCAAGTGATCAAGGGAAGTGCTTTATTATTCACAAGCCCCTTTCAAGTTTGTTAATGAGGATGGGGCTAGTTGCCAGGGGGAAACAACCGTGCCATTTGAGGGTTGGAATTTCAGGCCCCTCTCTGCCCCACTGCCACACCACCCATGGGGAAGGGACAGGGGCTGGAAGATGAATTAATATCAGTGACTTAATCAGTCCTGTCTGTGTATTGAAGACTCCTTGAAAACCTAAAAGGATGGGGTTCAGAGAGCTTCCAGGTTGATGAACACACGGAGGTTCTGTGAGGAAGGTGTACCTGGAGAGGGCATGGAAGCTGGGTGCCCCTTCCCACCTACCCTGCCCTATGGATCTTTTCCATTTCGTTGTTCCTGAGGAATACTCTCATAAAATTTTTTCTTTTGGCCATGCCACACAGCTTGAGGGATCTTAGTTTCCTGACCAGGGATTGAATCTGCACCCTCAGCAGTGAAAGCACGGAGTCCTAACCACTGGGCAACCAGGGTATTCCCAAGTTATATCCTTTTATAATAAGCTGGTCGTCTAATAAGTAAACTGTTTCCCTGAGTTCTGTAAGCTGCTCTAGCAACTTAAACTTGAAGAGAGGACTGTGGGAAATTCTGATCTATAGAGTCAATTGGTCAGAAACACAGATGACAGCCTGGATTTGTGACTGGCATTGAAGTAGGGGTGGAGAGGTGACCTTGTACGATTGAGCCCTTAGCCCATGGAGTTGGTAGATGTTGTCAGAATTAAGTTATAGGATGGTCTATAATTCTGGTGTCATGGAATTGTTTGGTTTGGGAGAGAAACCCCACCCACCTGGTGGCCAGAAGTGTTTGGAGTGAGGAGAAGATACACAAGTGAAATGGATCTTCCTTTACACCCACTCAGCTCAGCCCAGCCTCATTGCTGTAACACAGAATCTCAAGCTTATTGTTGTACGCCACAAAGTATGTTTGTTTATTTGTTTGTTTTTTAAATTTCTTGGCCATGCCACATAACATGCAGGATCTTAGTTCCTGGACCAGGGATTGAACCTGTGCCCCCTTCAGTGGAAGCATGGAGTCTTAACCACAGGACCTCCTGGGAAGTCCCTGGGGGTGTTTTTATAACATCGCAATAAATAACTGAGCCCTCCAGGAGCATCTATAATAGGAGAGTGCTGAGCCAGGAGTCAGAGAGCTGCCTCCCTCTAGCCTGGTTCCACCAGCTGCTACCTAAATGGTCTCGGGGAAGATGCTCCACCCCTCCAAGCCTCAGTGTCACCTGATCGCAACTGCTCTGCTGTCTACTTCAGTAGGTCGTTGTGAAGATCTCATCCAACTACTTGTATCCCTCAAGGGAGCTATTAGCATGGCCTGAATGGCAGCTGGCTGTAAAGAATCTTTTTCCAATAATTAATAATGCTATAAGAAGAAAGAGTTGCATTTGTACTTCTTATACATTTTTTCCTTTGATCCTGGTAACACCTTTGCAAGGGGGATAATACGACTGACACTCAGTTGTAAGAAGATGCGGACATTCAGAGAGGTGCTGTAACTTGTTCAAGGTCACACAGCAGGACACAGGGAAACAAGCACAGACTCCCGAGACCTTGTCCCCCCCACAAGCTGCCTGTCTTCCAGAGTCTCTGTCATGTCATCCACGCCTCCTCGCGCCTCATCCTCCTGAAGGCTTGAGTGGAGTGAGTCACACGCTCCGCAGGTCCAGCCCCTCCCCGAGGAGAGTCTGCAGGAGCTGAGTTGCCCACTAGCATTCAAAGCAGTTCATCAACACATTCTGCGTGCACTCTTTCCGATACCCAGGCAGCTTCCCAAGTCTAGTTCAAACACTACCCTGGATCACCAAAGCAACCTAACAGAGAATAAACGTCCATCTTTCCCATTGCCATTTGTTTCTTAAAGACACCATGGGTCTGTCACGTGACGAGAAGATTATGCTCTCACCCTCTTCTTTGCTGGCTTCCTATCTGCTTTTACCCAGGAGATGGGAATGAGGGGAGAAAGCAAACCTTGGGACTGGCCCAGGGCACTCAGTGTGAAGGTCATTCAAAGCAGTGTTTCTTTTTGTTAAGAAACTGCTTTGGCCCAGAGCTCATGTGGAAATTGGTGGCATTTCCACTGGCCTACTGTGGTTCTATCAGCACACACACCCTCCTTCCTTCTAGGAGCTGGCATTACCCCATAAGCCCATTAGTCCTCTTTCTGGGACTCACGCAGTCTCTCTCCAGCTCCCTCCGCAGAATTTAGAGCATCTCTGGAAACTGAGAGTTGCCCTTCCCAAAAAACCTGGCACAGTCAACATCTTAACACAACTTCCAAACAGATGCTTCATTTCTTGAGTCATTTACCTGAATTTAAGTCATTAAATTTAAGTCAATTTAAGTCACTTACCTGAATTTAATAACAACAACAACAACAAATCCACAATTCATTTGCACATATCAGTGATCGGATTCCTTGTCGGTTTCCAGATATGTTTTCTTGGTATCATCTGAGACTTTATGAGACAGCAAAGAGTCGGACACGACTGAGCGACTGAACTGAACTGAACTGATGAATCTTCTAATCAATTGACTTCAAATCTTTCCCTTAAACAACTCACTTGGAGGTGATTGTAACTAGCAGTTATTGAGAGCATATCATTTCTCAGGCACTGCTACAAATAAGTCAAGACCCTAATTCACAAGAACATATCATAAGTAATATTATCCCATTTTACAGATGAAGAAACTGAGGCTCAAAGAGGTCAAGTAACTTCCCAAGGTCACACAGCAAGTAAGTAGCAGAGCTGAGACTGGAGATCAGATTGGCTCCAGCTCCTGAACTTTTCACTTCTGTACTACACTCTCCCTCAACAGCAGAGCATCAGCTCAAACACTGACATTAATAAGAAGGGCAAATGATACTCAGGAGAGAGAGACCCTGTACAGTTTATTAAGCTATGATAATACCAGTACAGCTTTTACCTTAAAAAAAAAATCACACTGTTAGCCCAGTTATTTAAAACCAAAAGACTTAACTGAAGTGAGTTTGGGTCCAGTTGAAAAATCACTGTGTAGGGCTTCCCTGGTGGTTCAGGAATTAAGAATCTGCCTGCCAATGCAGGGGACATGGGTTCAATCCCTGGTCCAGGAAGATTCCACATGCTATGGAACAGCTAAGCCCTTGTGGCACAACTACTGAAGCCCACACACCCGGAGCCCATACTCTGCAATAAGAGAAGCCACTGCAGTGAGGAGCCCCTACTTGCTGCAGCTAGAGAAAAGCCTGTGCAAAGCAACGAAGACCCAGGCAGTGCAGTCAAAAATAAATAAATATATCACTGTGTAAACTTAGGAAAGTATTTGTCCCTCTCTGGGCTTCTTTAGTCAAGTAAGTAAGTATTAGTCTCTCAGTCATGTCCAACTCTTTGCAACCCCATGGATTGTAGCCTGCCAGGCTCCTCTGTCCATGGAATTCTCCTGGCAAGAATACTGGAGTGGGTTGCTGTTCGCTTCTCCAGGGGATCTTTCTGACCCAGGGATCGAACCTGCAGCTCCTGCCTTGCTGGCAAATTCTTTTACTGTCTGAGCCACCAGGGAAGCCCTTAGTCAAGTATGTGGGTTTGAACTCCAGGATCTACCCTCTGAGATCATAGTACCTCTTTACTCATCCTGTTTTACGCAGGACAGGAAGCTGTCTAATGCTAAGGTCAGGAAGGGCGTGGCTCCGGGTAGAGTCAGACCACCAGGTTTTGGCCGCCCACTCACTTGCCTTGGGATGACTTGAGACACCTCTGCTCGCTCTTCACTTGGTCTCACTTTCATTTTTCCAAAAGGACAACATATGCTGCCTTGCAACCCAACTGTAGATTCTTGGCACAAAGCAAGTGTGGGTGGGTGTTTGGCTCTTTTCTTCCTTGGGAACAATGCACTGGGTAACAGTTCTTCGGTTGGTTAGTTGGAGTCCTGAGAACAGAAAGGGACAAAGATGCATTTGTCACTGTATCAAGGGTCACCAAAGGACTGGAAGGCGTAGCGGCTGCTCCAGCATCCTGAGGATGGAAGGACACAGGCCTTGTTTCCAACGAAGGGGATGTTACTATGGCCTTATGGGCAGGGGCTGGGGACCTTGGTGCCCTTGACATTCAGAGGTCAAAGTTATGGTTGTGCTTTATGGTTATAAAGTTCTTTGTCCCACTGGGATCTCACAGAAGCCTTGGGTGGGGAGGACAGAAATTGTGACCATGGTGAAGAGGATGGTGAAGATGGTAATGGCAGTGGAAGCCATGTGCACCCAGCCCTCACTGTGCCAGGCACTATGCTAAAGATTTCCTGTGTATCGACTCCAGAGGCTTCCCAACAGCCTTAGGAAGTAGAAAACTTTTCCTTATGCCTAGGGAAGCTGAAGCTTAGAGAAGCTGAGTCAGATGCTCATGGAAACATGGCAGAAAAAGCAGAGCTGGCTTTTGAACACAGATCTCTCCCATCCTGGGGCTTGACTTCTGCATTTTATGGGTGCAGCAGCTTAGGCTTAGAGCTGGCAAGTAGCTCAGAATTAGTAAAACCAACTCAGGTTTTTAAATCTGGGAAGAAATGAAATGCTCAGGTTGGTGGAAAAAATAGAGAAGGTAAACCTCATCTGGGCTTTCCTGGTGGCTCAGCGGTAAAGAATCTGCCTGCAATGCAAGAGCCGCAGGAGATGTGGGTTCGATCCTTGGGTTGGGAAGACTCCCTGGAGAAGGGAATGACGACCCATGCCAGTATTTTTGCCTGGAGAATCCCATGGCCAGAAGAGCCTGGGGGGCTACATGTCCATAGGGTTGCAAAGAGTCAGACACTACTGAAGCGACTTAGCAGGCACACACACGCAAAGCTCATCTGTTGGTGCCAGACTGAGCTGAGGTAGACCTGAGCCAAAAGTCCTAGTTACTGTCCCAGGTCACCTCCTTCTTTCCTCCTTCCATCAATAGACCCTTCTTTCTGGACAAAACCCCCTGTTCTTCCACCTTTTTCACAATCCTGGGCGTAATCTACTACTGTCCCTTCACCTCTTTCTTGCTTAAATCCTGCCCTCATGGAGCTTAGAGTCTCTGGAAGAGAGAGATTAAGAAATCACATGAAGGAATTCCCTGGCTCCGGTGGTTAGAACTCTGCACTTTCACTGCTGAGGGCAAGGGTTCAATCCCTGGTTGGGGAACTAAGATCCCGCATGCTGCACTGTGGAGCCAAAAGCAAAAGAAAATTTAAAGAAGTTTTAAATAGCTTTCTCTGAATGGAGTATAGCCTTTCAAAATTGTACACTGCTATTTTGTACACCTGTAACATATAATACTGTACATCAATAATACTTCAGTAGTATAATTGTAAAGAATAAATAATAAAGCAACTTAGAAAAGAAGTCAGAAATTCCCTGGCAATCCAGTGGTTAGAACTTCGTACTTTCAGTGCTGGGATGTGGATTCAGTCCCTGGTCAAAGAACTAAAATCCCATAAACCAAGCAGCATGGCCAAAAATAAAAATAGAAAGTTTTTTGAAAGTCATACATTACAAATTTTGGATCTGGGACACATTGGTCTTGGTCATTTTCTTTAAAAAAAAAAAGATTTTTTTGTTGTGGACCATTTTAAAATTCTTTATTGAATTTGATACAATATTGCTTCTGTTTAACATTTTTGTTTTTTGGCATATGGGATCCTAGCTCTCTGACCAGGTATTGAACTCGAAAACCCTGCATTGGAGGGTGAAGTCTTAACCACCAGACCACAAGGGAAGTTCCCAGAGTTTTCACTGAGGCCTCTGAGCCAGGGAGAAGTGAGTCTTGACAAAAGAATAGGAGAGAAGGATGAAGGAGGAGGGTGTGCCCTAAAACTGATTATTAATCTATCCCTCCAGATTTGGGTCTTACTGAGAGTAGACTGGCTTGGGCCTCTAGGGTTCTCAAATGGTTCTCAAATTCTCCCTGGACCAGCGGTAGCAGCATTATCTGGGAACTTGTTTAAAATGTACATTCTCAGGCTCTGTTGCAGAACTTCGAACTGAAAACTTTGAGGACAGAGCCAACCATCTGTGTTCAACAAGAGCGCATGGCCATTCTGCAACTGATGGAGTGGAGAGCTATGTTCCAGATACCGACAGTCAGGTGGAGTCACCCACTAAAAGTATGATAGGTTCTGGTTCTCTCCCACTTTCTCATGTGTTCCCTATGGGAGAGGAATTCACAGATGGTCTTCTGCAAGTAGGCCTGATAGGGATCTGCAGCTGTAGAGAGAAATGGGACAAGTGATTCGATGTTGTTGAGAATGGGGGATAAAATACGGACATTTTAGCAAGTCTGAGATCCATTGCCCCAGACATGAGACTCCAGGAGGTAAAATCAGATTCTTTGAAAACTGGAAAGAACTTGGCATATCATATCCTATTCTTAACCCCATTCAAGACAAGATCTGGGTAGGTGATACCTCACCCTTTAAAGTAGCCTTTTCCATTGATGGCTAATCATGTCTGGGATGAAATCTGCCTCCATTTCTTTTTTCTTTAAAAAAAAAAAAAGATTTACTTTATTTTTGGCTGTGTTGGATCTTTGTTGCTGTCTGCAGGTTTTCTTTTCTTTTTTTTTTTTTTTGCAGGTTTTCTCTAGTTGTGGCAAGTGGGGGCTACTCTACACTGTGATGCACAGGCTTCTCATTGTGGTGGCTCCTCTTATTGCAGAGCTTGGGCTCCAGGCCACACATGAGCTTGAGCAGTTGCAGCCCTTGAACTCTAGAGCTTGGGCTCAGAAGTTGCAGCGCACAAGCTTAGCTGCCTCACAGCATGTGGGAACTTCCTAGAGCAGGGATCAAACCCATGTCCCCTGCATTGGCAGGTAGATTCTTAACCACTGGACCAGCAGGGAAGCCCTCAAATCTCCTTTTGACTTCCTTTCATCAACTTTAGTTCTCTGGATTCCTGCAAAGAAGTCTTCTTTCCTGTGACCTCCCAAGGATGATAATCTTGTTTATCTAAGGTTCTTAGTGAAGACACAATAATTGACCAACTGAAATATAAGAGAAGATCCAGACTTATAAATGCTTTTATTAAAGCAAGTGTGAACCGATAGAGACAACTACAACTACACGTGCCTTTCAGCTGGGCTGATTGACATGAAGGTGGCTTTGCAGACTGGCTCACATTCTGGAGAGTGTTCAACAAAGGTTACAAGGATCTGATTCCTAACTCTGGCCCAAGCTTCCCATGACACCTAACATGTGGTTTATTTCAAGTCCTGCGTTCATGACTTGGCTGGCTAGGAAGAAGTTTTTGGACTGTATAATATGTAAACTATCCATGCTTATGGGTATTAACTACACAACAGCCAGGATCTACTTAGTTTCTGGAATAAACATCCCTCAGAACATGTTTCTTGTGTCAATCTGAGGTTCTCGATCACATTCTACCAATTGTATATTCATTCATATATTCATTTAACCGTTCTGAACGTCCAGTCCAGTCTAGCCTCTTCAATCAACTTGAGGTTGGGCACTACCCAGCTTCTTCTCGAAGCTGAAAAACCTAAGAGAACGCTAGGCAAGTTCTACTCCAAAGTTGATGCTAACAAAAGAGCTGGAGAAACAGAAATGTGACAGTAACTTAAATTCGCTTTTGAATCTGCATTCTCATGCTCTCCCAACTTCCTTCGTAACATGAGGAAGAGGGTAGAAAGATGATCAGCCCAGGGAGAGCCAGACAGAAACCTGAAATACAACACAGGGATCAGCCCCCCATCCTGGTCATCCCACCACCACTCAGCACCTCCCAGGCCTGGGAAGGCTCTCCAAACACCACTATCTGAAGATGATGTCAATTCTTGAGTGATGATATAAAATTTATCTTCAACCAAAATAAAGCATCAAAAGAAACTTACTATGAAATGGGGCTCTGACATTTCTTGCATAAAGATGGTCTTTGGAGAATCATATGGAGATAAAAGCTCCCTCCTCTGAGGCTGGAATCACAGCTTCTCCGTGCTCTTGATGATGCCGGACAAAAATGTGACTACATGTTCTTACACTGGCTTTCCACCAAACGCCATAGAGTCGGCTCATTTGCCCACCACCTCATAATAACTGGAGCCAAATCTCTGTTTCATTTTTCCAAAAGAAAAAGACTACATCCCACCACAATAGTTCATTGAATTCAAGCCTCTACCCAGAGGAAGCTAAAGGCTTCGTAATCTCAAGCAAAAAATGCCAGCTATGTGCTCCCACAGGCTTCCAGTCCCCTGGAGGCGCAGGGCACCAGGGCTATCACAATAACCTCCCAGCCCATTCACAATTCAATTCTCCTTTGTACAAAACTCCAGACACTCTCCAACCATTCAGATCCAAGCTTCAGTCCCAGGACAGTCCACCCTATGTTCCCCCAAAAGCATTCCCCAGCTTCACTAACAGACTCAGAAATCTAGATAGACTAGAATATGGGGCCCAGAGACTGACCACGTTGCTCCAGCCTTCTCTGAGAGGACAGATGGATCTCCAATTTCAGCCAGTACCTGCTACCTTCTGTGTATCAGACACAAGAGGGAGAGGGCATGGGTGAGTGGTGAGGAGTGGGAGGGCAGAATAGACTCTGAGGCACTTAAAGAGCTGGAAGAACAGATTCAGTTCAGTCACTCAGTCATGTCTGACTCTTTGCGACCTCATGAATCGCAGCATGCCAGGCCTCCCTGTCCATCACTAATTCCGAGTCTACTCAAACTCATGTCCATCGAGTCAGTGATACTATCCAGCCATCTCATCCTTCGTCGTCCCCTTCTCCTCCTTCCCTCAATCTGTCCCAGCATCAGAGTCTTTTCCAATGAGTCAACTTTTCGCATGAGGTGGCCAAAGTACTGGAGTTTCTGCTTTAGCATCAGTCCTTCCAAAGAAATCCCAGGGCTGATCTCCTTCAGAATGGACTGGTTGGATCTCCTTGCAGTCCAAGGGACTCTCAAGAATCTTCTCCAACACCACAGTTCAAAAGCATCAATTCTTCAACGCTCAGCCTTCTTCACAGTCCAACTCTCACATCCATACATGACCACAGGAAAAACCATAGCTTTGACTAGACATTACTTTGTTGGCAAAGTAATTTCTCTGCTTTTGAATATGCTATCTAGGTTGGTCATAACTTTCCTTCCAAGGAGTAAGTGTCTTTTAATTTCATGGCTGCAATCACCATCTGCAGTGATTTTGGAGCCCCCCAAAATAAAGTCTG
>SJXQ01005646.1:1081371-1174827 GCA_006408695.1 Aepyceros melampus
CTTGCTATTCTTTGGAACTCTGCATTCAGATGCTTATATCTTTCCTTTTCTCCTTTGCTTTTCACCTCTCTTCTTTTCACAGCTATTTGTAAGGCCTCCCCAGATAGCCATTTTGCTTTTTTGCATTTCTTTTCCATGGGGATGGTCTTGATCCCTATCTCCTGTATAATATCACGAACCTCATTCCATAGTTCATCAGGCACTCTATCTATCAGATCTAGGCCCTTAAATCTAATTCTCACTTCCACTGTATAATCATAAGGGATTTGATTTAAGTCATACCCGAATGGTCTAGTGGTTTTCTCTACTTTCTTCAGTTTAAGTCTGAATTTGGCAATAAGGAGTTCATGATGTGAGCCACAGTCAGTTCCTGTTCTTGTTTTTGTTGACTGTATAGAGCTTCTCCATCTTTGGCTGCAAAGAATATAATCAATCTGATTTCGGTGTTGACCATCTGGTGATGTCCATGTGTAGAGTCTTCTCTTGTGTTGTTGGAAGAGGGTGTTTGCTATGACCAGTGTGTTCTCTTGGCAAAACTCTATTAGCCTTTGCCCTGCTTCATTCCATATTCCAAGGCCAAATTTGCCTGTTACTCCAGGTGTTTCTTGACTTCCTACTTTTGCATTCCAGTCCCCTATAATGAAAAGGACATCTTTTTTGGGTGTTAGTTCTAAAAGGCTAAGGGCACAGGCTGAAAGGAGCTATCCCATGCCTGAAATCAGGGGCAGCAGCCGAAAGGAGCAACCCCATGTCCAAGGAGCAGCAGTTGTGCAGGTTCAGAAGGGCCAAGAGGAGCTACTCCACATTCAAGGTCAGAAGGGGTGACCTTGTCCAAGGTAAGGAGCAGCGGCTGCGCTTTGCTGGAGCAGCCGTGAAGAGATACCCCACATCCAAAGTAAGAGAAACCTAAGTGAGAGGGCATCAGAGGGCAGACACACTGAAACCATAATCACAGAAAACTAGCCAATCTGATCACACGGACCACAGCCTTTTCTAACTCAATGAAACTAAGCCATGCCTGTGGGGCCACCCAAGATGGACGGGTCATGGTGGAGAGGTCTGACAGAATGTGGCCCACTGGAGAAGGGAATGGCAAACCACTTCAGTATTCTTGCCTTGAGAACCTCATGAACAGTATGAAAAGGCAGAATGATAGAACCGTTTAAGCATGCACGTATCTAAAAATGAGCCACGCAGCCACCTGAGCAGTGAGCTCTGCATGAAGTGCCCTAGGTGTCAGAGGAACTGCTGGGTGGTTCCAAGAAGATAGATTTGACCTGGGACATGGGTCAAACATATCAGTTCTCTGGGAAATGTCACCCTCCTTTCCTCTGCTCCTTCAGATTTATTTTTGTGCCCAGCCGTATCCCCTGTTCCTCCATAGTTCATTGTAAAACATACTGTTTTTTTTTTTTTTTATCAGCACTGGGGTAGCTGGTGAGTGTTTTCATTTAAGCTTATAAGGAGCCACCAAAAAAATAAAAAGACATAAATCATAATAGTTATCCATGATGTATTATTAAGCCAAAAAAGCTAGATACAGGGTAATATGTAGGCGTGTTGTTCAGTCACTCAGTCATGACTGACTCTTTGCGACCCTGTGGATTGCAGTATGCCAGGCTTTCCTGTCCTTCACCATCTCCCAGAGTTTGCTCAAACTCATGTCCATTGATTCAATGATGCCATCCAACCATCTCATCCTCTGCCTCTTTTTCCTCCTGCCCTCATTCTTCCCCATCCCCCCAAAAAAACAAGATGGAAAGAATATAGAGAAAAGGGAATCTTTGTGCATTGTTGGTGGGAATATAAATCAGTTCAGCTACTAGGAAAAATAATATGGAGATTCCTCAAAACATGAAAACAGGAATGTTACATGAATCAGCAATGCTACTCCTGGGCAGTTATCTGAAGGAGATAAAATCACTATCTTTAAAAGATAATCTGCACTTTCATATTCACTGCAGCATTATTTACAACAGCCGAAGCATAGAAATTAAGTACCCATCAGTTGATGAATGGATAAAGAAAATGTGGTATTCATGTATATTGAATGGAATCTTATTCAGCCGTAAAAAAGAAAGAAACCCTGCCATTTGTGACAACATGGATGGACCCTGAGGGCATTATGCTAAGCTAAATAAATCAGAGAGAGAGAGACAAGTACCATATGACCTCAATCATGTGTAGAATCTTAAAAACTCATAGATACCACCTTTGTGTGGTTACAAAAAACGATGGGCAAAATAAATGAAGGTGATCAAAAAGTGCAAACTTCCAGTTATGAGATAAATAATTCCTGGGGATGTAATGTACAACATGATGACTATAGTTAAAAATATCATACTGTATATTTGAAAGGTATGAAGACTAAATTTTTAAAGTTCTTATTGCAAGAAAAAAATTGTTAACTATGTGTGGGATAGAAGTTTAGCTAAACTTATTGTGGTAGTCATCTTACAATATGTACATATATCGAGTCATGTAATACATCTGAAGCTAATACAATACGTCAATAAATTTTTTATGAATATCAATTTGTTTTATGTTGCCATAAAGACATTCTATTATCACTACCCAGTGAAACTAGAAATCAATATAAAAATAACAAAAACATTTTCTCTTAACCCATCCTAATGATAATTTATTGTACACTCCCCTTTGCAAGTCCTGTGATAAGCATTTTTTTCATATAATATTTTGTGAAAAAAGAAAAGAAAAAGAAGGAAAGGAAGAAAGAAAAGAAGGGAGAAAGGAGGAAAAAGAATTCACTGAGTAGGGTTAAGGCAAATTAGGTAAAGTTTACAAAAGAAAACAGAAGGGTAAATCTTCTTGGCTTTGGGTTAAGAAGTGGTTTTCAAGACATAACACCAAAGGCAGTAATCAGCAATGCTACTCCTGGGCAGTTATCCGAAGGAGATAAAATCACTATCTTGAAAAGATAATCTGCACTTTCATATTCACTGCAGCATTATTTACAACAGCCAAAGCATAGAAATTAAGTACCCATCAGTTGATGAATGGATAAAGAAAATGTGGTATTCATGTATATTGAATGGAATCTTATTCAGCCGTAAAAAAGAAAGAAACCCTGCCATTTGTGACAACATGGGTGGACCCTGAGGGCATTATGCTAAGCTAAATAAATCAGAGAGAGAGAGACAAGTACCATATGACCTCAATCATGTGTAGGATCTTAAAAACTCATAGATACCACCTTTGTGTGGTTACAAAAAACGATGGGCAAAATAAATGAAGGTGATCAAAAAGTACAAACTTCCAGTTGTGAGATAAATAATTCCTGGGGATGTAATGTACAACATGATGACTATAGTTAAAAATATCATACTGTATATTTGAAAAGTATGAAGACTAAATTTTTAAAGTTCTTATTGCAAGAAAAAAATTGTTAACTATGTGTGGGATAGAAGTTTAACTAAACTTATTGTGGTAGTCATCTTACAATATGTACATATATCGAGTCATGTAATACATCTGAAGCTAATACAATACTATTATGTCAATAAATTTTTTATGAATATCAATTTGTTTTATGTTGCCATAAAGACATTCTGTTATCACTACCCAATGAAACTAGAAATCAATATAAAAATAACAAAAACATTTTCTCTTAACCCATCCTAATGATAATTTATTGTGCACTCCCCTTTGCAAGTCCTGTGATAAGCATTTTTTTCATATAATATTTTGTGAAAAAAGAAAAGAAAAAGGAGGAAAGAAAGAAAGAAAAGAAGGGAGAAAGGAGGAAAAAATTCACTGAGTAGGGTTAAGGCAAATTAGGTAAAATTTACAAAAGAAAACAGAAGGGTAAATCTTCTTGGCTTTGGGTTAAGAAGTGGTTTTCAAGACATAACACCAAAGGCAGAAACAGAAGAAATAATAAAATCATTTATGTTATTTGCTTCAAAGGACACTATCAAAAAAATGAAAATATAACTCACCAAAATGAGAGAAATTATTTGTAAACCATACATCTGAATATAAAGAACACTTAAAACTCAGCAATAAAGAGAGAAATAATCTTTTTTTTTTTTTTATGGGCTAAAGATTTTAGTAGACATGTCTCCAAAGAAGATAGACAAATAGCCCAAGAGCACATAATAAGATGCTCAATATCATTAGTCTCTAGGGAAATGAAATCCTAAACCATAGTGAGGTGTCACTTCATACCAACTAGGATGGCTATAAACAAAATGACTGATACTAACAAGTGTTGGTGAGGATGTGGCCTGTGATGCCACACCACTCACACACGCACAGCTTGCTGTGTTGGGAGTGTGAATGAGGCAGTCGCTTTGGGAAACAATTTGAAAGTTCCTCAAAAAGTTAAAACACAGAATTATTTGGCCCAGCAGTTGCACCCTAGATATATATCTGAGAGATTCAAAATCATATGTTCACACAAGAACATATTTTAAAATGTTCATAGTAGTATTATTTCTAATAGCCAAAGGTAGAAACAAGCATATGTCCATCAACTTAGGAATGGATAAACAAAATTATTTGGCATTTAATGGGAATGGGTTCTGCTACATGCTACAACGTGGATAAATACCTTGAAAACGTTATGTTGAGAGAAGTCAGACCCATGAGGGCACATATTGTGTGATTCTATAATATGAAATTTTCAAAATAGGCAAATCCACAGAGAGTAGTTTTTAGGGTGATGGAAATGTTCTCAGATTAGATAGTGTTGATGGTCTCACAACTTGTTAATACTCTAAAAACCACTGAATTTTACACTTTAAACTGGTGCATTTTATGTCATATGAATTACATAAATCTAAAAATTATACAAATATATTTGAAAAATAAGACAAAATGGATAAATTCTTAGAAAAATATAATCTACAAACTTGATTCAAGGAAAAAAAAATGGCAAGCCTAGATAGTCTGATTATTCAAAATAATTGAAGAAGTAGTTAAAATGGCTTTATAGGTGGGTTTCACAAAATTTTCAATTAACTCTTCCAGAAAATAAAAACTCTTTCTATAAGACTAGTATAACCTTACAAAAACAAGACAATGACAATATGAAAGATTATAAGCTCATTCCACTTGGAAAGATGCATGATTTCTAAATAAAATATTAGCAAATCAAATTCTACAAAAAAAAAAGTTATAAAAAATGGTAATAAACCATGACTAAGAGTCTATTCCAGTGTTTCATGGATGGTTTAATATTATTAAATTAATAGGTGATATTCATTATTGTAAGTAATTGAGAAAAAAACACAACAATAGACGTGTAAAAATACATGAGGAGAAGGGGGCAGTGAAGGACAAGATGGTTGGATGGCATCACCAACTCAATGGACATGCATTTGAGCAAGCTCCAGGAGATGATGAAGGACAGGGAACTCTCGTGTGCTGCAGTCCATGTGCTCACAAAGAGTCAGACAGGACTGAGCAACTGAACAACAACAACAAATGCTTCCATTTATATAAAATTCTAGCAAATGCAGAAGAAATTATTTAAAAACAAAGCAAATCAGTAGTTACCCAAATATGGATGAGGAAGAGAGGGATAGGAAAGAGAGATTACAAAAGGTCACAAGGAAAGTTTTGTTGGTAATGGATAATGTTCATTGTGTAAATTTTAGTAATGGGGTCATCAGATTATATCAAATTATACATTTTAAATAGATGCAGCTTACTTAGGTCAAGAAAAAGCACTTGTAACTTGACTCTAGGAGAGCGGATTTCATTTTAGGGAGAAAAATCCTTTTTATTCAAACACCTCAATGGGTTTTTTTGGTTGGGAAAGGTGAGGTTCCTTGGGCTGTCCTAGAAGTGGGAGGAGACCACAGGAGAAATCACTTGCTCTGTTTAAAAAAAAATTATAGAAAGTTTTCACTTTATGGAGGAGTCCAGAATTAAGAAAAGAGGAGAAAGAAGTCTCCAGAGAAAGTGGGAAGAATCCATAAAACATGTATCCAGCAGAGCCTATGGAGAAAGATGGCTGGTGAGAACTTCTCTGGGGCAGAGATGGTGATAGAACTTTGATATTCATATTTAATTTTTTTCCTGGGATTTCCCTGGTGGTCCTGTGGTTAGGACTCAGTACTCTTGCTGCCAGGGTCAGGGTTCAGTCCCTGGTCAGGGAACTAAGATCCTGCAAGCTGTGTGTTACAGCCATATAATTAATTAGTTCAGTTCAGTTCAGTCGCTCAATCGTATCCAACTCTTTGCGACCCCGTGGATTGCAGCACGCCAGTCATCCCTGTCCGTCACCAGCTTCCAGACTTTACTCAAACTCATGTCCATCGAGTCAGTTAGGCCATCCAACCATCTCATCCTCTGTCGTCCCTTTCTCCACCCGCCTTCAATCTTTCCCAGCATCAGGGTCTTTTCCAATGAGCCGGTCCTTTGCATCAGGTGGCTAAAATATTGGAGTTTCAGCTTTAACATCAGTCCTTTCAGTGAATATTCAGGACTGATTTCCTTTAGGATTGACTAGTTGGATCTCCTTGCAGTCCAAGACACTCTGAAGAGTCTTCTCCAACACCACAGTTCAAAAGCATCAATTCTTTGGTGCTCAGTTTTCTTTATAGTCGAACTCTCACATCCACACATGACTACTGGAAAAACCATAGCTTTGACTAGGCAGACCTTTGTTGGGAAACTAATGTCTCTGCTTTTTAATATGCTGTCTANTAGTTATAAAAAATGGTAATAAACCATGACTAAGAGTCTATTCCAGTGTTTCACGGATGGTTTAATATTATTAAATTAATAGGTGATATTCATTATTGTAAGTAATTGAGAAAAAAAAAACAACAATAGACGTGTAAAAATACATGAGGAGAAGGGGACAGTGAAGGACAAGATGGTTGGATGGCATCACCAACTCAATGGACATGCATTTGAGCAAGCTCCAGGAGATGATGAAGGATAGGGAACTCTCGTGTGCTGCAGTCCATGTACTCACAAAGAGTCAGACAGGACTGAGCAACTGAACAACAACAACAAATGCTTCCATTTATATAAAATTCTAGCAAATGCAGAAGAAATTATTTAAAAACAAAGCAAATCAGTAGTTACCCAAATATGGATGAGGAAGAGAGGGATAGGAAAGAGAGATTACAAAGGTCACAAGGAAAGTTTTGTTCGTAATGGATAATGTTCATTGTCTAAATTTTAGTAATGGGGTCATCAGATTATATCAAATTATACATTTTAAATAGATGCAGCTTACTTATGTCAAGAAAAAGCACTTGTAACTTGACTCTAGGAGAGCAGATTTCAGTTTAGGGAGAAAAATCCTTTTTATTCAAACACCTCAATGGGTCTTTTTGGTTGGGAAAGGTGAGGTTCCTTGGGCTGTCCTAGAAGTGGGAGGAGACCACAGGAGAAATCACTTGCTCTGTTTAAAAAAAAATTATAGAAAGTTTTCACTTTATGGAGGAGTCCAGAATTAAGAAAAGAGGAGAAAGAAGTCTCCAGAGAAAGTGGGAAGAATCCATAAAACATGTATCCAGCAGAGCCTATGGAGAAAGATGGCTGGTGAGAACTTCTCTGGGGCAGAGATGGTGATAGAACTTTGATATTCATATTTAATTTTTTCCTGGGATTTCCCTGGTGGTCCTGTGGTTAGGACTCAGTACTCTTGCTGCCAGGGTCAGGGTTCAGTCCCTGGTCAGGGAACTAAGATCCTGCAAGCTGTGTGTTACAGCCATATAATTAATTAGTTCAGTTCAGTTCAGTTGCTCAATCGTATCCAACTCTTTGCGACCCCGTGGATTGCAGCACGCCAGTCATCCCTGTCCATCACCAGCTTCCAGACTTTACTCAAACTCATGTCCATCGAGTCAGTTAGGCCATCCAACCATCTCATCCTCTGTCGTCCCTTTCTCCACCCGCCTTCAATCTTTCCCAGCATCAGGGTCTTTTCCAATGAGCCAGTCCTTTGCATCAGGTGGCTAAAGTATTGGAGTTTCAGCTTTAACATCAGTCCTTTCAGTGAATATTCAGGACTGATTTCCTTTAGGATTGACTAGCTGGATCTCCTTGCAGTCCAAGACACTCTGAAGAGTCTTCTCCAACACCACAGTTCAAAAGCATCAATTCTTTGGTGCTCAGTTTTCTTTATAGTCCAACTCTCACATCCNGCTGTGTTGGGAGTGTGAATGAGGCAGTCGCTTTGGGAAACAATTTGAAAGTTCCTCAAAAAGTTAAAACACAGAATTATTTGGCCCAGCAGTTGCACCCTAGATATATATCTGAGAGATTCAAAATCATATGTTCACACAAGAACATATTTTAAAATGTTCATAGTAGTATTATTTCTAATAGCCAAAGGTAGAAACAAGCATATGTCCATCAACTTAGGAATGGATAAACAAAATTATTTGGCATTTAATGGGAATGGGTTCTGCTACATGCTACAACGTGGATAAATACCTTGAAAACGTTATGTTGAGAGAAGTCAGACCCATGAGGGCACATATTGTGTGATTCTATAATATGAAATTTTCAAAATAGGCAAATCCACAGAGAGTAGTTTTTAGGGTGATGGAAATGTTCTCAGATTAGATAGTGTTGATGGTCTCACAACTTGTTAATACTCTAAAAACCACTGAATTTTACACTTTAAACTGGTGCATTTTATGTCATATGAATTACATAAATCTAAAAATTATACAAATATATTTGAAAAATAAGACAAAATGGATAAATTCTTAGAAAAATATAATCTACAAACTTGATTCAAGGAAAAAAAAATGGCAAGCCTAGATAGTCTGATTATTCAAAATAATTGAAGAAGTAGTTAAAATGGCTTTATAGGTGGGTTTCACAAAATTTTCAATTAACTCTTCCAGAAAATAAAAACTCTTTCTATAAGACTAGTATAACCTTACAAAAACAAGACAATGACAATATGAAAGATTATAAGCTCATTCCACTTGGAAAGATGCATGATTTCTAAATAAAATATTAGCAAATCAAATTCTACAAAAAAAAAAGTTATAAAAAATGGTAATAAACCATGACTAAGAGTCTATTCCAGTGTTTCATGGATGGTTTAATATTATTAAATTAATAGGTGATATTCATTATTGTAAGTAATTGAGAAAAAAACACAACAATAGACGTGTAAAAATACATGAGGAGAAGGGGGCAGTGAAGGACAAGATGGTTGGATGGCATCACCAACTCAATGGACATGCATTTGAGCAAGCTCCAGGAGATGATGAAGGACAGGGAACTCTCGTGTGCTGCAGTCCATGTGCTCACAAAGAGTCAGACAGGACTGAGCAACTGAACAACAACAACAAATGCTTCCATTTATATAAAATTCTAGCAAATGCAGAAGAAATATTTAAAAACAAAGCAAATCAGTAGTTACCCAAATATGGATGAGGAAGAGAGGGATAGGAAAGAGAGATTACAAAAGGTCACAAGGAAAGTTTTGTTGGTAATGGATAATGTTCATTGTGTAAATTTTAGTAATGGGGTCATCAGATTATATCAAATTATACATTTTAAATAGATGCAGCTTACTTAGGTCAAGAAAAAGCACTTGTAACTTGACTCTAGGAGAGCGGATTTCATTTTAGGGAGAAAAATCCTTTTTATTCAAACACCTCAATGGGTTTTTTTGGTTGGGAAAGGTGAGGTTCCTTGGGCTGTCCTAGAAGTGGGAGGAGACCACAGGAGAAATCACTTGCTCTGTTTAAAAAAAAATTATAGAAAGTTTTCACTTTATGGAGGAGTCCAGAATTAAGAAAAGAGGAGAAAGAAGTCTCCAGAGAAAGTGGGAAGAATCCATAAAACATGTATCCAGCAGAGCCTATGGAGAAAGATGGCTGGTGAGAACTTCTCTGGGGCAGAGATGGTGATAGAACTTTGATATTCATATTTAATTTTTTTCCTGGGATTTCCCTGGTGGTCCTGTGGTTAGGACTCAGTACTCTTGCTGCCAGGGTCAGGGTTCAGTCCCTGGTCAGGGAACTAAGATCCTGCAAGCTGTGTGTTACAGCCATATAATTAATTAGTTCAGTTCAGTTCAGTTGCTCAATCGTATCCAACTCTTTGCGACCCCGTGGATTGCAGCACGCCAGTCATCCCTGTCCATCACCAGCTTCCAGACTTTACTCAAACTCATGTCCATCGAGTCAGTTAGGCCATCCAACCATCTCATCCTCTGTCGTCCCTTTCTCCACCCGCCTTCAATCTTTCCCAGCATCAGGGTCTTTTCCAATGAGCCGGTCCTTTGCATCAGGTGGCTAAAATATTGGAGTTTCAGCTTTAACATCAGTCCTTTCAGTGAATATTCAGGACTGATTTCCTTTAGGATTGACTAGTTGGATCTCCTTGCAGTCCAAGACACTCTGAAGAGCTTCTCCAACACCACAGTTCCAAAGCATCAATTCTTTGGTGCTCAGTTTTCTTTATAGTCGAACTCTCACATCCACACATGACTACTGGAAAAACCATAGCTTTGACTAGGCAGACCTTTGTTGGGAAACTAATGTCTCTGCTTTTTAATATGCTGTCTAGGTTGGTCATAACTTTCCTTCCAAAGAGCAAGCGTCTTTTAATTTTATGGCTGCAGGCACCATCTGCAGTGATTTTGGAGCCCTCCAAAATAAAGTCAGCCACTGTTTCCACTGTCTCCCCATCTATTTGCCATGAAGTGATGGGACCAGATGCCATGATCTTAATGATCATCTGAGTTAAATTCACCTATTCCCGGCCTTTTTAATTCCCTGATTCCTAGAATGTCAATGTTCACTCTTGCCATCTCCTGTTTGACCACTTCCAATTTGCCTTGATTCTTGGACTTAACATTCCAGGTTCCTATGCAATATATTTTTTTATAGCATCAGACTTTACTTCCATCACCAGTCACATCCACAGCTGGGTGTTGTTTTTGCTTTGGCTCCTTCTCTTCATTCTTTCTGGAGTTATTTCTCCATTGATCTCCAGTAGCATATTTGGGAACTACCGACCTGGGGAGTTCCTCTTTCAGTGTCCTATCTTTTTTGCCTGTTCATGATGTTCACAGGGTTCTCAAGGCAAGAATACTGAAATGGTTTGCCATTCCCTTCTCCAGTGGAGCATGTTTTGTCAGAACTCTCCACCATGACCCATCCATCGTGGGTGGCCCTACATGGCATGGCTCATAGTTTCATTGAGTTAGACAAGGCTATGGTCCATGTGATCAGTTTGGTTAGTTTTCTGTGATTGTGGTTTTCATCCTGTCTTATCTCCAGTAGCATATTTGGGAACTACCGACCTGGGGAGTTCCTCTTTCAGTGTCCTATCTTTTTTGCCTGTTCATGATGTTCACAGGGTTCTCAAGGCAAGAATACTGAAATGGTTTGCCATTCCCTTCTCCAGTGGAGCATGTTTTGTCAGAACTCTCCACCATGACCCATCCATCGTGGGTGGCCCTACATGGCATGGCTCATAGTTTCATTGAGTTAGACAAGGCTATGGTCCATGTGATCAGTTTGGTTAGTTTTCTGTGATTGTGGTTTTCATCCTGTCTTGCCTCTGATGGATAAGAATAAGAGGCTCACGGAAGCTTCCTGATGGGAGAGACTGACTGAGGGGGAAACTGGGTCTTGTTCTGATGGCCGGGACCATGCTCAGTAAATCTTTAATACAATTTTCTTTTGACGGGCGAGGCCGTGTTCCCTCCATGTTGTTTGACCTAAGGCCAGACTGTGATGGAGGTAATGAGGATAACGGCAGCTTCTTTCAAAAGGTCCCATGCACGCACTGCTGCACTCAGTGCCCCCAGCCCTGCAGCAGGCCATCGTCAACCCATGCCTCCGCCGGAGACTCCTGGACACTCGCGGGCAAGTCTGGGTCAGTTTCTTGTGGGGTTACTGCTCCTTTCTCCTGGGTCCTAGTGTGCACAAGGTTCTATTTGTGCCCTCCAAGAGTCTGTTTATCCAGTCCTGTGTAAGTTCTGGCAGCTCTATGGTTGGGGTTAATGGTGACCTCCTCCAAGAGGGCTTATGCCATACCCAGGTCTGCTACACCCAGAGCCCCCACCCCTGCGGTAGGCCACTACTGACCTGTACCTTTGCAGAAGACACTGAAACACAGTCCTGGCTCAGTCTCTGTAGGGTTTCTGGGTCCTGGTGGGCACAAGGTTTGTTTGAGCCCTCCTAGCGTCTCTGGTGGGTAAGGAGTTTGATTCTAAATGAGATTCACCCCTCCTGTCTTGCTGGGGCTTCTTTGCTCTTGGACATGGGGTATCCTTTTTTGCCGGGACCCAACATTCTCCAGTCAATGGTTGTTCAGCAGCAAGTTGTAGTTTTGGAGTTCTCACAGAAGAAATGCACATATCCTTCTATTCTGCCATCTTATGCCATCAATTAATTAATTAATTGTTTCCTATTCTGTGATGGAGTCCCCCTCCACAGGCCCCAAATATTTAGCTAAGTGTGTTCCAGTCACTGGCCTTGAGTTAATGGTGTTTTGGGGAATCAAAAAAGGACAGTCCCACAGATTAGGCAAAACACAGAGAGAGGCAGCCGCTGTAGGAATTGTGAGATCAGCTGAGATGAGTGGGGAGCAAACTGGAGGCAGAAGTTAGAGAAGTAATGGGAAGATATAAGCATTCCCTTTAGGAACTGCTGAAATACTAGGGCTTGAGGACAGAGCTTTCTGCAGTGTCTGGAAATAAGTATGGAGAAATAAGCCATTTCATTCAAGTATTAAAGGAAACAGTGACTGACTCCAGGGACTAGTGAACTTGGGAATATCCAGTTAAACTTAGAACATACCTTGTGAAAGGCCACTTGAGACCATGTGAGCTACCACACAGATGACTCAATAGGAACTGGTCACATTCAGATCATGACGTGAACTGCAGACCTTGCAGTTGTTCCTTGTGCTCTTAATCCATCCCTGCTCCTGAGGTCAATCCCTCAAGCCATTCTGATTCCTGAGGTTGTCAATAACCTACCTTTCTTCCTCTCTCTTTCTCATTAGAAAAACAAAAAATGAAAGAAAAAAAAAAACAACTGGAAGAGTTTTTGTATTTTCACTTTCTCCCAAGCGTCATTCCTTCCCTGACTGGAGCAGAAAATAACCTAACTCCTTTACTCTAATCACCTCTTATTTCACCCTAAATATGAGCTACCAGATTCCTCTATTATTTATTTTCCAACTTCTCCCAAATACCCTGCTTTCTCTAATAAAATATGGTTCACTAGCAATTTCAACTGTGAAATGGCAAGAGAGGGAATAACAAGACAGTAGACATGAAAGGAAGGGGTTGTGAGAAATGCTTTTGCTTCAATTGCCAGTCATGGAGAAGGCAATGGCACCCCACTCCAGTACCCTTGCCTGGAAGATCCCTTGGATGGAGGAGCCTGGTAGGCTGCAGTCCATGGGGTCGCTAAGAGTTGGATACGCCTGAGCGACTTCACTTTCACTTTTCATTTTCCTGCATTGGAGAAGGAAATGGCAACCCACTCCAGTGTTCTTGCCTGGAGAATCCCAGGGATTGGGGAGCCTTGTGGGCAGCCATCTATGGAGTCACACAGAGTCGGACATGACTGAAGCAACTTAGCAGCAGCAGCCATTTATATGTCCAGACAATGGGCTTTGAAGGACCTTAATGCTGACATTTGAGTTGATCACACCCCTGATAAGATGCCTGTAACAACCATAATGACCATAACACAACGACCTCACATGTGTACAAATGGCTTATAGCTTATCCCCAAGTCCACATGTTCAGCTTGTGTTGCTCACACAACTGTGTTAGGCTGTTATATTATTCCCCTTTCTCACGAGGAAGTTGAAGCTCAGGAAGTTTAAACAGCATGCCTAGTTCTTCTGAATCCAAACCATACTGCCTCTTTGCCATCTAATATGCTATCCCTAAGTAAGCACCAGTTCTATTTTGATCAGAGATTATTAACCTGGACCCCATGGTGAGGGATGGGGGGTGGAGGGTGCAATGACTCTCAAAGCAAGGAGTTCATAAACTTCTTTGGGAAAGGGTTTCAACTTTATATTAATCATTCTAATTAAAATTTAGCCTTTCCTTCCATTACGAATATGGGCAACAGCTGCACCTGTAACTTTCCAGTGAAAACCATGGAAATTTTCATATACGAGCTATTGTTGCAAATGTCTCAAAATACTGTTTACACTCATCAGGAAGACTACGACTGTTATTAGGTTTGTCATAGAATGCATTAACAATAAGCATGTCTATTAATACACTGCCCCTGTAATATTCTAATAACTGTAATTCACTACCACTGACTTCCTTGGTAATCCTAGGTATTTAATGCATTTAAAAACATTCTGAAAAAAAAAAATAAAAATAAATAAATAAAAACATTCTGAGAAAGGATCCATAGATTTATCATGATTGCCAAAGGGGTTTGTGGTCACGTTCACACACATGCTTGCGCACACACAGACTGAGTTCCTTATCTAAAGGATGAGCACACAGTCATGAATTGCGTGTTCACGTTATTTCTGTTTACCGTATTGTATCACGTCTATTTATATACCTTTCCTTCCCTGGTAGCCTGTGAGTCCTCACGAAGCAGGAGTGGTACCTTATGTTTCGTTGGCTCCTCAGTGCCTAGAACAGGGCTCAGCATTTGCTGAGCTATCATTTATAGAGTATCTATTTTATGTAAGGCTCAAGTCCCATTGGGTGGGGCAGAAGAATGGAGTGATTCAAAGGGAGCAAAAATTCATTCACATGCTTGTTTGACCATTCATTCATTTGTTCACTTAGAGAACTGTCCAGTGGTCCTCAATGCCAGCCACTGTGGTAGGCCCTGGGGACAACAGGAAAAATGAAATCCAACTCCTTATTCTCTTGGAGCACCCATTCCATCTTATGGAAAGGAGAGAAAACAAGATTTCTGAAGAGAGAAAGTGGGAATGACCCCATTTGTTCTGGGGTCATAGTCATGGGGAAACTCTAGTTCTTACACTTATATTCATCAGTTGTTTCTGGACAAAAGGGTCCTGGGAGAGTCACCACAGAGGTAGAAAATGTAGACAACGTCTTTCCTAACAGACAAGCCTGTGGGATGTGCGTGAGGACAGTTTACCTTGTTGTGTGGTTGCTGGTCCTGCCTAGTAAACTGTGAGAAGTTAGCCCTCCATTGCCCCAGGTGTTTCTGGGGCTGGCCTGTCTGAAGACAGCAAAAAGGCTATCTGCCCTCCCTGCAGTTCCGTTTTGGTTCAAGGATTCTATGATGCTATCAGTTAGTCAGAATGTTGCCTAGCTACCTTGGGGCTTCTCTTCCTTGTAAGAAACCAACCCGAGAGACAAGTAGGCCAGGTGACTTTGAACCTGCCAAACGTGTGCATGTGGTGGTACAAATCCCTGAATCTCTGGGCCAGGTCATCCATCCAGGCAGGATGGCAAAGGGAGAGACCCCAGCAGAATCAGGAGAGAAAGGGACTTGGAGCTGGGGGTATCTTAGGAATAGCAGAACTGGGGAAAGGATAATAAGGACAACAAGGTCTGGGGCAAACTAAGCAAAATCTGTTAAGGTGAAACATTTCCCCAAGGAGGCATAACCTTAAAATACAAAAAGATAATTTTAGCAAACCCACACAATATCCTTGAGGAGAGGTATAATGCCAATGCAAAAAAAAAAAAAAAAAAGTTCATTTTGGTAAATCTGGAACCTGTCTACAACAGCATCTCCATATATGTGTGAAAAAATATTTCCTAGGGAACTCCCTCATCTGTCCCCAGCCTCAACTGGACTCTCTCTTACCCTCCCTCCAGCCTCCTCCGTTCTGTTTGAATGTCTTGCTTTAGCAAATGGGACACTTAGCACCATTAAGTACATGAAATAAATCAACCTGGATGATCTGGAATATCAAATATCATTCTATTCCATTTATTACCCATGATAATGGCCTACACTTTTTCTAAGAAAAATTTCTTGGAAGACTTTATTTCAATCATGCCTCTATCTAGGAAATATTTAGTAGGAATGGCGCAGTGCTGGGTTCACTGGGCCAGAACAAAAATGTATCTAACAAAGCACTTACAATCTACCTGGCCTGATAAGAAATGTGTACGATAACTCTGTGATAAGGTAGAAGGTTACAGGTGGTTTAGAGAATGGGAAGCAGGGAATTAAATGAATAAAAAGAGAAAGAGAGAGGACTTCCAGTGGGAAAAAGGTCAAGGACAGGCCAATTCCTCTTAGTTCGGGAGGGTAGAATAGGGACAGATGGAGCATGAAGGAGGGGCTAAGTTCCAGAGAGGCAGGGGTCAGTTTGGAAGATGAAAGTTCTTCTGGTCAACTCCTGCTGTTCAAAAGCAAGAGCTGTAGGGTCATGTGGCAAGTGCCCTGGTCACAGGAAGTATTCATTCAAATCAAATTCAGATAATTTGTTAAAGATATTATAGAAAATAGTCCATATATTTTCTCCTTGTTGGTAAGGAGTTTAAACGAGAGAGTTTAAACCACAGCTTCTAACTCTATGTGTCTCTTCTTCCACCAACAGAGCATGGAGTTCCCAAGTGATAAAATCATTTCATTCCCAGATGAAATATTAAAACTTCATTCAAAGATTCTTGGGAAATCAAAAATTTTTTTATTTACTGGATTTCACATACCTGACAGCCCTTTAAAAAGCTATCGTCAGCAGTGGCACAAGCCACCTGTACAATGATTAACAGGTGCCCTGAACAGCACCCTCCCTGTCACTCACATGTATTGAGAAACAAATCCTACAGGGCGCTGATGCAACTCACTTTAAGCATGAAGAGTTTCATACGGAGATGCCTGGCAATCATCCTGGGATGATTTCTTCATCCTGGGGCTGAATACTCCAAAGTTTTTGTTCTCACTTCATGCTTGAAGTCAACATGACAAGTTAGTTAGATCTCCAGGTAATTACGTGAGCCCCTATCCCTCTGAAATGTGCATTCCCAGTAGATGGCCCAATCTGCTACAAGCCATGCCTGAAGCATCCGCATAAGGAATTCAGCCAGTCAGGCCGCCTGGGCAGATGGTGTATTTGCTTCCAAGTCCAGCAGCCACAGGACCCTAAGCCACAGAAAATTAACAGCTCAGGTCTCAAATGAGAAATTTCTGAAATGGAATCTCTCGGGACCAATGCTTTGGTTTTACAAGTTGGCCCATCTTTGGTACAAAGATGGCAAATAGAGAGTCATTTAATGCTGCTGAAAGCCAGTAACAAAATTCTAAGAGTACCCAAGAACGTGGGGTTCTCGTTTGGCCACCCAGAAGGTGAAGCCAGCCAGAAGCTTGCATGTTCGTCTCTGATTAACTCGTCTGCCAAAGGAAAGGCTGGTCAGTAGCCAAAGAACACCAGGCCCAACCCCGGGGGCTCCTAATGCTCCCTTTGTGCCTGCTGTAACCTCTTGGCCACAGCAGTGATCAGAGCTGCTCCCTTTCCGCTCCCATCTTCTGACAGCATGAACATCACATCACATTGAGGAGCTAGTTCTTTCACAGTTTCCCGCAGTATCCGAGAAAAGCTACAGAAAAAGAGAAAGGGAAGACATCATTGGCATTTACCTGTAGCATGCATTGGTAGTTCATGCCTTTCTATGAGTAATGCCCCACTGTAGAGATGTACCACATTTCGTTTATCCATTCATCAGCTGATGGTGAGAATGTAAACTTGCATAGCCATTGTAGAAAACAGGATGGAGGGTCTTCAAAAATTTAAAAGTAGAACCAGCACATGACCCACTAATTCCACTTCTGGATATTCATCCAAAGAAAACAAAACACTAAATAGAAAAGATACATGCATTCCTATGATCATTGCAGCATTATTTACAATAGCCAAAATATGGGAGCAACCCAAGTGCCCATCAGTAGATGAATGGATAAAGAAATATGATACACACACACACACATAGAGCTAGTTCTTTCACAGTTTCCCGCAGTATCCGAGAAAAGCTACAGAAAAAGAGAAAGGGAAGACATCATTGGCATTTACCTGTAGCATGCATTGGTAGTTCATGCCTTTCTATGAGTAATGCCCCACTGTAGAGATGTACCACATTTCGTTTATCCATTCATCAGCTGATGGTGAGAATGTAAACTTGCATAGCCATTGTAGAAAACAGGATGGAGGGTCTTCAAAAATTTAAAAGTAGAACCAGCACATGACCCACTAATTCCACTTCTGGATATTCATCCAAAGAAAACAAAACACTAAATAGAAAAGATACATGCATTCCTATGATCATTGCAGCATTATTTACAATAGCCAAAATATGGGAGCAACCCAAGTGCCCATCAGTAGATGAATGGATAAAGAAATATGATACACACACACACACATATACACACAATGGCACATTAGTCATAAAAAGGATGAAATCTTGCCATTTGTAAAAAGATGAATGGATCTAGAGGGAATTATGCTAAGTGAAGTAAGTCAAACAAAGACAGACATACAGTACGATTTCACTTATATGTGAAACAAACGAAACAAAACAAAACAGAAACAGAGTTATGGATACAGAGAACAAACTACTGGTGGTCATCAGAAGGGAGGGGATTAGAGGATCAGGCCAAACAAGTAAAGGGTATTAAAAGGTGCAAACTTTCAGTTATAAAATAAGTAAGTTAGGGGGATATAATGTGTAGCATGGAAAATATAGTCAATAATATTGCAATAACTTTAAACAGTGACAGATGGTAACTAGACTTATGGTGGTGATCAATTTGCAATGTATATAAATATCAAATAACTATGTTGTGTACCTAAAACTAATATAATATTGCATGTCAACTATACTTCAGTTAGAAAAAAAAAGATGGCAAGTTGTTCCCTTAACAACATGAAGGCTTTCATCCGCTAGCGTAGGATATCTTTCCATTTATTTAGGTCTTTCTTAATTTCAACAATGTTTTGTAGTTTCAAGTGTACAAGTCTTATACCTCTTTTGTTAACTTATTGTTAAGTATTTTATTCTTTTTGATGCTATTGAAATGGAATTGTTTTCTTAATTTCATTTTCAGATTATTCATTGTTAATGTATAGAAATGCAGTTGATTTTTATATACTGATCTTACATCCCGAAACTTGACTGAATTTGTTTCTTAGTTCCAATAGTTTTTTGTGGATTCCTTAGGGATTTCTATATACAAAATCATATCATCTGCAAACAAAGATAGTTATAGTTTTGCTTTTCCAATATGGATGCCTTTTAGTTCTTTTTCTTGCCTAACTGCTTGTCTAGACTTACACTTGATTCTCCCTTTGAGGTCACATAATTTTTTGACCTGGATCCTATAAGCCTCTCCCTTCAATAAAGACTTGACTGAGAGACAAAAACCACACAATCATCTGTAGGCAGTGCTAGGAGCAGTACAGTGTTGAAGAACAGTGGCGAGAGTGGACATCCTGGTCTTGTTCCTAGTTTTACGGTGAAATCATCCATCCAGTGCTTCCCCAGTAACTGTGGCATTAGCTGTGTGTTTTCCACAGATGCTTTTATCAGGTTGAAGGAGTTCTTTTATTCTTAGTTTGTTGAGTGCTCTTATCATAAAAGGTGCTCAGTTCAGTTTAGTCGCTCAGTCATGTCGACTCTTTGTGACCCCATGGACTGTAGCATGCCAGGCCTCTCTATCCATCACTAACTCACGGAGTTTACTCAAACATGTCCATTGAGTTAATGATGCCATCCAACCATCTCATCCTCTGCTGCCCCCTTCTCTTTCTGCCTTCAATCTTTCCCAGCATCACGGTTTTTTCAAATGAGTCAGCTCTTCACATCAGGTGGGCAAAGTATTGGAGTTTCAACTTCAGTATCAGTCCTTTCAATGAATATTCAGGACTGATTTCATTTAGGATGGACTGGTTGGATCTCCTTGCAGTCCAAGGGACTCTCAAGAGTCTTCTCCAAAGCCACAGTTCCAAAGCATCAATTCTTTGGTGCTCAGTTTTCTTTATAGTCCAACTCTCACATCCATACATGACTACTGGAAAAAACACAGCTTTGACTAGACAGACCTTTGTTGGCAAAGTAATGTCTCTGCTTTTTAACATGCTGTCTAGGTTGGTCATAACTTTCCTTCCAGCGAGTAAGCGTCTTTTAATTTCATGGCTGCAGTCACCATCTGCAGTGATTTTGGAGCTCCAAAAAATAAAAGTCTGACACTGTTTCCACTGTTTGCCCATCTATTTGCCATGAAGTGATGGGACCAGATGCCATGATCTTAGTTTTCTGAATGTTGAGCTTTAAGCCAACTTTTTCACTCTCCTCTTTCACTTTCATCAAGAGGCTCTTTATTTCTTCTTCGCTTTCTGCCATAAGGGTGGTGTCATCTGCATATCTGAGGTTATTGATATTTCTCCCAGCAATCTTGATTCCAACTGGTGCTTCATCCAGCCCAGCAATTCGCATGATGTTCTCTGCATATAAGTTAAATAGGCAGGGTGACAATATACAGCCTTGACATACTCCTTTTTCTATTTGGAACCCGTCTGTTGTGCTAGATTTTATCAAAAGTTTTGTTTGCACCTATTGAAATGAATATATGGTTTTTGTCCTTTGGTCAGGTCTTGGTTCAAAGGAAGAGGCTTGGAGAAATCAGAGCAAAAATATATGACCTCAAGGGGAGAATCAAGAAAAGATATCAGTCAGTTATCCTGGATAATTAGCATCATAGGAAGGGCTAAGCATCAAGGTCTACGGTACTAATATGTTTATCTATATATTTCAGCATGATTAGAATTTTTTACAAGCTGGCTAATACCTTTCTTTATCTACCAAGATAAAATGTAAAACATTAAATAAAAATAAAAGCTGTCATCATTGCCGTCTTTGTAATCTGTCACATAGTCTACAGACACTGTTTAACTGAATTCTCCTGACAACCTATGAGGTAGGTACGATTTTTATCATCCTTTTACAGATAAAGAACTAGGGTCAAAGAGGGTAAGAAACTGGCCTTGGGCCTCCCAGCTTCTAAGCAGTGGAGTGATTCAAATTCACTCTTTACCCTCTGCCTGCTGATTCTGAGCTCATACTTGACACACTCTCTGTGATGTGCAAAACACTCAGTTCTCATTGCTCCCTTTGAGATCAGGCTGGACTGTGTTAATGATAACCACTTGTATTTACTGCGTGTGTGCTAAGTTGCTTCAGTCATATCTGACTCTTTGTGGACTCTATGGACTGTAGCCTGCCAGGCTCCTCTGTCCATGGGATTCTCCAGGCAAGAATACTGGAGTGGGTTGCCGTGCCCTCCTCCAGGGATCTTTCTGACCCACAAATCGAACCCGTGTCTCTTATGTCTCCTGCATTGGCAGGTGGGTTCCACTAGCGCCACCCGAGGACTGTGTAAAGCCCTTTACATGTATGAACTCACCCAATCCTCGAGATTATTTCTGCCTGCCTGATACAGACGAAGAGCCTGGGGTTTAGGGAGGGTGGTAACACTCCCACATCACAGCACTAGGAAGCAGAACCACTTTGTCCATCAGCCCCAAAAGGCTCCACATTCAGCCTCAGCCCCCAGCCCTGAGTCTCTGGAGCACTCACTGTGGGTGCAACTTGTACAGGGTGCCGTCCACACCCACGGTGATCCTCATGTGCTCAAGTCCCTGGTCTTCCCTCCTCTTCTCCACGATGGCAGCCAGGCCAGCACCATAAAGCTGGGCCGCCCGCCGGGACACAGCGCCGCACACCTCCTTCACCACGATGCTGTCCTCACAGGTGCTGTCCAGGCCGAGCTGCTGCAGGATGCTCCTGACCTGGAGGAGGGCCAGCCGGTCGCTGCCAGGAAGCAGAGCAGGATGTCAAGAGCTATTGCTGGGGCCCTGGAACCTGCTCCCCAGGACTCACAATTCCCCATCCCTAGGTGCCTGAGTAGAAGAAACAGTCCCAGAAAAGCCACGGTTGGAGCAGGATGCCTTAGAAGCTGAGATTCGAGAAGGTCTGTTACCCCCAGGAAGTCCCATCACCTTTAAAGTATGAGCACGTCATCTTTTCAGAATCAAAAGTGGATCTTTTTTTTTTTAAATTATTTATTTGACTGCACCAGGTTTTAGTTGCAGCATGTGGGATTTAGTTTCCTGACCAGGGATGGAACCCAGGCCCCTTGCACTGGGAGTATAGAGGCTTAGCCACCAGACCGCCAGGGAAGTCCCAGAAAAGGATCACTTTTTAACCTAACCTAACTCTTCTGTAACCATTTAGGAATCGAGGGGCCCAGACAGGCTCCTGGCTCCTCAGCTGAGTGCTGTGGTACTGCTGTAGCTGGAGAGAGGGAGTAGCCCCAGGAGGCAACCCTCTGCCCAGCCAGGCCCTTACTCTCTATTTTTTACATTTCAAATCTGCTGGAGCCTGGTGAGAGAGCAGCATGTCCCAATATAGGGCCTTTTACATCGAGCAGGTGACATTGATCATGAGTCACCTTTCAATCTGAGACAAGAACTTGGTTTCAAAGATGCCCCTGTCCGGAGACGTTCTGAAATCTGGCCGCGGAAGAGGAGACCCTGCCTGGTCAAGTCAATCAGGATCTGCCGCACGATTTCCCCCAGGTACATCCCACTGGTCATTTTCTCGTATCTGTTGAGAGAAAGAGCGACAAGGTGGGTGAGAGCAGGAAAATCAGTGCTGGTGAGTGGTTCCCAAGAGGATCACATGTCAGAGCGTGGAAGGCGTGCCACTGGCATCCACTAGCTGCCTGGCTCACAGTGGGGTGGAGTGGGCAGCAGGCCCAGAGAAGCGCATGCAGGAGACAGTATGATGCGGGAAGGCCAGGCTTTGGAGGCATGTCGAGCAGAAGTCAAGTTCCAGCTCTGCCACGCATTAGCTGCATGGCCTGAGTAAGGACTACAAGCCATCATCCATGAAACCGGGAGCAAAGCACTGACCCCACAAGACTGTTGGGAGCCAAGCAGCTGGTGGACAGTAGACACTAAGCTAAAATAAGTCCCTTTTCTGGCCCCAAAGCTAGTTTACCTTGGCTTTGTATTTGAAGAAATCTTCTCCACTAGAATTTCTGCTCCAGGAGATAACTCATTTGAACGGTATACACACACCAAGTGTGGTCAAAAATGTGAGCTCCCTTCCCTCTTCCTACCAGCCTGTGAGCTCCATGATGGAAGGTGCAAGAGAAAAAGAAGCTCTGCAATCAACAGGCACTGACCAGGCACTCTGCCCAGGTATGTGAGACAGTATTAGTAACAGTGAGGTGGAGCTGGACTCCCACTGCCTGCAGGGTCAGATGAAAATCCAAGTGTGCCTGAGACTTACATGCTGGACCTTCTGTTCTCTTAACTGCTCAGGATTTCCTCAGTCTAAGGAACCAACACTTAGACAAACAATGGGGACAGCAAAATAAATCCAAGTATGTTGCCCCCTAACACTCTTCACTCCAGAAATGAGAACCTCCAACGGATTCAGACACAAAACTTGGATGCCCCAACTTGGAATTCAGGTCCCTTGTGATTTTGGCCCCTGGTTCAGCTGGCCTTATGGTAACTTGCCTGCCTCCTAGCTACAAAGACTAGTGCCAAAGGAAGATGTGGGACCATCAGGGCTGGTCTTGCTCTTGTCAACCCTCTTCCTACTGAATGTTCTCAGTTGAATAGTCAGCAAGGTGTCTACGACCCAGACATCCCATCACACTTCCTAGCTCAACTTTTCCACTTGGATATTGTCTCTCAGTAAATCTATATTTTCATCTTATTTTATATAGAAAGACAACACTCCAGAAATGAGAACCTCCAACAGATTCAGACACAAAACTTGGATGCCCCAACTTGGAATTCAGGTCCCTTGTGATTTTGGCCCCTGGTTCAGCTGGGCTTATGGTAACTTGCCTGCCTCCTAGCTACAAAGACTAGTGCCAAAGGAAGATGTGGGACCATCAGGGCTGGTCTTGCTCTTGTCAACCCTCTTCCTACTGAGTGTTCTCAGTTGAATAGTCAGCAAGGTGTCTACGACCCAGACATCCCATCACACTTCCTAGCTCAACTTTTCCACTTGGATATTGTCTCTCAGTAAATCTATATTTTCATCTTATTTTATATAGAAAGACACTGAGCTTAGTTGTGACAAAGACCACATGGCCTGAGAGTAAAACATTACTCTCTGATCCTTTACAGAAAATGTATGTCAACCCCTATGGAAATAGATGGGCCCAGGCTAATAATCAGTTACCGCCATGCTAGCTCTACCCATTTCTCTCCTACTAAAAAGCTATAGGAGAATGCAAGTGAAAATGTACTCCATTCTGTGTTTGTTCTTTTTTAACCATTCATTGCTTTCAGTGTTTTTAGTATGATTAGCAATTGGAGTAACCCTTACAAGTGATTGTGACCCATGCTGGGACATGACGTCATGGCTGAGAACCAGGATTCCCATCCTTCACTTGCAGTTACTTCCCCAACTCCAGAACCACAGACGTCAGCAACCTGGCAGCCTGCTCCCTGCTCTTGAAAGACTGAGGATGTCAACCTCTAAACAGGACTTACTAGAAACCCATCTTGAGAGACCCACCATGCCCCTGCTGTGTGACATCAAGGCCACAGTGAAGAGACTTCCTGACAACCTTGGCCTCATTTCCAAAGCCACCACTAGACCTTATGGTAACCTTATGGTAATTAGAAAAAGGCACACCTTCTGTTTGTTGGAAACTTGTCATAAATTTTGCTGCTGCTGTGTCCAGGCTCTAGTTGTGTGACCCCATGGGCTATAACCTGCCAGGCTCCTCTGTCCATGGGGTTTCCCAGGCAAGAATACTGGAATGGGTTGCCATTTCCTTCTCTAGGGAATCTTCCCGACCCAGGGATAGAACCTGTGCCTCTTGCGTCTCTTGCATTGCACGAGGATTCTTTACCACTGGGCCACCTTTGCTTTTGTTCAAATTAGACACTTCACTGACATCTGATGAAGAGGTGTCATACATATACAAACTATACAAATATCTGTAATATGAAAAGGGCACCCCCATAGATCTGCTGAAGTTGGATGACCTACAGAAATGTACACACACCCTCTTCTCACCTCTGTTTGCCAGGATTCAAGGACCCCTCATCCACCTCCTTGTCATATTGAGTCTGGATATCATCTAGGCAGCCATTATCTCCAAATCCTCCCCACTCGGTATTAACGCACATCTTCCCTTCATCCCCCTCCACCAGTTCAATGTTTCTCATCTCCTCCATGTAGCACATGTTGCTGCCTGTTCCTAGAAGGAATCACGAAGGGACTTTAGTCTTGAGAAGACACCACTAGGTCCTAAAGAGCCATCAGGGTACAGTAGATAGGAATTTAGGTTTGGAGTCAGATACAACTGGCTGTGGACTTCAGCCTTATATTTATAGTTGGGTGCCTACAGGCAAGTATTTCATCTTTCACAGATCCACTTTCTTCATCTGTAAAAAGGAACTAACACCTGTCTTATAGATTTGTTATCAAGAAAACAAAATGAGATGATGTCTCTAAGTTTCCTCCATATAGAACTCGTACCTGTGATACCATTATCCTCCTCCTCACCCTCCTCATTATTGATAAGCCATAGGCACACAAAGTGAGCTCCAAAAGTTAGCAGAGCTGGAAGGGACCAGGAGGAACCATCTAGTCTTGGATAAGCAGACACTTGGTATCTGAAAGCCACCCTCTTCTCCTTTGTCCGTGACCTGGTCTCAAATGTATTCTTTTTAATAGCTGAGTAATACTTGAGAAGACACCACTAGGTCCTAAAGAGCCATCAGGGTACAGTAGATAGGAATTTAGGTTTGGAGTCAGATACAACTGGCTGTGGACTTCAGCCTTATATTTATAGTTGGGTGACTACAGGCAAGTATTTCATCTTTCACAAATCCACTTTCTTCATCTGTAAAAAGGAACTAACACCTGTCTTATAGATTTGTTATCAAGAAAACAAAATGAGATGATGTCTCTAAGTTTCCTCCATATAGAACTCGTACCTGTGATACCATTATCCTCCTCCTCACCCTCCTCATTATTGATAAGCCATAGGCACACAAAGTGAGCTCCAAAAGTTAGCAGAGCTGGAAGGGACCAGGAGGAACCATCTAGTCTTGGATAAGCAGACACTTGGTATCTGAAAGCCACCCTCTTCTCCTTTGTCCGTGACCTGGTCTCAGAACTATTCTCAAGACAACAGTCCAGGCAGTTACCATCTTCAATCAAACAAATCTCACCTCTTTGACCTCCCAGATCTAGCCCAACCCTTCCCATGGATGAGGAAGCTCAAGTCCAGATGGAATAAGCAACCTGCAAAGCAGGTAAGGTTTAGAGTGAGGTGAAGCCTCTCCTTGGCACCGAAAACATCTCACTATATCCCGTCTCCTTGTGCTATGCACTACTTGCCCTCAGGAAGCCCAGCCAGCCAGCTGGAACAACTTTTCAGATTCTGTGATTACTTAACCAGTCCCTGCCACTTGGAACGCCCCCTGCCCCTGTCTCCACCTGTTCAAATGCCACCTGTCCCCTCACCACTTACAGCCATTCCCCTGGAACCTACCCTTGCCCTTAATCACCACCAGACTTTCCCAGAAGACTCCTAAAATGCCTACATCATATCGGGCCACTCCCTGCTCCTCTCCGAGGTTTCTTTCCAACTCTTCCCCATCCTGTGCACCTTCTGACCATCAGAAGAGGTCAGGGAACAGAGGAGGTACACGTTGGAGCTGGAATGAAAATCTAGCTCTCTCAGCTCCAGGCCAACCAACATGGTCCAATTGTGGTCTCCCTCCATCCAGTAAACTCTGTCCCAAGGCCCACGTGTGAAAGTTCCCTCTTTCTAGGTTATTCTCCTTCCTCAACAGAAAGGACAACCTTGGTTTAGAACCCTTAGGGAAAAAGATATTAAGTAAAGACTTGGGAATTAGGAGACCTGAAATCCCAATCTTAACTTCCTCTCAGCCATGGACAAAGCTGGCTTCAGTGGGACAATGGCCCCCTGCCCCTCAGTATGTTAAAAGGTAACTTCCAAAAGATCAGATGGGAGCAGGCCAGCGGGACACGCCTGATCACTTACCCGCAATCAGGCCAACCTCACAATTACTATCTTCATAGCCACAGGTCATCATGGTTCCCACTGTGTCATTCACAACTGCAACTATGTCCAGGTCAAATTCCTGCAAAGGAAGAGAGCTCTACTGTTAAGTAGGATGTGCAGACCAAACAGTCTCAAGAGGGGCACGTCAGACTGAGGTGGGCAGAGGCCAGAGTCGCAGGGCTGGTGTCTGATGACAGAGCACAGGGGCCTTGGGGAAGGACAGGTCAGGTATGAGCTTCAGCATCATATCATACATTTCTCCTCTTGATGGCCTCCCTGAGCATATCCACCACATCTTCCCCTTCACAGTCAGTAGCTTTGAAGCCTTTGGTCCACTCAATGAGCGTTCCCTGAAAGAAAGGAAGGCAAATTCATTTGAGTAATAGTTTGCTGGAACCACTGCACAACCTCAGCATCAAATAGATGCAAGGGACCACAGCTAACTTCTGGTCAAATGCTTTTGACTGTGCTTCCATTTGGATCCCTAACACTGGACCCAGAGCCACCATGAAGCATGATGCTCAGGCAAGGTCTACTGCTGAGTGGAATAATTGCAGAAATTTACATCAACTCACATTCCCTGGCCATGACTGCCCAGAACAAAGACCACTTCTGATTTATCCAATCAATCACATCTTCATGATCAAAGATAAAGCTACAAAATGTTCATCAAAGCATTTTTTCACAGGAAAAATGGGTGGCTAAGGCGGCAAAGAATCTGCCTGCAATGCAAGAGATGTGGGTTTGATCCCTGGGTTGGGAGGATCCCCTGGAGAAGGGAATGGCTACCCACTCCAGTATTCTTAATGAGTGTTCCCTGAAAGAAAGGAAGGCAAATTCATTTGAGTAATAGTTTGCTGGAACCACTGCACAACCTCAGCATCAAATAGATGCAAGGGACCACAGCTAACTGCTGGTCAAATGCTTTTGACTGTGCTTCCATTTGGATCCCTAACACTGGACCCAGAGGCACCATGAAGCATGATGCTCAGGCAAGGTCTACTGCTGAGTGGAATAATTGCAGAAATTTACATCAACTCACATTCCCTGGCCATGACTGCCCAGAACAAAGACCACTTCTGATTTATCCAATCAATCACATCTTCATGATCAAAGATAAAGCTACAAAATGTTCATCAAAGCATTGTTTCACAGGAAAAATGGGTGGCTAAGGCGGCAAAGAATCTGCCTGCAATGCAAGAGATGTGGGTTTGATCCCTGGGTTGGGAGGATCCCCTGGAGAAGGGAATGGCTACCCACTCCAGTATTCTTGCCTGGAAAATTCCACGGAAGGAGGAGCCTGGCGGGCTACAGTCCATGGGGTCACAAAGAGTCAAACACAACTGAGCAACTAACACACAAACACACACACACACACATTCTGTCTTTCCAACAATATGGATCTATCATTGGATATCAATATAGGAAATGCTCTATAGCCACAAAAATATAATGCTTTAAGAGAATGTTAGCCATTAGAGGAAGATGTTTACCATACACTGTTAAGTGAACTCACATTAAACAAATACAGATGATGAATTATTCAATTATTCTTTTAAAAACCACACACACACACTCAAATCTGGAAAAAGGTCTGGAACAATGCATACACCAGAGGGTGACGGTGGTTCTCTTTAGGTGTAAGAGTATAGGTACCTTTCAGTCTCTTTTTTGCTAGTCCATATTTTCTAATTTTCCTAAAATCAATGTGTCTAACTTTTCATACTACCAAGAAAAAGTATTTCTAATTTTTAAAAAGATGGTTAACTGTTAGCCAGAAGCAAGAGTTATCTAGCCTCAAACTCCATACCCTAGAGCTGGAGGTGGGTGAGTGCAGGGAAAGCTGGGGTGTCTAGGCCAGGAGAGCAGCTGGGATAGGAGAGATGGCCGGAAACTCTAATGGCAGCACCCCCAACCCCAGGGGGTGAATGGCCACCTCACCCTGAGGCCCTCAGCTCCGGGCTTCCCCTTCTCTCCACAGTCCTTGGGAAGCTAGGCTCCCTTGCTCCTTTCCTGGTGAATATATGTAGAACCTTAGAGATTCAACCCCAGTTGAAAAATCTTTCTAATTAGTTGCAATTATACCAAATCATATTTTTTTAAAGTCTCTCTTTTTTGAAAAACTACTGGTTACCAGAAGGAAGAGGGGTGAGGAGAGGAGCAAAATAGGTGAAAGGGATTTAAAGATATAAATTACTAGGCATAAAGTAAATAAGTTACAAGGATGTAATGTACAGCAAGAGAATATAGTCAGTATTTTATAATAATTTTGTATGGAGTACAACCTATAAAAATATCAAATTACTATGTTATATACCTGAAACTAATATAGTATTGTAAATCAACTACATTTCACCTATTTTTAAAGAAAGTTTGGGTTTTTCTTTCTCCTCTGCCATTGGTGTCTTTGCTCCAAGCTCTCCACTGGTCTCCCTTCCTTCTTAGTTATGTCTTCGTGAACTTGTCAGAACTGCTGAGAGGGAGGCCTGGAGGCCCAGTGCCCCGAGTCAGGAGGAGCAGCTGTGTCCTGGTGCCTGTGGACCACTCAGGACCATGGACAGCTGCACGTGGCTTTTTCCCCCCCTCCATCCCCAACTTCCATTTCTATGTGTATTAATTTTTAACAGCAGCAGTAATACAAAATGCATTACCTTTGCAAAAAAACTCAGTGCTATTGATAACAACAAAGTCTCCTTTAACTCCCCATCCCCCTAAACCTGGGAGGTAACCTCTATTGAAAGTTAAGTTATGTCGCTCAGTTGTGTCCGACTCTTTGCAACCCCAATGGACTGTAGCCCACCAGGCTCCTCTGTCCATGAGATTTCCCAGGTAAGAATACTGGAGTGGGTTGCCATTTTCTTCTCCAGGGGATCTTCCTGACCCAGGGATAGAAACCCTGTCTCCTGTGTCTCCTGCATTGTCAGGCAGATTCTTTTCATGGAGCCACCTGTGAAGCCCTTGTTTTTCTCACTCAGGAATGTATCTTTTAAAGCATTCCTGGTCAGTTAACATGGAAAATAGTCCTCAAGTATAACTGCACAGAAATTTTAAAATCCACAAAACATACCTATGAGTACTATTTTAATTCCTACTTTTCAAATAAGGAAGTAAAAGGTGCAGAGAGTTTAAATAATTCGCCCAAGGTCATACAGCCAGTTAAGTAATTCACCCAAGGTCATACATGCAGTGGAGAAGCCAAGATGCAAATTGAGGCAATGTGGTTCCAGACCCATGCTCTCAAACTATTGCACTCTGCTGGCCTCCTGACTGGGTAGGTAATGTCTGTGAAGCATTTCGTACAGCATCAGGCACCAAACAAGCACTACATATGTGTTTGTTAAATAAAAATCCAGTAATCTCATGAGTGATAGTCTATATTTAGTCATTTTCCATTTTAGGGGAAATGAAATTTTATTTCCATTTTTTATTTAGTCATTTTCACTGCCAGGTATTTGGGTTATTTCTAATTTTTCATTATTAAAGAGTGATGGTGTAGTGAACATCCTTGTTCATTAATCTTGGGGAAATAGATCTTATGGCTCTTAGCATTGCAGCATTTTTAATTTTGAGAGATCCAGCCATATCACCAGATAATTTCACCTTCTGAACCCCTCTCTTCCTGTTCTCTGAATGAGTAGGAGTGAGGTCAGCCTGGTGAGTGGGTTTCATGGCATTCTCAGAGTCCTGGAGAGTTCTGTTTCAGTTCTGGTTTTGCAGCTGCTGATTGGATAAGACTGTATGCCTCAATTTCCTCATATGAAAAACAGGATAGAAAATAAAATTAAATGCACAGAACAAGGGTAGGTACTATTGCTTTATTTTTTGTCTTCATTATATATATATATATATATCTGTAAGTATACTGTGCATTATAGCCGAAATGGTCCAAAAACCTGGATTCCAGGTCCTGAGGGCAAAATGCAAGAACCTGGGCTCTCAGACCAGTGTCCTGGACTGACCCCTCCACCACTGTTTATAGACATGGTAACCCGGACAACTCAACTTCTCTGTCCCTCTGTTTTTCTTAACTACAAAATGGTGACTAAAAATAGCATGTAAACCTACAATAAAATATCATTCAGCTTTAAAAAGGAATAGAATTCTATGTGAATCACCCTTGAGAATATTATGCTAGATGAAATAAGCCAGTCACAAAATGATGAATACTGTTATGATTCTACTTAGATGAAGTACCTAAGACGGTCAAATTCATAGAGACAGAAAGTAAAATAAAGGCTATCAGGGGCTGGGAGAAGGGCACATGGAGAGAGACTGTTTGATGAGCATAGAATCTCAGTTTGGGAAGATGAGAGACTTCGGAAGATGGATAGTGGTGATAATTCGCAACAACGTGATGTACTTAATACCTCAGCACAGCTGGACTTTAAGTACATTTAAGTACCAATGTACATTTAAAAACAGCCAAAATGGTAAATGTCATATAAATTTTACCACAATAAAAGATGGTAAAATAAACAAAACAAAAATAATGTGTACATCATGGAGACACTGACTGGATCAAACAAAGTCTTAAATCTTCGGTACCATTCTTATTATCATCATGAGCTCTCTGGCTGGCTTGCTGTGCTGACCAGGGTTCTCCCTGTAAATTGAAAGTGGTGTTCTGCTTTTACACCAAATCAGATAGCTTGACTGACATAAGCCTCTTAGAGAGCAAGAGGGTATCTCTTCTCCTTGAGCAGGTGAATGGTGCTTTTATCCAAAAAAAGTCATGTGATACGCATTTCTAAGTTATTATGAACAATTTATTAAAATCATCATCCATGAAGTTCTCCAGTGTCAACAAAATATGTGTCAGTGTGATCACTGTCTTCTGAGAGTCTAATATCAGGAAAGAAATGCATTTCTTCAGAAGCACTGGTAAGCTTTTGTTCATCAGACAGTAAAAGCCTTACAACCTACTGTGTTTCCCTGTTTACACTGCCCACCCAGGAAGACACATGTAATATTACAGACTAAGAGTTTTATAATTTGCCTTATCTGGGCATTCCCTCTTATCTCAATAATATGACTTGACTTCTCTTTTAACAGCAATTTTATCCATGTGTCTTTTTACACGACCCTAAAGCATCTTGCAAACTTCAATCCATACAGGCTCCTCTGTCCCTGGGATTTTCCAGGCAATAGTACTGGAGTGGATTGCCATTTCCTTCCCCAAATAGTGAAAATGGAACACAGTAAATAGAAAAAATTAAATAGTCTAAATCCTTGATCATGTCTCCCCAGCTGCTCTGAACCTGCGACCCCTAAATAAAGTGAACAGTGGCTCAGAGCTGCCTTGAGACTCCCCAGGTGCAGGAGGGAGGCCCGCCAGGCTGGACCATCTTACCTTGTCAATGCTCGCCTGCCTGCAGGGAAATGAGAACGTGAAGCCCAAAGGCAGCTGGGCTCCCTTGAGGCCCATGTAGTCCAGGAAGTCGGCGAGGCACTGCACGATGTGGTCAAACAGCTGCAGGGAGAGAGAGCAGCCACGCTGGGCCTGCACCGTGCGGGGTGGATGGCAGGCTGGCCCCTCGGAGGGCGAGCCCCGGCCGCGCTTACCTCCTCGCCCGTGCCCTGCATGATCTCCAGGGGGATGGCGAAGATCTTGTTGTACATCCGCACTGACCGTCGCCCACTCCTGATCTTTACCAGGAGGACCCGGAAGTTGGTTCCCCCCAGATCCAGGGCGAGGAACTTTCCTTTCCTGTGGTAGAGGAAGTGAGTGTGGCATTCCACCAGCATGCACTAAGCAGGGCCTCGTGTGCAGGCATTGGGAGGAAGAATAGATGCCGAAAGAGAACAGACCTAGAGCCTGCTGGCCTGGGGTTCAGGGGCCAAAGGGGCGTGGAGGTCAGCGAGCATGGTGTCAGAGCCCTGGGCAGGCATGCTGAGCCCATCTGAGGCCAGCTTGCTTTCCTTGGTGTCTGCTAACGGCCACACATGATACTTACACTCAAGGAACCTCTGAGGGTGAATCCAGGTCAGGCTACCTGCCTACAGTGGACTCAGGAAGGTGCTTCCATTCTGTCTGTAGAGCCTAGAGGAACTGCTCATCCCAAGCCTGAAAAGACTCTCTGTCCCGCTCTTCCCATCCCCGGATTCCCACACCCCCTCCAGACTGCTAAGAAACCATATCAAGTCCAACACCCATTACTACCCAGGGCAGTGCCTCTTGCTTCTCTGACATCTCAGAGCATCACAGTCTGTTCTGTGTGATCCTTCCTCTCGCTGACTGCCTCATTCACTCTGCTCTAATCACACTGGTTATTTTACTGCTCCTTGAATTTGCCAAAGTCCTCACCCCCGGCCAGTTCTCTTACCCCTGACTCTGCTCTATTTGTCTTCATAGCCCTTTATGACATGGCATCACTTGGTGTTTATTTGTTTACTGTCTGTCAGCCCAACAGAACAAAGGTTCCATAAAGGCAGGGACTGTGTTTTCTTAACTGCTTTGTCACTGTGCCTACAGCAGAACCTGACCTATAGCAGGCACTTAATGAAACTTTGAGGAATGGAGGCAAAAGGAAAAGAGAGGAAAGAATGAATAATTGAATAGTGTCCTTTCCTGCTCTCATTTTCTCCCCCAAGTAGACTCGAAGGATACTGGCCCTGGAAAAGATCTTTGTTGTTGAGAGATTCCAAGTACAGCTGTGTAACCCTAAGTATGTGACCTAACTTCTCTGAGTCTCAGTTTTGGCATCCATAAAATGGGAATCATTCTCTCTTACATAACATACAGAGTGGTTGTGAGCACAAAGTGAAACTAAAGAGTCAAAAGCAAATTAAACAGATGAAGCATTTTACAAAGATCAGGATATCTCGGTGAGATTCACGAGATGCAAAGAGATGGAGTTACTTGTCTAAAGAGCTGACTTCACTGTTGTGTAGCTCCTGTCAGCTGAGCACAGAGGACCAGGAAAAGGATCAAGTATCAGAAAAGTCAGGGGCAGAAAATGAAGAGAGGGGAGAGGAAGACAGCCAAGCCCCAGGAGAGAAGAAAGCCAGAGGAGAGGGCAGAAGACAAGCCAGACACACCACGTGTCCAGATGGCAGCTCCCGAGGACAGCATCGGGGTCTTCACACACATGGAAACTAACTTAGCTATTCTTCACTGCCAGTGCCCTGGATCAACCAAAGAACAGATTCAGCAGAGTACTCTCCCTCCCTCCATTATAGACACGAACCCAAGGCTCTTGAAACAAAGATCCTAACTGGGTTTAAGGAGCTTGGATGGAGCTCCGGGTAGCCCATCAGAGAAGGGAGCAGTGCAGGGCCCACCTGTGCCATCCGGCATCCCACAGACGTAGGTGGGCAGCATCTTGACTGTGGCCAGCGGGTGGGTATCCTTCTTCAGCCCGTACTCGAACTCAACCCGCATCTTCTTCTGAACGCCCACAAGCTGTTCTTGGGTCAGCCGGAACAGGGCCAGCACCTTATCGATCTGCTTCCGCTGGGCTTGCACCCGGGAGGCCACTGCGGTCACCATGGCAGCCCCCTTGGTGCTGCCACTCTCTGACAGGAGGAAGCGGACGTCACAGTTGGGGACCAGTTTCCTCACCACCTTGTGCAGGCGTTTCGGGTATCTGAAGGCAGGGGTGATGGCAAAGTATGTAAAAATCATAAAGGCCCGGGCCCAGCCAATAGAAACCGATAGAGGTGGAGCAGTGGGACAGCATCCTGGGAAGCCCTGCTGGGCCAAGGCTCACCCCTTTAGTTGCTGGATGGAGGGAGACGATGGGGTGACCAGGTAGGGTCCAGGTCATCGGAGGGAGTGGAAGGGACCCTTGGAAGCCTCAAAGAAGTGGTTATTTTATCACTAATATTACAGGTAGGGCATAGCCACACATAATGTATGGGCTTCCATGGTGACTCAGCAGTAAAGAATCGGCCTGCAGTGCGAGAGCTCTAGGAGAGGCAGGTTTAATTCCCAGGTCAGGAAGATCCCCTGGAGGAGGGCACGGCAGCCCACTCCAGTATTCTTGCCTGGAGAATCCCATGGACAGAGGAGCCTGGCGGGCTACAGTCCTTAGGGTCGCAAAGAGTCAGACACAACTGAAGCAGTTTAGCATGCATACACTCATAATATATTGATTGAACACCATCTCTGCCCATAGGGAAAGGCTTTTCTTCCCTAGCTCTGGAAGATCCTCTGGAGAAGGAAATGGCAATCCACTCCAGTATTCTTGCCTGGAGAATCCCATGGACAGAGGAGCCTGGCGGGCTACAGTCCTTAGGGTCGCAAAGAGTCAGACACAACTGAAGCAATTGAGCATGCATACACTCATAATATATTGATTGAACACCATCTCTGCCCATAGGGAAAGGCTTTTCTTCCCTAGCTCTGGAAGATCCTCTGGAGAAGGAAATGGCAATCCACTCCAGTATTCTTGCCTGGAGAATCCCATGGACAGAGGAGCCTGGCGGGCTACAGTCCTTAGGGTCGCAAAGAGTCAGACACAACTGAAGCAATTGAGCATGCATACACTCATAATATATTGATTGAACACCATCTCTGCCCATAGGGAAAGGCTTTTCTTCCCTAGCTCTGGAAGATCCTCTGGAGAAGGAAATGGCAATCCACTCCAGTATTCTTGCCTGGAGAATCCCATGGACAGAGGAGCCTGGCGGGCTACAGTCCTTAGGGTCGCAAAGAGTCAGACACAACTGAAGCAATTGAGCATGCATACACTCATAATATATTGATTGAACACCATCTCTGCCCATAGGGAAAGGCTTTTCTTCCCTAGCTCTGGAAGATCCTCTGGAGAAGAAATGGCAATCCACTCCAGTATTCTTGCCTGGAGAATCCCATGGACAGAGGAGCCTGGCGGGCTACAGTCCTTAGGGTCGCAAAGAGTCAGACACAACTGAAGCAATTGAGCATGCATACACTCATAATATATTGATTGAACACCATCTCTGCCCATAGGGAAAGGCTTTTCTTCCCTAGCTCTGGAAGATCCTCTGGAGAAGGAAATGGCAATCCACTCCAGTATTCTTGCCTGGAGAATCCCATGGACAGAGGAGCCTGGCGGGCTACAGTCCTTAGGGTCGCAAAGAGTCAGACACAACTGAAGCAATTGAGCATGCATACACTCATAATATATTGATTGAACACCATCTCTGCCCATAGGGAAAGGCTTTTCTTCCCTAGCTCTGGAAGATCCTCTGGAGAAGGAAATGGCAATCCACTCCAGTATTCTTGCCTGGAGAATCCCATGGACTGAGAAGCCTAGTAGGTTACAGTCCACGGGGTCGCAAAGAGTCGGACACGACTGAGCGACTTCACCACCTCACCTCAGTTCTTTCCAGGTGTACATGCCTGACTTTGAATTACACCTCTGTTAGTCAGAGGGGCTTTCATTCTCCCTTCTTCTGTGTTTTTCTTCCAGTATCCTTCATGTGAACATGGCAACCTCTGCTATCCAGTTATTGCCCCATTTATAACTGGACATATCTTACTTTCCTATCTTAACATAGTGAGTATTCAATAATAATGGGCAGATAGATGAATATAGGGATAGATAGATGGATAAGCACATGGACGGATGGCCTTGCTAGTCAGGCTATTGGCTTTAGCAAAATATTCCTTTAAGAATGATCCCCTAAAGCAGCCCTGCCAGCTAGATGAATGTAATCTCTGAATTCACCCTTTGCTGTATAATCTCAGAACCACAGAATATGGTTGGTTCTGGCAACCCAGAGAAGCAGCCTAGTTTAGAGAGAAAACCGGACTCTGCTCCAGGGGAGACTGCTTGCGGAGGGTGTGGGCCGGAGGCCAGCACTCACTGCGGTGGATCTTGTAGAGGGTGCCGTCCATGCCCACCGTGGTCCGGAGCCGCGCCAGCTTCTTGTTCTCCCGGAGGCGCGTCAGGATGGCTGCCAGGGCGGCTGCGCAGAGATTGGCTGAACGGAAGGAGACAATGGTGCAGACGCGCTGCACCGCGATGCAGTCTGCATCCGAAGGCTCCAGGTTCAGGTCTGTCAGGATCTCTCTCGTATTGGCTAGGCCTTCTTTGTACCTGGCCAGGGGACAGGAACGAGAGGACCACACTGCCCCATCCCATGGGAATCCCCCTCAGAGAGAGTGTTCCCACCTCTCGGAACTGTGAACAGAAACAGGCTGGCACATCGTCATATAATAACAACGATGATTTCAACAATGATCATGGCGGCCACCACTTACTACTCACTCACTATGTGCCGGGTGCTAGTCTAAGGACTGGACACGTGTGTTCACTTAGTCCTCACAACAAACCTGGGGGGAGGACCGTCATTATCCTACTGTGCCGAAAAGGGATCTGAGGCACAGACAGGGTAGGTAACCTGTCCATAGGCACATAGCTGGTGAGTGCAAGGGTCAAGATTTGAACTTAGGCAGTTAGAGTAAGGAGCCCACCCTTGTAAGCACCCTGTACTGCACTGCCTTTCATAGAAACTCAGTCCCTGCCAAGCTCTGCATACACACAGACTCTGGAAGTCAGATGTCACTCTGCTGAGCTCAGAATCTAAGCTGATTGCAAAGCTCAGGGCAGTGCCAGGGTTTCTAACAGGATCTCGAGTCAACCGGGGCCAGTCACCCTCAGCAGTCAGCTCCCTACAGCAGAACTTTGTGTGAGCTCTTCCCTCTAATCATCAAAGCCAAAGCCTAATGCAGTCCTTGACAGCAGCAGGTAGAGAAGATTATTGCTGTAGTGGGAATTCTTAACTTGGATTACGCTAGGGCCTTAATGGTTCCAAGGATACCCTGATATTATGAGCAAAATTGTGTGCAAGTGTGCATTTTGGGGGTAAAGGGTCCAGAACTCAGACTCCAAAGGGGTCTGCAACCCGAAAAAGGTTATGTCACCAGTTTAGGGAGGAAAAAGGCAACAAAACATAAGAAGGGGGTAAACCTCCAACAGCAGAATCCCTGGCTACTGAAACCAACCAGAAGCCACATGTGAGGCTCAACAGGCATTGCTAATCCACCTCATCCTGGTGAAGAAGGAAGATCTGGTTCCTCCTCTGTGCCACTCCCATGAGCACACCATGCCTTGGCTGCCCACCCTGCCCTCTTCAGAGTCAAGGTGGGAGGGACCCTGCCAGTAGCTCACCTCTCCATGGCAGCCACATGCCGTGTTTCAATCTTGCCCTTAATGTGAAGAGCAGAGGATTTCTCGCCGCCAAACAGGAGGCCTGCCTTGGCCATCTTCAGCAAGATAAGCCTGACGAGTTCACCCAAGTATAGGCCGCTGATCATCTTTTCAAACCTACAATTTGGTGAACAGATATGCAGCAGCAGTGCCTTTGGTTAATGAGCATTCCTTTCCCAAGCCCATGAACCATGGCCAAGGGTTAGGAACACAAGTAGTGGAAAGGCCTCTCTCCGCGTGGGGAGGCCTCAGTCCTTGCCCCACCTCGAGGCGCCCTTCGAGCCCTCTGCAGCTCTCTGAGCTGCATTTTCCCCAGCTCAGAGAACTGAGGAACACTGACCTCGAGGAAACCTATGATTCTTTTAGGAACACAAAGTGCTTGAGTCCAAGAATCTTTACCTCAAATCACACTTGACTGTGGGGGTGCCAGTCTCAGATAAAAGGAATCTCAACTTCAGAAAATTTAGGTACTTTCCCAAGATCACTAACCACAGCATGACAAATCCAAATTTGAAATTTTTCCAATTCCTGCATGTTTCTGCTCAAGAGAAAAAGATGTTGTGTCTGTTTGTTGGGTTTAGATAGCCTCACAGAGGTTCTATAATAATATGAGTAAAATAGATAACCAGCAAGGACTTACTGTACAAAACAGGGAACTCTATCAATAGTCTATAATAATCTATATGGGAAAAAATCTGGAAATAATGAATATATGTATATGTATAACTGAATCACTTTGTTGTATACCTGAAACTAATACTATAAATCAACCATATTCCAATAAAATTTTTAAACATAATAATAAAATAAAATCTATAGACACACACACACAATAATATGGGTGAAATGTCCCACCAGGTTACTCACATGTGGACTTTCAGTCTGCATACAACAAGCAATTACTGTTTCCCAAGTAAACTATTCAATATAATTTTTATTCTGCAAACATAATAAAATGCAAAATCAAGGACAACCAGTTTCCTAATCAACTTTTATCTATTTCATTATAAAAAAGTCTTAAAACATTGCAAAAATGGAAGACAATAGAAAGAAATCCCAGCTGAGCTTGGGATAGTGGAATTATGCTAAGTGAAATGAATAGTGTGAGGATGCTGAAGTCCTCACAATGGACCCAGTTCCTTAGGCTGTGACTGTTCTGTGTCACCAGCAGAACGGGTGTGTGCTGGGGAACAAGTATATCAAAAGCAGAAATTTGTTCCTCAGATATTCACTTCTAGTGTTGAGTGGTTTCCAGGAGGTACTTAAAATGTTTATTCACCAGGGCTTCTTGGGAAAATGGTTGATTCCATTGCTGGGACTGGGAAAGTACATGGTGAGCCTGGAGCATCTTACTGTGCGAGAAAATAAGGAAGTACTTAAAGACGGATGGGAACATGTCAAAAGCACTTAGGGACTAGCTTGAGCTTCCACTGGCTAAATCTGAAAAAAAAAAAATTGATAGGAAGGAATGATAAAATAATGATAGGAAAAAATTATAACTCATTAAATTATAAAAGAATCCCTATTAGTATAAGTAAGTGAGTGGAGGAGATAGCGCTTCCTTATAGTATTCCTTACAGTAGAATAGCAACTAATAACTGCAGAAGGAATGATGGATCTAGAAATTCATCAATGGACGCTAAAACTAGAGAGTAAAAGTTTAATGAAATGCATGCTAATTGCCTAGTCTCAAAGTATCTCTTCACCAGATACTTATTCATTAAGAGGGAATAACTTTGCGGTGGAAAAACCTCTCAAATATTCCCTTAACCAAGTGATTTGAATTTGTGTCACCAGTAACTGAATAAATATTATACACTTCCAGATCTGAGAAGGACACACACCACTTGTGTGACAGTCCTGCTGAAAATGCATCAACAGAATCTAATCATGAGAAACATCAGACAAATACAAGTTGAGAGACATGCTGAGAAATTTACGGTCTGTATTCTTGAGGACCATGAAAAGCAAAAATATATTACAGAAGATTGAAAGAGGCTAAAGAGACACAGCAGCAACATGTAACGTGTGATCCTGGACCTGGACAATTTTTCTTTTTAAATAAAGGACATTAGTGGGGCAGCTGGTGAGTTTTGAGTAAGATCTATAAATTAGATATTTTGAACTGATTAAATGCTAATGTTCTAATTTTGATAATTACACTTTGGTTATATAGGGTGAAGGGATACTACATTTGCAGTTGTAGTCTCAGATGGTTCAGAAAAATAATTTTATTCAGACATGTGTTTATACAGGTGTATATTTTATACAGGTGTATATTTTATGTGTCTGTGTATATACATATACACACGGATAGAATGTTACTATTTGGGAATTTGACTGAAAGTTGTACTATTCTCATTACTTTTCTACAAATCTGATATTATTTTTTTAAATTGTAAACATTTTTTCCTTCAACAGACAGTTTTTTTTTAACAAACACTTAAAGCTACAAGAATGTGTAAAGACACTGTGTAGAAAGGAAAGGAATTCCCAAGTGTAGCTGCCTTCAGGGAGCTCAGCATACAGTTAGAGCTGAGGCAGGCCCTGAAGGCTTACACTACATGTGAGCGTGGGATGAGCATGCAGGAAGTCTCCATGAGACCTGAGGCTGGGAGGGACTCACACCAGGTGCTTCGTGATGAGGCCTAGGAGAAAGTGAGGCGCAGGGGAGCCCTGAAACACAAATGAGGAGTGTGTGCTTCCTCGGGCTGCACTGATTTGTTCTGTGACCATTCATTCCAAGGGCCAAAGAGGCAGGACTGAGTCACCAGGTTCACAGCTGTATCTCCCCTGCCTCTGGATTGAATCTGATCAGGGATACGACCTGGGAGAAATCCCTCAATGTCTTTGGCTTCCCTTTCTTCATCTGGCTGGTGAAACTGAAATATCAATACAAGCCTCGCCTCTTAAATGCCCTGTGATGGAGAACAAGCGACAGCTAAGAAGTCTCCCAGGTATAAAGCGTACCTGAGTGAGTGGACAGTCACTGGTGCCGATGCCCAGATTACAGCACAGGGTACTCACAGCTGCTTCCCGGGGTTAAGAGAGCCGAGGTCCAGCTCCCGGTCGAACTCAGTGCGGATGTCCTCCAGGGCCCCGTCGTCCCCGAAGGCCCCCCACTCGGTGTTGATGCACATCCTCCCCTCGTCGCCCTCCACCAGGTCGATGTTGCTCATGTCCTCCATGTAGCACGCGTTGGTGCCGGTACCTGGACGAGGGAGCAGAGAAAGAGAACAGACGCGAGGGCTCCCAGCTGGGCAAAGACAGAGGAAACCCTCAGCCGCCCGAGAGTCCTCTGAATGCACCACAAAGTGCTTTTGATCCACTCCCGGGGCTGGTTCTTGCTGAGGGAAGCAGCTTTGGCCAGCCTGGGAGTTCATGAGGAATAAAGCTGACATGTCAAGTCCACACTTGTCAGGGTGTTAATGGTTTGCTGTTATGAATGGAGTCAATTGTGAAGAAGTCCCTGATGAATATGTATGAAAGCTGACAGAGCACATTTACGGAGAGGAGGATAAATAAACTGAATCTTATGTTTTTAAAAATTCACCGACTCACTAATATTTTTCATCCTTTCCCTGTGCTACTTAGCCTCTTCTCTATTTGATACTAAAAATATTCCTTACTCAGAGCCTGCCCCAAATTGTTCCTAGCATAAGCTACATCTTTATCTTTGACAGTGATGAGCTATCACGTAAGAGAGCAACATGCCATTATTCAAATATAAATTCACTCCAAGGAAATGCCTCAAACACCTGAGTAGTAGGAGTGGCTGCAAATAGGCACAACCTGTTTGAGACATATTGGGATGATGGAAACGTTCCAGCTGGACTGTGGGGATGATTTAAAAACTCTATAAATTCACTAAAATCACTAATTATTACCTAAATGAGAGGGTTTTTATGCTTCAAACCCTATGCTTCAAAGATAGTCTTTGTTTGGCCTTGACACATGGCATGTGGGATCTTAGTTGGCCAACCAGGGGCCAAACTTGTGCCCCCTGCAGTGGAAATGTGGGGTCTTAACCACAGGATTACCAGGGAAGTCCCAATAAAGCTATTTGTTGTTGTTGTTATTGTTGTTTTATTTTTAAGTATCTTTCCCTGGCTGATATTTAGGTCTGAGGATTTTAAAGCCAACATGAGAAATAAGAGATTTAGGCAATCAGATTGTAATACAATATTTGGAAAAGGCTTAAAGTACAGACACTGGCACCCGATTAGCAGGTTATCAGACAGAGTCAGTAAGACAGGCACAGCCGACTGTAGCAGATGCCGTGCCAGGCAAGCGCCAGGCCCATTCTGAGATACAGGGCTCCAGAAACCAGAAGGCAAATCAAGACCCCCAGATGTAAAGATCCTGCTCTTTGGGAAAGTCAGACTGAGGAGAGTGAGATGCAAATTAGGAAAAAACAATTCAGAAAACTTTCCCCAATAGTAGTAAAGGAATAGGAGAGTTGAAGGGACATTTGAGAACAGCGTATAAATCCCGTCCATTTGGCCTTACTGACCCCGCACAGCCCTTTTCATGGACCCCTCCGGGAGGGCCCCCTTCCAGGTCAGGTGTTGAGACCACCCACAGACACTCCCACTTTGCTGTGGCCTCCCTGGTCCTGCGCCACAGAGCACAGTGGCCTCTTGGCTGGCCTTACCCCCAGTAGTTGATTCTCTGCACAGCAGCCAAATGAGCTTTGGCAAAATGCACACCCCACTTGTCCATCCACCACCCAAAGTCCTCTAGTGCCTTGTCTCCCGTGGGTTTAAAGTCAAAGACCTTCCAGGGACTGGTCTCATGTCCTTGGTGATCTGCCTGGTCCCAGCCACTCTTTCTCACCCGAATGGCCTTCTACTCTCAGCCTCACTTGCTTCAATTCACAACAATTCAGCCTTTTAGGGCTCCTCGAGCAGCTCAGACTCATTCCCCTCTCACAGGCCACAGGATTCGCTTCCTCTCCATCTCTGCTTTGCTCCCTCCTCCTCATCACTGAGGCCCCTCCTCAGATGTCACCCCTCAGTGAGGCCTCACCTCACAGCCCCACTATCCTCACTCTCAGTCACATCACCCTGGGTTATATTCCTCATCACACTAACCACCTGAAATAGGATGTGTTCAGGGCTTCCCTGGTGGCTCAGAGGTTAAAGCGTCTGCCTCCAATGTGGGAGACCCGGGTTTGATCCCTGGGTCGGGAAGACTGAGGAGCCTGGTGGGCTGCAGTCCATGGGGTCACAGAGAGTCGGACACAACTGAGTGACTTTACTTACTTACTAGGCCTTTTTTGTCTCTCACCCACCTCTGCACTGAAAATTTCATGAGTACAGGAATCTTCGGGACTCTCACCATCGAGAATCCAACACAGAGCCCAAAGCCTAACACTCAACAGTCACTCAGTAAACACGTTGAATGAACGTGTGTGTTAATTTTCTATCTCCCTATGTTGCTTCTTCTAAGTAGAAAATACCAATACTCTTCCCACAGGATTTACTCAGGGTTTCCTGAAACTAAACCCTAAACCAGCCCCTTTCAACCCACCTCCAAAGAGCAAGGCAAATTGAGTTACCAATGATGACACCAACTTCGCAGTAGGGATCGTCATAGGCACACGTCATCATGGTCCCCACGGTGTCGTTGACCAAAGCCAGGATGTCCACGTCTAAGTCCTGCTGGAACACAAGTCCCAGAGGGCATCAGTGTGTGGGAGAGGCGCTGTTTCCTTAGTTTGTCCCATAGGGGAAGCAAAAGTAATCAAGGTGCCTGGTTAAGAGAATCGCTAGATCCTGCCTTCTGGGCCTGCCTGTGGGAAATAAGGCCTTGCTCCACAGCAGTTGTCTGCCTTCAATCAAGATGTTCTGACTTTTCCTGCTGACCCCTAGATCCTACACACCTGTGACTCAAGATGAACTAGCGAAACAGGAAAGAACTGTTAGGGAAATTAAAATGGAGGTAGTCTTGTTCGGGATTCAAAATTAGGGGAGCAGGCCTCTGACTGACTTCCGAGCTTGGCAGAACTACATGTCTGCAAGCACACTGGTGGTTACCAGCAAGTCAAGTGGCCCTTTAGAGAAGAAAAGCAGTGAGTCTTGGACTTTCTTAAGCCCCTGGAGACCTCGCTAGTCCCCCAGGGTCTAAGGAATCTTAAGATTCACAAGTTGAAATGAATAGCATTGTAAAAGTTAAAGGAAAACCAGAGCTGCATTTTTATGTGAAAACTGATTAGTAGTATCAGTTGGCAGGCTGGGATTATAAGCAGAATCCCCCAGAACTGCAATCTGAAGTCTCGCCCATGGTGTGGATACATCACCTTGGACCCCTTTCCCAACTGGGGCTCCAGATTGCTATTACTCGGGACTTCCCAGTGTTGTTCAAGTATGGACGCAGGTTGTCGGCCCAATTTGGTGATGTATACACTGCTATTCCTCCCTATTGTTTTTGCTTCCTCTAATGACTGTATATTGAAATTAAGTCAAATAATCTTCTAGAAAAAATTTAAATTGCTAAGAAGAAAGAAGGACTTTCTTAAGGTTTAAGGTCCAGGAGAGAAAAAGAGCAGTTGAGACTGAGAGTGAATGAAACCCATGCTCCCGTTTCATGGGTGAAGGCCTCTGAGCAATGAAAACATGAGGGACAGATCTCCAGGACTCCAGCCAGTGCTTGAAGAATGCTGAGGAATCATGTTTATCCTAGGAGGAATGGTGCCTCCAGGAGAAAACACCAAAGTCCTCGCCCACAGGGACATTTTAACCAGCCTCAGCCAAGTCCTCTCCGTGAGCAGCACCAGGGGTTTCCTGTTCTATCAGGACATCTAGGGTTATTGCACCACGGTTCCACAAGGTTGGGAGAGCATTTTAAAGCAAAATGAAAACAATAAGAGAAAACGTATACAAAAGACTATGATAGCAACTTTAAAGAGAAAAAAGACTGGAAGGGTATACTTCAAAATATTTCTCACATTGTCAGTGTAACAAGTCAATTGGGTTAATTTGTGTACTCAGCTCAGTCAGGAGCATGGCTTGCTTTAATAGTTCTTTAAATTATTGTAAAATGTATCCAACGAATAGAGATATTCAATGAGTAGGGTGTGGAAAATGGGAGAGAGAACCAGACAGGAAAGAAAGTGACCTTTAATGCCTCAGAGAGGAAAGGTGAGGCCTGGAGGCTCACAGAGCATCAAGTCTAACCAAGACCCCTGAAGAGGCTGTGGCAGCTGGGGAGACCCCAGGGAAGTCTGGGTCACCCTTCAGCAGTAATTAGAACACTTGCCACATACCAGGCCCCCAGGAGGGTTTATCCAAATTGGCCACATCTGTGCTACAGTGAGAACTTTCTTAAGATCAACTCCTTCTCTGATTCTCCTTCAAGGGCAGGCACAGTAGAAGACAACCCTTCCCCACCCCTACAAGAGATAAGGGCCGGAACTAGGGGAGCTCCCCACACCAAGATGGGTTCCTTACCTGGTGTCTTTTCATAGCATTAGTCAGAGAGCTCACTACGTCTGTGCCCTGAACTCCCCTCGCCTTAAACTTCTTTGTCCATGAAAGCAGGATACCCTGGGGGAAGATATTAGGTCCAGACAAAATAAAGAAGGCACTCAGTTCTGAAAATGAGCTGCAGAAATTTCATGCCTACTACAGTGGGTCCCCTGTAGCCTTCTCTTTGAGTCACACCAATTTCTTTCATTTCCTTAGAGGCATTTTCTAATAATTTCAATATGCTTATTACTCTCATCTGTGCAGTTTAAAATATTATACACAGGGGCAGAAAGAACAATGGCTGGAGAGTCAGAATGCTTGGGTTCACAATACATTGCCCAAGTCATCTAACCTCCCTGAGCCTCAGTTTACTCATCTGGAAATGGAACATCACCTCCCTGCCTCTGTCTCAGAGTGTTCTGATGGAATGTCTAGTTTGCCAGGTCCACAAAGCAGAACCAACATGTTACCTTGTAAGACTCTTTTGGGGACTTAATTTCAACTTGGAAAAATGGATCTCAATATGCATTATCAATTATCTGCTTACAAGTGGTGTTTCTCAAAGAATTTCATGTCTAACATAGCAAATAATCACAGGATTTTTCAGACTGAAGGAGAACTTGGAGATTAAAAGATGCCCAAGGTTACCTAGTGGAGAGGAGTTGAGCCCAAACTTACAAACTCCCTGACTTAGCCTCATCCCCTCAACTTATAAATAAAGCAGACAAGCTTCACAAAAGAAGGAAGTTGCTCCAAGTCTCATGGTCAGTGAAGGAGAGAGCCCAGTTGGAATGCAGGTTTCTGACACTAACCCCCTTCCCTACACCCCTCTATCCTCCAACCCCCACTTCAGAGATCAGGGTTTTTTCCTCTGCACCACAGCGCTACCTAGTGGTAGCTCCCCCTAACTTCTGCCTTCTTGGGCTATGGTAACTCCCGCCTCGCTGGACAGAGGAGTGAGAGATTGGTCGTATCCCCTCAAAAAGGATGCCAGGGACAATGTAGGACCTGTTAAGGGGAGATATATGGGGGAGTGGGGAATAAATGCATGTGACATATTGTTAGGTGAGAAAAAAAAAAGCTGTACGTACAGCATAGCACCAGTATTCAATATAGATAGGATTGCAAGGGACTCAGACAGTAAAGAATCCACCTGAAATTCAGGAAACCCAGGCTCAGTCTCTGGTTGAGGAAGATCTCCTGGAGAAGGGAATGGCTACCCACTCCAGTGTTCTTGCCTGGATATTTCCATGGACAGAGGAGGCTAACAGGCTATAGTCCACGGGATCCCAAAGAGTCGGACACAACTGAGTGACTAACTTTCATGACTGCAAGGAAAACCCAATAATTCTAGTAGTGGGTATCTCTGAAGGTTGGGATTAGAGGAGATTTCTATTTTGTTCTTTAAGTTTTCAATTCCGACCCTCTTTTCTCTCTCTCTTTTTTCCCCTACCTTTAAGAAATATTGCCATTTTATCATCAGAAACACACATACACATACAGAAATTTTTCTTTGACTAAGACTTTTCTGTTTCCTCATTTAAATAAGCAAAACAACAACAAAATAACCTTCTCCTTTAAGTCCAATGCCCTGATCTTCTTTAACCATTTTTTTAGTGTCACAAAGAATCCTCCTCAGTCACACCCCTTCATGAGGTCTTCCCTTTCCCACCTCCTTCTGTACCTACATGAGCGATCAGAACTCCACCTTCTCCAAAGCCCTTATTTTCATGTCACAAATTTACATGCAGCAGAATCGTGGTTAAACAGCTATGCCCACTCTTGGTTGTTATTACTAAATCATTTCCTTGTGACTGAAACTTTTCTACTTTAGACCTCTCTGAAAGGCAGCCTGGGAGGAAATTTTATAAAATGCAAGTAATTCAACTAGGGTTTGAAGAGAAATATTTTCACCTTTACTTGATAGAATCAAGCCACCCTTGCCTAGTTTAAATGTCATCTGAAAACTCTCCTTGGGATACAACACAAAATGGGTCAAATGCTTTCAGGCACCTGTTGGTATTTTTGAAAAAACAATTTTATTTACTTACTTTTGGATGGGGTGTGTGTGGCATGCTGCACAACATGTAAAAAATCTTAGTTCTCTGACCACTGATCAAGCCTGCACCCCCAACACACTGGGAGCAGAGAGAATAAACCACTGGCTCACCAGGGAGTCCTCTGCTGGCATTTTAAACAACTTTCTAGAACTGTGCCTTTTTGGAAAATCAGTGTGGTCAGAGAGTTTGTGAGCTTGGGCTGAGCAATTCTTGGCTGTGTGGCCTTGGATAAGTCTCTTAACCTCTCTGAACTGCAGTTTCTTCAAACATAAAATAGAAATAATTTTATCTGCCTCATATGATTGCTTTGGGATTTTAATGAGGTTATACACATGGAGAGTTCAACATAGTACAAGTGTAAAAATCTGAGTATAGTCTATCATCATTATCATAGTCTTCCTTCTTCTTAAGGTCTCTGTTCCTAAAGCTCAAATAAGAGGTGTTTAACTCTCTGGAGCATTGAGGCCTGATTTCCTGACTCCCTTCACTTCCCCTACTGACTTGGGGGAACTCTGTCCTTTCAAGGTGCAAAGACAAGCAAAGCTCCACCTGGCCTCTTCTAACTTCCCTGAAACCTTTACACTATTTTCCCCCTAATTCTTTATTTAGAAAATAACTAATCAGTAAACCTCAGCCTATATCTTATCTAGATAGATGATGGTAAATTCCCATTCAATGGAATCCAGCAAATGATTGATTGCACCTTTCAATTGTCAGATAGTTATCAAGCAGCTATTAAATATAAGACATGAACTTGAGACCCTAGAAATGGACAGGAAGAACAATATAAAATAATGCCTGCCCTCCGGAAATATCTGTTCAGTTGAGGGACAAGGTAGAAAAGCATGAAGAGACAAGTTGTACAGGGACATTCATTAAAACTCTGAAGCCACCATCGAGGCACCAGGAACAGTGCTCAGCACATTACAGAGGCTTTGTCTAAGCGTCACCTCAGCCCAGCGAGTAGATAGTATCCCTGCTTTACAGATAAGAAAACAAGGGACCCAAGAAGTTAAGTAACTTCCCCAGGGGACACAGCGTGTCCTGAGCCATGATTCAAAGCCAAGTCTATTAAATGTGAAAACCCACTCCCTTTCCACTATTCCATAATCAATAAACATCTCAAGCCAACAACATCAGACACATCCCAAGTCAAGGTGGGTCCATGAATTGGCTGTGAGCTGGGTGCCATGACCGGTCTGGGCAGCAAGAGTTCAGGGACCATCACTGCAGGCAGGAGAACTGATTCAAGACAATAGCCTCCTGGCCCCAGAAATCTCACTGTCCTGTTATATGGCCCTTTATTTATTTTCACAGATTCACGTAAGATCAGGTTTACCTTCTCCCCATTTACAAACAGATAATCTGAGCCACAGAGAGGTGGATTACCAGGTGCCCAGCTGGCTAGCTGCGCAGCTAAGAGTACATCCCAGACACCAGGTCTGCTCAGTAACAGTCACTCCAGTGACCCCACGTCAGCCCTCCTCCTAAGGGCTCACTGTAGAGGGAGACTCCCCCAGCCTTCCCCTTCTTATCCTAGTTAACTATGTCAGTGCTTCCAAGTGTGGGCACCAGACCAGCAACATCCATACCACCCAGTAACTATTGAAAATACAAATCTAAGGCTCCATTGGTTAAGAAGCTCCTGCATGGGGCCCAGCAATCTGTGTTTAACAAGTCCTCCAGGGGTTCTGACTAATCCAAGGTCTGAGAACCACTGAGCTTGGTGGTGAAAACATTTCATTCCTTGTGTTGTGTCCAGGGTAAATGTAAACTCAAGGCATCCGTGTTACCATATTCTCTGCCTCACATGTCCACCTCACTGTTTAAAAACAAAGAAAAAACAAACAAGAAAACTCCTGCTGATCTTTCACGTTCCCAGCCTGACCCCCTCACATGCCACATTCTCCAGCCCCAAACCCAAATCCTACACAGCTTATTCCCTCCCTTGCACCAGTCTTACCTCTTCTAATTTAGTCTGTTTGCAGGGAAAGGAAAAGGTTAGGCCAAGAGGTAATTTCTTCTGCATCAATTCTTTGGTCTTCATGAAATCTGCCAGACAGTCAGCTACGTATTCAAACAGCTGCAGGGAAGAGAAAGCACAGGACACAGGGCTAAGGTCATCCAGAAACCTGGTACCAAGGACCACCTTCACAGAGCCCCCGGTCGTGGTACCTCTGTGCCATTCCCTTGGATGATTTCATTGGGTGTTGGATAAAACTGACTCTCCATCTGGACATTTCGTTTCCCCTCTTCAGAGACTTGCACCTTCAAGACTCGAAACTTGGATCCTCCAAGATCCAGGGAGAGAAATTCCCCATTTTCTACGAAAAATATAAACCCCCAAAAGTTATCATTTACTGAGAGTCTGCTATACACAAGCTCTGCATTAGAAGTTGGACCGTGATAAACATAAATCTCACACCCCCACAAGCCAGGTACGCCTGTGTGCCAAGACTCTAGAAGTGTGACTGTTGATTTGCACCCTCCCAGTGAAGGGCAAAGTTGGGGTGTGACCCACGTCTGCCTGCCTCTGCCCCCCACGGGGCCATCCAGTGGGGAATAAATGTGTTCATCGGGAGAGGGGAAGTGTGAATGCGCTTTAGGCAGGTGGTAACAGAAATGTGCCTTGAGAGACTTCTCTGGTGGTACAGTGGATAAGAATCCACCTGCTGATGCAAGGGGCACGGGTTCAATCCCTGGTCTGGGAAGATTCCACATGCTGCAGAGCAACTAAGACCGTGCACCACAACTACTGAGCCTGCGCGCGCACTGTAACTACCGAAGCCCATGCAAGGAGAGCCCGTGCTCCGCAACAAGGGGAGACGCTGCAGTGAGAAGCCTGCACACCGCACCTAGAGAAAGCCTGCAGGCAGCAAACAGATCCAGCACAGCCAACAATTTAAAAAAAAGAAAGAAACGAGCCTTGAGGATCGAGCTTATTCTAGCACACCACAACCACCACAACCAGGAACAGAGAGTTGATACTTCACAAAATGCAAATAAGGCAGAAAAGACGGGAGGATTTCGGGGAAGAGAATCCAGCTTCATACAAGCCTCAGTCTCATGGACAGAGAGAAAATACTCTAGGAGGGAAGGGAGACAAACACCTAATCCTGGCCCTTAAGGAGACAAGGATGCATTAATATTTTGGGCCAGAGTCATTCCAAAAGAAAATGTAACATGACCTAGCCCAGTATAAGACAGATGCTATTAATAAGAAGGTAGAAATGACACATGTGTTGGGGTGAGGTGGCCCACCCTGATGACTTCAACTCAGTCATCAGCATCCATCCAGCCAGAATTCCTGCCTAGGGCCCTGCCAGTGTCTTTAGCATCAGCCACAGATATGGGATGGGAGCTCATGTGTGCAGACCCTTGAACCAACAAGTCTTCGTACAAAATTAACTGTGCTGGAAAATTGGCTGCGTGTACCGGGATACTTCATGACATATACCCAAGGCATTTATAAATGAAACTCCATGCACACCAGTCTGGTCACCCAAATGGCCTTTTTTTTTTTGGTACTATGTGACCCTAGACACAGCTGCCTGAATCTAAGGGACCAGCTGGCCATTCGGATTCATTCCTTGTAAAATGTGGAATAAAACACAGAGGGAAATTGCTAGTAGGTGGTAAAAATAGAAATGGAAGCATCCTGCACACCAGAGGTCAGCTGGTAGCCAAGGTGGCCACCTGGGAGGCTGAAACCATAGACACTGGGCTTTCTCGCCCTGGCTTGTGCTGTGTCTGGCTTGTGCCCCTGTTCCTTCTCCACACTCTAGCGCAGCATCTCCCAAAGGTGCACAGGGACTGGATGGGTAGATTTCTAGAGATTCACGATCTCCAAGGGGAGAAGCCTGGGAAACTGTATGTTTACGAATTACCCCCATTGAAGTGAAAGTGAAGTCGCTCAGTCGTGTCCGACTCCTCGCGACACCATGGACTATAGCCTACCAGGCTCCTCCATCCATGGGATTTTCCAGGCAAGCATATAGGAGTGGGCTACCATTTCCTTCTCCAGGGGATCTTCCCAACCCAAGGATTGAACCCAGGTCTCCCTCATTGTAGGCAGACACTTTACCATCTGAGCCACCAGGGAAGTCCCCCAGGAGTTACTCCAGGTGAGTCTTATGCTTAGGCAAGTGTGGAACCTTTGCCCCTGTGCAGACGTCTGGGGCCCTCAGCTGATAACACAGAAGCTGCTGGTCTCACCCACAAGGCTCAGCCTCCAGGCGGCTTAGGAGGCTGCCTGGAGGCAGAGGTCAAGAAGAGCGGCCTAAAGAATCACTGACACATTCAAATCACAAGATGGGCACTTCGTGTCCCCCTTCCCCTGTGACTGGTGAAGGGGAAGGCACAAATGACAACCATGCTTTTAAGGCTCTTGTAAGAACAGTCAAGCGCAGCTCCCTGACTGACAGCTGGGAGGTAACTAAGGCTCTATCAGGTTACCCGCTCAGGCAGGTTCAGACGAAGGAGGGGAAACTAGAGAATGGGCCAACGCAGATGGATTTCTTCTGGAAACTGCACACATTTCAGAAATGGAGGCCCCAAAAGATTAAGAAATAATCCTAAAATCAGACCAGGAGCTCACAGGAGTTCCATAGCACTTGGGACATTTTGGAGAGTTTCAAGCATTCCTTGTACATGACCTCGTCTGATGCTACCAAACCTACAAGTTGGTGGACAAACTGGCCACATCTTTTTCACTGACGAGAACAGGGGTACAGTGGTCCTGGGCTTGACAAAGGCATATGGCTCCACAAGGACTCTGGGCCCAGGGCCTCACTGCGGCAGAATCCCTGGTGAGACCGATTGTGTAGTGAGGGGCTCTGACGAGACCATGAAGACAGGAGGTGGCGTCTCCTGGCCTGATGAGGAGGTAATTTCTGAAACTTGGTCAGTTTCACTTCCAAACCTTCCTGAAGCAGCCAGCAGCCTCCAGACCATCGAAGGCCGCTTTCCCTTGCTTCTGGGGACACATCTCTACAAGAAGAGCCAGAGCACTGGAAGCCAGGAGGACCCTGAGCTGGTGCTCCCCAACACACACACCAGGACTCAGGTGCTTCTCTGGATGGCCCCAGAGGACCCATCAAGGACCACAGTCTTCTCAGCATTCTCAAAGAGCAGTGTCAGAACTCAGCAGAGATTTCAAAGCAGAATTGTCTCTCTTCAGAGCTTACATTTCTCCACATGGTACAGAGCCCATGCCACACAACCCCCACCAGCAGGGGAATGGGTCTTTCCCATCACAGTTCCCAGGAGCCTCTCAGATGGCAGAGTCAAGCAACTTTGGCCTAGATGTTCTCCCAGAGGGGCCCAGAGCCCTGCTAATCCCATCAAAGATCCCTGAGAGCTCCCTAAACTTTAGTCCTTGCTCCCTTGAAAGCCCCAAAGCCCCTGCTGGAGCTTGGTTGGAGCACTGGGACTCTTGACATTAGGGGGAGCCCCTTGTTCCTCACTGCTCTCATCTGACTGGGGATAAGAGCTCCACCATGGGGTTCTTATGGGGGTTGTATGAGACAGCGAGTCCCTAGTGCCCCATGACCACAGGAGGTGTGTAGTAGATACCAATTTCTTTCCTTCCTATGGCTTTACCCAGAGGCTGAGAGTAGAGCAGTTTGATGGCAAAATAATAGTTCCCACAAGATGTTTGCATCCTGATCATGGGTCCTATGAATATATTAGGTTCTGTGACAAGAAGGAACGAAGGTTGCCGATAGAATCAAAATTGCTCATCAGTTGGCCTCAGGTAATCACAGGGTTTTAAAGTATGGAAGAGGGAGGCAGAAGGGTCAGAGTCAGAGATCTGAAGATGCTACACTGGGGCTTGAAGATGGGAAGGGCATGAGCCAGGGAACATAGGAAAAGCTGGGAAATGCGAGGAAACAGAGAGATTCTTCCCTAAAGCCTCCACAAGGAATACAGCTCAGCCACATCTTGATGATAGCTCTTGATTATAGACCCATCTAGACTTCTGACTTCTGGGGCTGCAAGAGAATACATGTGTGTTGTTTAGAGCTAAGTATGCGCTAACTTATTACAGCACCAAGAGAAAACACATTTTGCAGAGAGAAAAAAATCAAAGCTAAACGTTTTGCCAGAGGTCACTGATGAATGACAGACCTGGGCCTAGAACTCAGGTTTCTTCAATTACCATTTAATATTTTTTCCACTATACTATCTTCCACTACTTGCTATCTGTAGCCCAGAACCTAGGCACTTAGGAGAGAAATGCCATTTACTATCCATTCTGCAAACATTTCAGGCCTCGCATGCATCCAGGACTATGGAGTGCTCGGAGCACTGTGGTGAGGAAGACGCAGACTCAGCCCTCAGGGAGCACTGGTCCAGTGGGGAGACGCTCACACACAGCAGGGTGCCAAGCACCTAACCCAGCATGGGGATGCTTCCCGGGTGGAGTCAGTCACCTCTACACTCAGGTGGAAAGACCAGGCTGGTCTTCATAAGGGGAAGAGTGTTGGGATGCTCCAGCAGGGAGGGAACAGAATGCGGAGGGCCGAGGCAGGCAGGGAGAAAGCAAGATGTATTTGAACTTTGGCTCAAAACTTTGATATGGAACATTACTGGAGTCGGGAAGGTGGGAGGGGGAATGTGGAGAGAGGGCTTGGAGAGGTAAGCCAGGAAACAGGAGACAACTTCAGGTGCCCATCAGCCAAAAGGGAGCCAGGGGGAGCAGAGTCCCCGGCTGCCCCCAGCCTCACTCACCCGAGCCGTCTGGAATGGCCCTGACGAAGGTGGGCAGCATCTTCACCGAGGCCGTGGGGTTGGTGTCCTTCCCTAGGCCCTTCTGCATTTCCGCCTGGAAGCGAGCCATGATGTCCAAAAGAGTCTCATCGGAGAGGCGCATGTGGTACAGGAACCTGTCCACCTGGAACAGGGTGCAGAGTGATCAGGGTGGGCTGCGGGGGCACCCGCCCTCCACTCAAGGCTGTTAATTCCCACTCCAGGCAGAAAACTGCATTCCTGACTCAGGACAGCTTCTTTTTCTTCTTTTTTTCTTTTTAAGATTTATTTATTTATTTTTGGCTCTACCAGGTCTTCGTTGCTGTGCACAGGCTTTCTCCAATTGCAGCGAGCAGGGGCCTCTCTCCAGCTGTGGTGTGCAGGCTTTTCACTGTGATGGCTTCTCTTGAGGAGCACAGGTGCTAGGCTGTGTAGCTGTTGCTCATGGGCTCAGCTGCCACACAGCATGTGGGATCCCCCCGAAGCACAAATTGAACCCATGTCCCCCGCATCGGCAGGCAGACTCTCAACCACTAGACCACAAGGGAAGTCCCTGGGACAGCTTCTTTTTTATTTTTTTTATTTTTATTTTATTTTTTTTTATTAATTTTTATTTTTTAGTTTGTTTTGCTTTACAATACTGTATTCGTTTTGCTATACATTGACTTGAATCAGCCACAAGTATTCATGAACTCCCAATCCCGACCCCCACCTCCCCCCTCCAGCCCCACACCCTCTCTCTGGATTATCCCCGTGCATCAGTCCCAAGCATCCTGCATCCTGCATCAAACCTGGACTGGTGATTCGTTTCACTTATGATATCACACATGTTACACTGCCACTCTGCCAACTCATCCCACCCTCTCCCTCTCCCACAGAGTCCAAAAGGCCGTTCTATACATCTGTGTCTCTTTTGCTGTCTTGCGTACAGGTTTATCATTACCATCATTCTAAATTCCATATATATGTGTAAGCATACTGTATTGGTGTTTTTCTTTCTGGCTTACTTCACTCTGTATAATCGGCTCCAGCTTCATCCACCTCATTAGAACAGATTCAAATGTATTCTTTTTAATGAATACTGTATTGGTGTTTTTCTTTCTGGCTTACTTCACTCTGTATAATCGGCTCCAGCTTCATCCACCTCATTAGAACAGATTCAAAATGTTTCTTTTTAATGGCTGAGTAATACTCCATTGTGTATATGTACCACAGCTTTCTTATCCATTCATCTGCTGATGGACATCTAGGTTGCTTCCATGTCCTGGCTATTATAAACAGTGCTGCGATGAACATTGGGGTACACGTGTCTCTTTCAATTCTTGTTTCCTCAGTGTGTATGCCCAGCAGTGGGATCGCTGGATCTGGGACAGCTTCTTGATGGGGATCCCCAAAGGTCCCTTGCCTGACCCCTCACTGAGCTTATAAGAACAGAATTGAATGGAAAACTGAGGGATGGAGGGGTAGGGACTTCTTCCCCTGAAGGACAAACCCTGAGGAAAAAATGGCCCCCCCACTTTTCTGATGGGACAATAGAGGGGCAAAAACAAGAAGGACTCAGTTTCTAATTCTCTAATGGGAAAAGGTCTTCACCATTTTCCCATTGCCTCTCCACTGGAAGAGACTAGTTTATAGAGTGAACCTTCCTTCCCAAACAGGAAGGTTTCTTTTATGCAGTGATAATAATAGCTATTCACATGTCCCCCCTTGTTTATGGGCTGCTAGGAAGCTCAAAGCCAAATTCAGTTTCCAAGTACAATCTCTGAAGTCCAGTACTTTAAATTTCCTTTTTAACTGAGGTTGTTCTAACTAAGATGAAGTTTAATTTTTAAAGCCAGCTCAAGTTGCTATTGGAAATGAGTGGATGTCACTCACATAATCAGAAAATTGGGACAAAAGACAAATGCCCCAATGGAGGAAAGATATAAAAATTATTCTTGCTGTACACAGTCCATTTTAAGGTAGGAAGTCACATCTTATTACCTCCCTCCCCATGCTAACACTAGTCACTCAGTGGCGTGGCTTGGACTCCCAGGGCTTGCTGGGACAGTGGGACAGGCGCCCTGTATTGCCACCCTGCTTTATATACTGAACAGCCTCGCTGTTCATCCAGGTCACAAGAAGTCTTGGTCTGGGCACATTCCTGCAGGAATTGCTTCCCACGCTTTTCCCTAAGGCTAAGAACATTGGTGCAGTCTAAAAAAATGCTTTTGTGTTTGATACCTCATCTAATCTCCAAGATATCCATTTAAGTCTCTTGCATTGTGGGCAGATTCTTTACCATCTGAGCCCCTTGAGGCAACCAGGTAAGGCCAGAATGATGGCTCCTAATTGAGAGATGGGGACTCCAAGGCTCAGTGCCACAGGAAAATTGTATGTCAGGGGCAGCACTGGGACTCTAATTCCTCCACGTTCCTCACTCCTATGGCCTGGTTTTGCTTCAAAGCTTTGTGCAGGACCCGCAAGTCCAACAGACAAATTATACCAAAGCCAGGGGTCACATGACCTTTATCATAAGACAGGTACCCAGCCTTCAGCCAAGCCTAGAGGGCAGGCATCTCAGTTCAGTCCAGGGCCAGTATGGAGTCCTAAGCCAGTGAAGTGGTCCATGGCTTTGGGGGCCTGGGGGCCAGAAAAAGGTCAGAAGACCATCAGAGAGTCATTAACAAAAGAGGACAATTGGGCTTTCAGCATATTTGAGGAGATAGGATGGAACCAGGTCATGCTTCATTAAGGGCTTTCTGTTCACTCGGAGTCTGTTTATGACTAATTGGTTGGCACAGCAACAGATAAGGAGACAACCGGCAGAAAGGACATGACCCAAGTAATTGGGACTCAGAGAAGGGTGAGATGTGCCCCTCAGGAACTAAACTTGCTCCTTCACCACCCCAAGGCCCTTCAGACAGTGGCCCTGAACCTACTGCTCATTTCTTCCCATCCCCAGAGCATAATGAGCTTCTCTAGGCATTCCCATAGCATCATCCTTTGTAAGTAAGTAATTGGTTTGAGGCCCTTTGGCAGTTGTTTGCCAGCTGACATTTCAAAGAGTCATTCAGGACTTGGGGTTACTACTCCTGCTGTTTCAATAAGTTAAAGTTATGCCAAAAAAAAAAAAAGTCAGCTAGCATGGCTTTCTTGTTTTGTATATATATTTTTTATCTTCCACAACCCCTGGTAAAGTAGCTAGAAAAGAATGAAACCTACGTTGGGACAAAAGGCTATATTTTAAACCCAAACAGGTGATTTGAGGACACACATTGTAGGCACCAAGGAAGGCTCTTGAGTTCAGAAAACCAAGTCTACTCTCAGAGTGACTCACAAATCATATGACATGAGATACTTTCTAAACAAAAGAACCGACAAGTAGCACATTTACCATATAAAGAGCAACTTCAAAAATGTAAGCTCAAAGCTGCTGAATTACAGAATGTGGGAGCTGACAGGGACTTTACGAATCACTTAGTCCAAAGGTCCCATATTATGAATCGAGAGTCATAAAATGGTTCAACTCTTGGACCCCATGATTTCACTTCTGGAAACCTACCCTTAGGAAACAATCCCAGATATGGAGACTATTCAATGCATGACTATGTTTAACATAGCAATATTTTAATTGGCAAAAAATGTTTGTGAAAGTAGCTGAATGTCCAAAAAGAGGGGAAAGTTTAAATTATGGCATATCCAACTTGATCGAATATTGTTATTGTTTAGTCACTAAGACTCTTTTGCAACCCCATGAACTGTAGTCCAATGGCTCCTCTGTCCATGGAATTTTCTAGGCAAGAATACTGGAGTGGGTTGTCATATCCTTCTCCAGGGGATCTTTCTGACCCACAAACGAACCCACATCTCCTGCTTTGGGAGATGGATTCTTTTTTTAAAATTTTATGTATTTTTTCATTGTGGCCAGTGGATTCTTTACCATTGAGCCACCAGGAAAGCGTCAACAGAATATTAGGAAGGTATTAAAATGATAGTTACGGTGAAATCTATATACATGGTTATGATATAACAGTACGTGAAGGACATAGATCCAGAACAACATGTACCATATAACTATAAAAACACCCACTGTGAAAAAAGACTGCACCGTCTTCCACATGGCAAATATGACAGTGTTTATGAGAAGGATGGGACTAAAGGTAACATCTCTACTTCTTGCAATGTTGACTTACTAAGCTGTAAAAAGTACACACAGAAATCGCTAGCCAGTCCTTCTCTTACGAATGCACAACTGCAGGTCAGTCACCAAACTCAGCTCAATGCTATCACTAGGTCAAATAATGTCAATGCACGGAATTGGAAAAGCAGCTGTAAGAGTGGATTCTCCTTTCTCTTATCTTCCTTCTCTCTCTCTTTCCCTTTCTTCTTCCTTTCTGTTTTGTTTTTATTTTAATGCTGGTATAAGCAGGTTTCAAAAATCATCCCAGGGTCTGAATACTAACACTTGCAGGCAAATAGGGCCCAGGATCTTGACAACTCTCAAGGCAGGAAGCACAGAAGCTCTGGAGGGGACTGGCTGCTTGACCGGGAGGGAGAACAAGCCCGTGCCTTTTGACCAGATGTATTGTCACCATGAGGAGGGTGAATGAGTTGTTCCTCTGAACGTGTGACTCATCCAAGCAGCTCATAAAACCTTCCTATGCCACACACCTGCTGGCTCACTCACTCCAGGTGGTTGGAAAATGTTCCTGACTATCCTTGCTCACCTCACTCTTAACTTTCTCCCTGGAGAAAGAGGGGTCGCCTCCAGGCCTTGACAAACACCAATCCTCCTCCCTGAAGGACCAAGAATAGATTGTTGGAGGCTGCGTACCTTGCCTCCTGGGCCTGCACCTGGGCTGGTGGACAAACATGTCCAGCCTGATTCCAGGGTGTGACTAAAGGTTAACCACCGCAACAGGGCCCAAGGAAATGAAACTCATTTGTTAGAATGGGAGGTATGGAGGTTGCAAAGACTCCCCTTGGGGGCTGGAGAGACACCATGCAGCTTGCATCCTGACTAAGAAATAAATGAATTCTTAAGCAGTGCTGTTTAGCACTTTTCCACCTCCTTAAGCTAGGAGAGGGCTCCATGAATCTAATTGACAAATGAAAAGTCAGATAACTTAACTCTGACTGATTTACAATATTTTAAGATTTGCTGCAACCTGCAAGCCAGCTCCCTAATGAATGTAGGGAGGGAGGTTATCCCACCCAGTGCAGGAGGACTGCCCAGAGGTGCCATGCTTCCTTCCTTTCAGTTTGAAAGGCTAGAAGCATCATGACACAATGGAAAGAATGCTGGAGGGGGAGTCGGGCTTGGGTTTAATCCCAACTCCACCTTAAATAGCTGGGTAATCTTGGCTAAACCAACCTACTGGCAGAAGGAGAAGAGGAAATCAGAAGATGAGATGATTGAATGGCATCACCAACTTGATGGACATGAGTTTGAGCAAGCTCCAGGAGTCAGTGATGAAAGTCGGGAATCGGGAAGCCTGGCATGCCGTAGTCCATGGGGTCGCAAAGAGTCAGACACGACTGAGCAACTGAACTGAACTGACCTGCTGGAAGGACCTCTGGTATCTATAAATTGAGAGATTCTTGTGCCCAGAGCCCTGCCACTGGCTAGAGTGGCAGGCTGGCCTCATTCCAGGCTGCCAGGAGAGAATGCTGTTGGCCTCCAGCCTTGGCAACTTTTAATCAGCCCACCTTGGAATCAGTTGCATACATAGGTTTTTTGGGCAAAGCAGCAAAATAATGCACATCTTTAATAGCACACACACCCCTGGCAAACAGCACATACCAATAATAATTTATATTTTGATTACTATACACCCTTTTGGTGTTTGCATTTGTATCTTTTCAAGCATGTGAAGAATCATGTGAATTACTTCTAAAGTTCTCAAATTCTTTAAAAACAAAACAAAACAAAATTATTCTCCTTTGTAGCCCTCCCTCCTAAACATCTCTCACATTAAATACAATCATCTCCAGGCTTTCTACAGACTCTCTCCTCATCCCCTTCCCATCTGGTGTCTGCCAGGAATTTTTGAGTGAAATTGAAGGCTCAGGACAGTATGCAACGTACAGCTGATGGGAGATTTACCTCTTTGTCCCCCTCTTTTTTTTTTTAACTGCTCCTATGTGCCTTGTGCCTATTCTAATAAGCTCTCTTAAATCTTTTCACGTGTAGGGGTCAGTTAACTCTATCAGGGAAGACAGAACCAGGTATCTCTCAGCTCTGAGAGAGCTTACCTTCTTGATCTGATCCTCCTTCAGCTTGGTGAAGTAAAACGCATCAAGTGTACCGCAAACATTTCCTCCAAGTTTGGTTTCTCCTGAGGTGAGCAGAGGTTTCCGTGCAGTGTTACTCCCACGTCTCTGGAGAGCTGCCCACTTCCAGTCCAGCCTGGAGGCTTCCAGGGAACTAGGTGCTACAGATTAAATACTTGCGGGCTGCTCAGTTCAATGATTAAACTTCGCCCCCAGTCTCTGGTCCCTCCCTCCAGCACACACTCGATTGTCTAATAGGAGGCTCAGGGTGGTAGCTGAGGGTTGGTGGAGGGCAGGCAAGGGGTGGGTTGCTTGACTCTTTGAGAACTGGGTGTCACAAAATCTCGTTGCTAAGAAACATGCTCAAGCTAGTGCTCCAACAAGCCCACTCAGCTGAGGAAAATCTTCTGAGGAGTTGACCATTAAACAAAGCCAATTCCCAACCAGCTGAGCTGCTCTGCAAAAATCTAGTCTCAGGGTTTTCTCTTTGGTCCTTTCTTCTCAACACAGGGCGTAACTCTTGGATCCCTGCTCTTCTAGAGCGCTATCTTAACTGAGACTAAGTATTGCCCTGGTCAAAAGATTTCAAGAATGTTGGGGCAAATTCCTTCATTTGTGACAGATCAAGATCTCTTAGCTAACAGCCTGTGGTAATGGAAAAAAAAAATCAATAAAGGTTTATCTTTCCAGAATGGTAAGCCAGAAAACCTTGATTTCCCAGATAAGGAACTAGGGAAAAAATATCCATGAGAAGGAGTGAAATCACCTGTACTCATTGTACTCACTGTGCTATTGGCGAGAGAAATCGAAGTCACAAGCAGGAAATGTCTCAGGCCACCAGGATAGTTGGTTCGCGTATCTCACTCATCACACTTGATGTGAGAAGGGCCCATAAAGGAGCCAGCGTATAGATACAACAGACCCTGCATTCTTCCTGGAGTCATTAGTCAGCTAATAAAACCGCCACCACCAACGTGAACAGCAGTAGCTGACATGGACAGAACACTTACTATTTCCATTTTATAAATGTGAACACTGAGGCCCAAAGGGTTAATTCACTTAAAATCACAAAGCTTGCAAACAGCACAATGAAGAATCGAATCCAGGAGTTTCATTTCAGGGCCCAGCTGTTAACCAATACACAACATTGCCTTTCTTCTTTTTCCACATGGTAGATAATTAATAGCTACTACTAGCAGCAGCATTCTGTTGAGTTATCGTCAAGAATTCCAACTACAGCTGACCCTTGAGTAACATGGGGTTTGAACTGCATGGGTCCACTTACATGTGGATTTTTTTTCAACAGTAAATACTACAGAACTCCATGATCCAGGGCTGGTTGAATCCTGCAGATGTGGAATCGCATACATGGTGGGCTGGCTGTTAACTGTTAAATTTTAGACTGCATGGAAGGTCTGGTGCCCCTAACCTCTGAGTTGTTCAAGGGTCAACAGTACTTGGAAAACTAAACACAGAGATATCACTACAACAGGATCTTCCCAGTGGGGGGAAATGGCTAAATGAGGAAATTTCTGAGCCTAAGGTCCCAAACACTAACCAAAGGCTTCCTAAAATTAGCAACTGCCTGATGTAAACAAGGGTCAGACGGGCACCCCAGTGTTTCTCTGCTCCCACAGGCACCTGCTCTACAATACAAAGGGAAAACACTTTCCTGGTCAGCTCAACAGCCTCAGTTTTGTTTGCTTTTCAGCAGCATAATCTCATTAACCAAGACAATTTCCAGATAATTGCCAGGGTGAGAACCTCCGACAGCTGCCTCTTCAGAAGGTACTGATTCTCCAATCAGTGCTCACTACCCATCCATCATGTGGATGAGCCACAAGAGGTCTAGCTTGAGCCCAGGATGCTCGATTACAATTACTCAAATGCTTTTCTCAGATTGATATAAAACCCTCTCCCAGACCGAGAAACACTATCTTTTTCAGTGTGTTTACCCCTCAGACTCTGAACGCTTTCAGCTCCTCTGTCATTCCTACAAGCAAGCAAAGGTTAATCTTCAGTTGTTGACAATACTGGACATGTGGAATTGTTGGTTTCCTGAGACAGTCGTGTTGTCCCTGAGTCTACACTGGATGAGGATAACACCCTGGGCAGGTCACCTGCCCATGAGGGATAACAGCATTGTCATAATTCCTTCATTTAAAAAGTAACCTCTGCGGTGCAGTGTGGCACCGAGGTCAACGATCTATTCAACATGGGGATAAAGGGTTACGATGACTCGTGGACAAAAGGACATAGCTATAACTGAAGATCTCTGCAATCTTGTGGTTGCTTCTATGTGCCAGATAGGCAGCCTCTGGAATTTTAATCAGGCAAAAGACACCTGAGGATTTTCATCTGTTGTATCGTTCCTTTTTTTAATCTAAGCACGTTAGCATCTATTCATACATTCCAGGTCTGAGTTGGATGACTAAATCAAGAAGCTTAATGACTATAAAGATCATATGTATTTGGAGTCATCTAGCTCAGCCCTCTCGACTTATAAAGACTAAATAATTAGATTATTTTGCCATCCTTCATCTGATTATTTCAGTACAAACACTGGAATTTTTCACCCTTATTAAAGCTCTGTGGGGGACTTCCCCAGCAGTCCAGTGGTTAAGACTCTACACTGTCACTGCTGGGAGCACAGGTTTGGTCTCTGGTCAGGGAATTAAGATCTTGCATGCCACATGCCACAGCAAAATTAAAAAAAAAAAAAGAAAAAAGCTATATGTAGCTATATGCAAGTCTTATAAGCACTTAGATTTTGCTTAAGAACACCATTTGAGGGTTGGCCAGTTAAGTGACAATTTTTTTTCTTTTTGTTCAGTTGCTAAGTCATGTTCGACTCTTTTACAACCCTATGGACTAGCCTGCCAGGCTCCTCTGTCCATGGGATTTCCCAGGCAAGAACACTGGAGTGTGTTGCCATTTCCTTCTCCAGGGGATCTTCCTGACCCAGGTATCAAACCCACTGTTTCCTACATTGGCAGGTGGATTTTTCATGGCTGAGCCACCAGGAAAACTGAGTAACATTTTAGTAAAAATGTATTATCTGTCTGGCTCAAACCTTCCATGTAAGAAGGACTCTGACATCTATACCCACTTCTGTTTCCATAGAGCTGGCCCCTAGGGGAAGGCCTAAAGACAATATCTACTTTCCTTTAAGTACTGAGCATAGCAGAAAGATAAGAAATCCAGCAGAATTTACCTATTATTTAGCAAACACTTGTGTAATGTTTACTGAGTGTTTTACAATACTAATTCCTATAGCAACTATCATTCTCTTCTATTTTACAAATAAACAAGCACAGAGCCCAAGTGGTACATGGAATAGACATTTAAATGCAGGCAGTGGGGCTTCAGGGTCCATGCTTATCCACTGTCCTCCACTGGCTCTTGCTAACCTGGAAGCAAAGCACAGGGGAAATAGGGAACCCAAGCTAGGGAAATGGGCCCAGTGGAAAGTGCACAGGCCCTGGGTTCCCAGTTTGGCTCTGCCCTGTTTGAAGACAAAGGGTCCAAGTTTGAATCTGTAAAGTGTTTATAGTTCCCTCAGTGGTCATTTGGAAAATAAAAGTAAATGAGATCACATACAAGAAGCCACGCATCCCACAGTGGGCAATGCTAAAAGCATCTCTTTAAGCCTTCACCTAGCTAGATGCCCCTTCTTAAAACTGCTATTTCATCTCATCCCATTTAAGCCCTTAGGATAAGAAAATACATGCAGCCCTTTCAGTACATTCAGTAAATCATAACTACAAACCATGATATTACTTATTTATGGAATCCAAAATGTGAATTAGTGAATAAAACAAAAAGGAAACAGACTCACAGATACAGAAGATAAACTAGTAATTATCTGAGGGGAGAGAGAAGGGGGAGACAAGATAGGATTAGGGGGAGTAAGAAGTACAAACTACTATGTATGACATAAATGCAAATTTTAAAAAAAGTCTAAGGTGAAAGTTCTACGGCAGAGACTCCTAGAAAATGGTAAAGGATAATAAAGGTCTATTGAAATCATTATAAAAAAAGAGAGAAAGAAATGAGCTATGAGGCTATATTGTATAACACAGGGAATGTAGCTAACATTTTATAATAACTAAAGTGGAATGTAACCTTTTAAAAATTGTGACTCACTAGTTGTATACCTGAAACTCGTATATAATATTGTGCATCAATGATACCTCAATAATAAATATTAATAAATAACTTGAATAAACCTAAAAAATATCCCATAACCAAAACCACTAAAAGTTACCAGTTTCACTTACTGGAACTATAGAAACAATTAGTAATTTTATAATTTTTATTCCTGTTACTAAAGTAAACAGGTCTTGAATTCTGTCCTTGATTTTTTTTTAAACAATATGTACAAAGTTAAGATGTCCCTAATATAAGTCAGTCTGACCTGCTGGTATTCCACTTGCTGCCAAAGAATAAGAAAGAGAGTGTGTGAAAGAGCAAACTGCCATGAAAGAAAGTCAATGTGGAAACTTCCAAACTCTGCCAGCTGTTGCAGTTGCTATGGTGTTTCCATGGGAGCAACCACAAATGAAGCTGAAATGTTAACTTCAGCAAGTTTCACAAGAATACTACTGATAGTTTTTTTTTTTCAACAGGTTTATTCTTGACCCAAGAGCATCCAGGGAACACTCATGAAGAAACGAGCATGTATATTAACTATAGTTCTAAAAAAACCAATTAATTACATAATATAGCTCTGTGTCGGAGAAGGCGATGGCACCCTACTCCAGTACTCTTGCCTGGAAAATCCCATGGACTGAGGAGCCTGGTGGGCTGCAGTCCATGGGGTTGCTGAGGGTCAGACACGACTGAGCGACTTCACTTTCACTTTTCATTTTCATGCATTGGAGAAGGAAATGGCAACCCACTCCAGTGTTCTTGCCTGGAGAATCCCAGGGACGGGGCAGCCTGGTGGGCTGCCGTCTATGGGGTCGCACAGAGTCGGACACAACTGAAGCAACTTAGCAGCAGCAGCTCTGTGTACAGTTGTGATAAAAAATAAGGTACAGTTGATTTCTTTTTTATTAATTTTAAAAATACGTACATATTATACAGATAAATGATACCTAAATTTGATTTTTTAAAAAGAAAATCAACTGTCATTATTATTATTTTTTTGTACATTATTTTTTATCACAGTTATACGTTAAGGCAATGGCACCCCACTCCAGTAACTCTTGCTTGGAAAATCCCATGGACGGAGGAGCCTGATAGGCTGCAGTTCATGGAGTGGCACAGAGTCGGACACGACTGAGCGACTTCACTTTCACTTTTCACTTTCATGCATTGGAGAAGGAAATGGCAACCCACTCCAGTGTTCTTGCCTGGAGAATCCCAGGGATGGGGGAGCCTGGTGGGCTGCCATCTATGGGGTTGTGCAGAGTCGGACACGACTGAAGTGACTTAGCAGCAGCAGCAGCAGCAGTTATGTATTAACCACATTTTACTAAGTTACCTAGATCTATACTGACAGAACTGAAGTCAGTATCTAAGCCTCAGTCCATAGTCAGTGCTGATGTTGAGCTGAATCCACAATAGTCCAAAGAGGGTTTTCAGACAAGTGTTTCAAAACCTGTTAGAAAACTTCAAGAACAAAAAAAAACCTGTGTTTTGGAAAGACTGAAAACATGACCTAAGTGAAAAGTATGCCTTTAACTTAGCTTGCCCATAAGGCCACAAAGAAAGTGGCATGTCCAACTTGTAGCAGAGAAGGAAGATTTGTTTTTACAGTGACAATTTTAAACACACTGCAGAGAATTAATTAAGACCACTCCAATTATATTTTTCCTTTTTTTGTTTCATCTGATTTCATCTTAATCTTATTAAGATGAAGATCTTCATATTTAATCTTATTCTGCCTAACCACAGAGCTCTTCCTGCTGGGGTCCAGCCCCCGTGGATCCAGGGAATTCGAAGTGAGGACGGCGTCGGCGAGGAAAAACTTATTAATATAAGATTAGATTAGGAAATAATAGTATAGTAGGAAAATTTTAGTGGAGAAAAGAGGCTGAATAACTTGGTTTATGTGGAGAACTAATAGAACTTCGAGACAAGAAGTTTGCACCATCTACGTTAGGCCACCAGCATCCTATTGAATATCGGGGGGTGCCCCACCTTGGGCTCCCCTCACGTGGATCTTAGAAGCTGGGACAAATAAGTAGACATGGCGAGCCTCCACGCCCCAGATGGGAATTCAGCCAGAAATTAGAGTAAAGAGGAGACACGGGGGAAACCAGTCCAGTGACTGGCCGGGCCCCTATTGTCCTTCAAGGCCTTTTATACTTTTGATTATACATAGAGATCAATGGGTAACATAAAGTTATGCAGCGTTAGCAGCTCAGACTCTTATCAAAACCAGGCTTTTCTCTCTGCATACCTAGTTGTATATACAAGTGTTAGGTGATTTACATCATCTTCCGTCCAGAAGGCCAATTAACATTTTACAGCTCTTTTCTGATAAGAGTTTGTTAACCAGAAGACTTATATGTGTTGTTCTTCTCAAAGTCTGGTGCCACTCCCAGAAAGCACGAAATAAATTTACATTCTTACATAGCAAGGACACAGCAATGTATAACAAGTAAAAGGAGTACAGTGATTTATAACAAAAGAAAGGTAATTAGCTCAAGTCTAGTGTTGCTAACATCAAGACTACTATATATCTTTTTCTATATCCTGATTACATTGATTAACATCCTCCCAGGTGCCTAAAAGATAAAGAATATGGAGGCCTGGCAGCAATCATTGAGTCAACAGTGAAATCCTGTCACCAGTATGTTTTTTAGCTCTTTAGAAAAGGCTCTGTATCTTTAAGATGCTTTATGCTTTGTGCCCCTCAGAGTTGGGGGCTGTAAGCAATTCACAAGCTGTACAAGGTTCAGGGGAACCTGTTAGGCAAGTTAGAGAGTTATCAGAGGGGGTTGAGCTGAAACACTCCTTTCAAACGCAGAAGACTAAAGCCCTGAATTAACTTTTTCCAGAAAGTGTCAGAAGGGTGGAAATAATAAGTCAGGCAGATTTTTATTTTGGGGTACATGCTCAGGAAATACCAGAGTGAAACCCTGAGACCCAAATCGCCCTTGCCCATCGGGTCTCTGCCGCATGACCTTGTCACAGGTGGGATTCCTCACGCTGGCTCCCTACATCTCCTCCCCCACAGACAGGACAGGTGAAAAGTAAACTATAGTATTTATAAGTACACTTTTCAATGTTCAAGTAGCTTACAGCAGCCCCCCTCCCTACCCCTCTTGTCTGAGGCTTCACTAACATAAACTTGCCTGAGTTTTCAAGTGTCTTGCCTAAAGTGTCTTCTCTGACTTATCAATTCTGCCTTCCAAACTGGAGAAAGTGGGAGAATTAGTAACACCCTAAGTGATGTATGTGTGGACGCATGCACAGTCCTGTCTGACTCTTTGTGACCCCGTGGACTGCAGCCCGCCAGGCTCCTCTGTCCATGGGATTCTCCAAGCAAGAATACTGGAGTGGGTTGTCATGCCCTCCTCCATGGGACCTTCCCGACCCAAGGATCGAACCCATGTCTCTTATGTCTCCTGCATTGGCAGGCAGGTTCTCTACCACTAGCAACACCTGGGAAGCCCAAGTGATATATATCCTCACTTAAATATGAACCCAAATCCATCATCCAATTCAGTTCACAGGTATTTATTGACACCACCTAGGCAAGAAAGGTCCATGTCTGCTACGATTAAGTCACAGTGGAAAGCAAGTTCCACAAGTTAAAGTTGCTCAAACACAAAATATGAAAAGAAACATGCCCTTCCAGGCATTTCACTACTGATTATACACAAGTAAGGGAGAAAGAGTCAGTGCCACCTGTTCAGCTTTTATTTCTATGAAGGCAAAGGTTAGAAGAATAAAATTGCTATCTCAATTAAATACCATCTGAACTCTGAACTATTGAAGAAGTCAGAGATGACTAACTGCAAACTTGGCTATTCCTTGACCCAAATGCAACCAAATCACTTTAATCCCCATGCTGTAATCAGCTTCAACTTAGCAGTTGCTCAAGAAATAAGTTCTTCCAATGACCTAAGAGCTCAATTCACAGCCCAGAATGAACTCAAACCTTCAGGTTCCTTTATAAACACTTCCCGTATACCAGGACTTTAATGTCATGAGATGCCATTTGCATTACTATCCATCTTTTTTAATGTAAGGACCAAGCCATAGAGAGGGCAAGGCCACTGAGCTGGTAGTGATGACAGAAGCTAAACCACGATCTGTCCAACCCCAAAGTCTATGTTTTTAAGCTCCGATTAGCTGTGTCTCCAGCCAAAGCTTAAAACACTACTGGACAAGTGAAGGCCACTATGCATCAGGCTGGCCTTTGGACATGAGAAGAACCCTCATTCCACGTGATATAGCCCACCAACTACTACCATTCTCTTTCCTTATTCTATTACTTTCTAGCATTTATCTCTGAAATCACATCTATTAATTTCACATTCATTTGTGCTTCTACTCGATTCTAGGCACCATACATATAGCTGTGAACCACACAGACAATATTTGCCCTCACAAAGCTGGCATTGTTTGTTAACATATTCTTATCTGTCACCATACCAAATATAATCTCCATGAGGGCATGGATATAATCTCTTTCATTTATTACATATTTCCAGCACATAGAAGAGCCTCTGGTATGTGGGTACAACAGACAGCAATGTTTGCCAAAGAATTCCACCTGTGACATCCTCGCAAAGGTGTAGGGAAACTGGTCAAAACAATTCACCGTGCTGATTTTAGCCCCATGCAGAGCTCCTCAGGATGCATTGTCTTAGTGCTACACTACAAATGGCCATTAAATAAAGCTCTGAATAAACCTCTAAGACATGAAACAAATAGTTTAGTTATCTTTAAAAGTTCATTTTTCTTAACCAAAAAACGCAGTAAAAGATAGCCACAATACCACAGAAGGCAGAAAATGCATATAAAGAGAAAAGGAGCTTAAAATATTTTTATTTGTAAAAATAGAATTAAACTAATCTGAATCAGGTTCTTTCTTCTTTCTTCTTGTCCCTTTTAAGGAAGTCCCAGTTTCTAGTCTTCCTTTGCCCTGCTCGCTTTGTTGTGTCATCCACTCTTTTTCCAGCTGCTTCAGCATGTCTGCAGTGAGGAGTCCCTGCTGCACCAACCTGGAAGCAAGGGACTTCTCTTCAGCATCAGGGCCAGTGGCTCAGCAGCTTTACTCCCCAAAGCTTTGGTGCCCCGATTCCTTCTGCTTTGGCTCTTTACTGCACCTGACAAACGGGACTGGCTCTCTGCTGACAAGTTCTGCAAATTCAGCAGTTTATGTGTCTCTGAAATTTTAATCAGTTTGGTGATGTTGTGTACACCATCTTGGATAATTCCATCTAGTTTTTTCTGGAGATCTCGAACCAGGCTGGCATCTGGAAACATATCTAAAAACCGGTAGCTAGAAAGAAAAAAAACACATTACATGATAGGAAGAGTTCTTAGGGCAGTTGCTGGACTACTGTCAATGAAGTGACTAAATCTTAACACTGATTAATTCCAAATATTCTGTTTTTGCAAACTGTGTCCAGTGCCTTTGCTCAACCTTTACTTCTGCCCCCAGCACACCTAAGGAATATGTTGTTATGAGGGTTGCTCACTACTCCTGTCTCAAGTGATTCTGATCTGTTCCCCTAGTGGGACATGCCCCTCCTTTGGGAATCACTGATCTACAGCAGTCCTTCTTAAATCATGATACACACATGAATCACCTTGAAGCTTTATTAAAATGTAGAATTTTATTAAAGCTGGAGGAGTGTATTCTCTATTTTTAAGAAGCTCCCAATCAATACCAATGCTTTTGGTCCAGAGACTACTATTTGCATAGCAAGGATCTAGTAGAGTTTCTCACCTACTTATCTTAACTAGAATCATAAGCACTCTTAAGTCATTTTTGGAATGGGTATAAACCAGGCTCAACTGCCTAAATGGAAAATAAAACACCTTGCAAGTATGTGCCTAATTTGAAAGTGTAAAAGACCATCATAAAACCTTTTGATTTGCCCTATTACTTGGAAAAATGAGAGTGCATAATGGAAAAATTTGGTACCTTAGCCACAAGTAAAGATCCAAGACATCGTGGACAGCTTCAAGATCCATGAGGTCTTTAATATTCTTAGGTGGAAGTAATGGCCATTTAATATATCGGCGTAACCATGAGAAGGTTAGGGGCTCATTCTGCTATACTGTCTGGCAAACTGAGAAAGACAGAAGAAAGGAATTTGGCAAAAGAATCAGAATTCACTTTGGTCTGTGACCCCCGCCCCCCAAAAAGACAGCACAACAAAAAGTTAACTGTGGCTGTTATCTCAATAAGCGGGCTGGTTTCTCTCCTTCTTCACACTTTTCTGTATTTTAAAGAACATTTCTTGCTCTTTAAAGTTTGGGTTTTGCTTTTGTTTTTGAAAGGAATGATTTCCTTCTTTTTCCAAAACCAAGGCAATAAAACACCTATGAACTAACTTTCCAGGGACTGCCTGTTAACATTTGTGAACATTTTATGTTCTAAGTTCCAAGTTCCAGGCAGACAGCACCCAGAGACTTCTGTCCCTTCAGGTAATAGTCCTACAGCCTTACACAGGAGCTCGTATTTTGTCAATATCATCCCTTATTATATTAAAAAGTCTTTGAGGGATTTCCCTGGTGGTCCAGTGGTTCAGACTCCATGGTTCCACTGCAAGGGGGTTGGGTTTGATCCCTGGTTGGGGAACTAAGTTCCCCTATGCCACGTGGCATGGCCAAAAAAAGAAAAAGAAACTCTTTAAGGTGACTTGGTGCAAGGTTGGCCATGAGTCAGTCAAACTAGTAAAGAGACTGCCTCTTCACTAGCTGTACAGTTATAGAGTTCTGGCCAAGTCACCATTGTGATTCAGCTTCTTCAATACCATATCACCACACCTTCTTGAACCCTGAGACACTCAAATCATGCTGCCTCCCAAACAACGCTAGATGCTATTATGCATCACAATATCTCCAGGAGATAATAAAACCATGAGAAAACGAGCAAGCGTAAGTTTACAATCTTTAGCTTCAAGCATAAGGTGATTTTGAAAGGTTCATTTCTTAATTAGGGAAAATTATCTCTAAATATTTAACCTAAGCAAGGTCAAAACTTTAGAAATGCAGGGTAGTTTTCGAATAACTGTGGTTAAATAATGTTACAAGTTTATTAGTTTCAGTTTGCTTCATTCTGCTGTTTAAACATGCCAGGTAAGATGGCCATGAAAAATGGAAACTTGACCACGTTAACTTGCTAATAAGCAGAACATGCCAAAACACAGTTCTCTTACAAAAGCAGTGGTTTAACATTTTAGGCCACAAATAACTAGTGGAAGCCCAGTATGTGAGTATGGAGCTGCTCAGCGACAGAGAGGGAGAAAGACCCATCCAACAGCCAGCCCTAAAGGAGCTCCAGGGAACAGTTCCTAAACTACTTCCTAAGGGGCATCAGAGACCATTAGCAGAATTGAGCACTTTTATTCAGTAATACTGGAGATCGAGGAAAATCTCCAGATTTCACATTTTAACCCAAAAACACAACACATAAGCAACCATTGGCTCCCAGACTCCTTGCTCCTTAGAAACATGCCCTTTATTTTATGAGAGAGCAGTTTGAAGGATGGTTTAAATGGGGCCCGGCCCATGGGCTCCAGTTCCATCCAGGTCAGTTCTTTGTTGTTTTTAATATTTTGGCAGCACTGCGCAGCATGTGAGATCAGTTCCCCAACCAGGGATCAAACCCACACCTCCTGTACTGGCAGCACAGACTCTTAACCACCAGACCATCAAGGAAGTCCTCAGGTCTTTTAAATTTAAGACTTTGTTCCATAAACTTCAATCTTATGCTAGTTAGCTCTCTCACAAACACCAGCTCTAAGAAACATATTTCCTAGGTAAATACCTGGACATGGATCACCTCTAAGACATATTCAAGGAAAAAGACAAGCTGCAGACTAATTTATTATGGCATTTATGGGAGAACACACCCATCCAACAAAAACTAGAATTTGTATGTAGGCAAATGTAACAGAAAAGGTCTGCAAGGATAATAGCTGATAACAGCAGTTATGTCAGAGTGGCAGCCCAATTTAACCTTCTCTAATGTTTTAGTTTTGTGCAAAAAAGTACTTGTGTATTGTTTATGTAATTTTAAAATAATTTAAAACATAAACTTAGAAATAGATTTGATCCAAACGAAGCTAATACACAGAATGTTAACAGCTTAAAAAAAAGATGGCAATGAAATGACAACAATGAATCAGGAAAAGATTTAAAGAGACGACCTCTGGGCGTAGTGGGGCAGGGAGAGCGTGCAGAGCCAACAGGGGGAGCAATGGGCCAGAGACAGCAGAGAACATGGCGAGAGACTGGAAGTTTAGCTTCTGCTGCCTTTGCCCAGCCCCTTGTTTGCATGACTCTTGGGATCAGAAGTCAGAGATTTGTCTCTCTACCCAAATGAGTTAAAAGAAGAGGCTGGAACCTTGGCACCAAATTCACACAAACAGCCATCCCTGACGGTTAAGAGAACTGAATACTATTGCCACTACTGACTCCTAAGCCCCTTCCCTTCCAGAATACATTCCCCAACACCAACAAGGAAAAAGTGTATCAACCATCAGGCAAAGACTCCTTTCTCTCAAAATATTATGTTTGATTATTTTTATTTTAGCTTCTGCAAAAAGGCTACCACATAAAACCAAATACAAAGCAAGAACTCTCTTTCCCCCAAAAAATTATCTGAAAGAACAAAAGAGTCATGTCTTATTTAAGTTCTTACACAGTGTTTCATATTAAAGGGCACACTCTCTTCTTTCTTTATTCTGATTAACAAAATATTGTTTGGGGAAAATACATCGACCCAAAACAACTCAAAATATCAAAAAGATAAAGGCTTACCTGCAACAGTGAAGAACAGACGAAAGGCTGCTTCTTGTTGATAGGGGCTGTGCAAAAAACATACCTCACTCGGAGACTTAACGGGATATGCTGGATCAACTCTGCAGAAAATTTAAAATCATCCATATTGCAGACAAAATACTGCCCATCAACTTGTGAAAAGTCTACAAAAATATCCTGGGGGGGGAAAAGTACATTAAATTACTGGACTACCTAGCCGGGCATGAATAAAGTACTCAAGTCTATAAAAGACAATCACTTTAATACATTAACAGAGGTCTAGAAAGGCTTGCTTAATTCACTGCCTCCTTAAGCTAACAGGTATCCTTATCAGCCTTCTCAACCTGAATACTCAGAAAATTCCTCAGGATAAAAGCCCTAAAACTTTTGAGAGAAAGTTTCCACTTTCAAGATAAACTTCATGAATAGCAACTTCACAAAAACAGACTAAAGGTTAACCAGTAATTGTCTGACATACCACCTTTTAAATGTTTTTATTTTTCCCAACAAAGGACTGAACTCATGCCCCCTGCATTGGGAGCAGAGTCTTAACCACTGGACCACTGGGGAAATCACATACTGACTTTTTTAGAAAAGAGATTTAGGAGTTTCTACTTACAATGAGATTAGAAAGTGTTGTGTCAGGGAGATGGTAGGCAAACATTTCAATCTGTTCAGCAGTTGGATGAAGACCAGCTGCCTTGAGTAAAAGAAAAAACAACCATAAGCTTATTTTTTTTTAAGTGTAAGTTTTCTTATGTTATTTCAAGATAAAGTCCTATATTTGGGTTAGGCTCTTGCCAAATGAGTTAAGGGACAAGAATTTGAGTAAAACAGAGACAAACATCATATTTTGCCATTTATTACCAACTAGGAAAGGTGATGAGGTAATTCAGTAAAACTAACCAAGTACACCCACTGAGTAATTAATTTTTTGCTTATATTTTACTTATATTTCTAAAATCTATGGTGATCTGAGAGCATACACAACTACTTTCCAGGGTATCAATTCTCTCTACTGAATAAAACAAAAAAGGAAAACCCAACCACTTTAACCAGGGCAATAAAACTGACATACATATACAGAAAAGAAAATGTCTAAACTGGAGGCCAGTTATCTCTTTACCTGAATATTTATAATGTCAAGAATTAGACACAGTTAGAGCCAGACATCCTGGAATGTGAAGTCAGGTGAGCCTTAGAAAGCATCACTACGAACAAAACTAGTGGAGGTGATGGAATTCCAGTTGAGCTATTTCAAATACTGAAGGATGATGCTGTGGAAGTGCTGCACTCGATATACCAGCAAATTTGGAAAACTCAGCAGTGGCCACAGGACTGGAAAAGGTCAGTTTTCATTCCAATCCCAAAGAAAGGCAATGCCAAAGAATGTTCAAACTACTGCACAACTGCACTCATCTCACATGCTAGTAAAGTAATGCTCAAAATTCTCCAAGCCAGGCTTCAGTAATATGTGAATTGTGAACTTCCAGATGTTCAAGCTGATTTTAGAAAAGGCAGAAGAACCAGAGATCAAATTGCCAACATCCGTTGGATCATGGAAAAAGCAAGAGAGTTCCAGAAAAACATCTATTTCTGCTTTATTGTCTATGCCAAAGCCTTTGACTGTGCGGATCACAATAAACTGTGGAAAATACTGAGAGAGATGGGAATACCACCTCAGGTCAGGGAAGACCACCTGACCTGTCTCTTGAGAAATCTGTATGCAGGTCAGGAAGCAACAGTTAGAATTGGACATGGAACAACAGAATGGTTCCAAATAGGAAAAGGAGTATGTCAAGGCTGTATATTGTCATCCTGCTTATTCAACTTACATGCAGAGTACACCATGAGAAATGCTGGACTGGAAGAAGCACAAGCTGGAATCACGATTGCCGGGAGAAATATCAATAACCTCAGATATGCAGATGACACCACCCTATGGCACAAAGTGAAGAGGAACTAAAAAGCCTCTTGGTGAAAGTAAAAGAAGAGAGTGAAAAAATTGGCTTGAAGCTCAACATTCAGAAAACAAAGATCATGGCATATGGTCCCATCACTTCATGGGAAATAGATGAGGAAACAGTGGAAACAGTGTCAGACTTTAATTTTGGGGGCTCCAAAATCACTGCACATGGTGACTGCAGCCATGAAATTAAAAGACACTTACTCCTTGGAAGGAAAGTTATGACCAACCTAGGCAGCATATTCAAAAGCAGAGACACTACTTTGCCGACTAAGGTCCGTCTAGTCAAGGCTATGGTTTTTCCTGTGGTCATGTACAGATGTGAGAGGTGGACTGTGAAGAAGGCTGAGTGCCGAAGAATTGATGCTTTTGAACCGTGGTGTTGGAGAACTCTTGAGAGTCCCTTGGACTTCAAGGAGATCCAACCAGTCCATTCTAAAGGAGATCAGTCCTGGGTGTTCATTGGAAGGACTGATGCTAAAGCTGAAACTCCAATACTTTGGCCACTTCATGCGAAGGGTTGACTCACTGGAAAAGACTCTGATGCTGGGAGGGATTGGGGGCAGGAGGAGAAGGGGACGACAGAGGATGAGATGGCTGGATGGCATCACCGACTCGATGGACGTGAGTTTGAGTGAACCCTGGGAGTTGGTGATGGACAGGGAGGCCTGGCGTGCTGCAATTCATGGGGTTGCAGAGTCGGACACAACTGAGCGACTGAACTGAACAGAACTGAAGCATTAGAAAGAAAAAAAGAAAGAGAGTGAGAAAAACAAAGAGGAAAAGAAGAGAGAGATGAATCATGGGAGGGAGGAAGAGAATAAACACAAGAAAGGAGGTACCCAGGAGGGAGATGGGGAGATCCTTTATCAGCTGCACTCTTCTTAAACATTTAAAAAAATATATTTATTTGGCCACATCAGGTCTTAATGGTAGCACATGGGGTGTAGTTCCCTGACCTGGGATAGAATCTGGGCCCACTGCAGTGAGTCTTAGCCATCACACCACCAGGGAAGTCCCATAGCTATACTCCTAACAAAAGCTACAGAAATGATTCCATCCACAGCTTTCCACCAGGAACTTTCCCTCATGTTATCTCATTTACATACCCTTTTACCTCAGATCCCTAAAAGTAAGATAAGCCTTATTATTAAGTGAATTTTCCAGGCAAACTTTAAACTGTAATAGTTTGTTTAAAATGCATACACTTCTGCCTCATTAACTGCACTAACCAAAATTTAACCTTGTCCTTAATGGTTCAAAGCTGTATAGCTTAATGCTGAGTTTCTGGCAATTTTCAGTCTACTGACAAAGCTATATGCCCACCTGAAGCAACCATGCCCCAATCCCCACCTGTTAAATTACAGGAAGAATTAAAGGAAAATCAGGTTTACTAAACTTGTTACATTATTGCTACATTTATAAAATCTGGATCTTCACTTGCATACCATTCTCTAACCAGGGGCTCTCTCTTAGGCCTCTCAAAAGCAATAAAGCAGGGTTTTCTTTCATTTTAAATATTTTTATTTATTTGGTTGCACCAGGTCCTAGTTACCACATGCGGGATCTCTTAGTTACGGCATGTGGGATCTAGTTCCCTGACCAGGGATCAAACCCAGGCCCCCTGAACCAGGAGCGTTGAGTCTTAGCCACTGGACCATCAGGGAAGTTCGAAGCAGGGCTTTCTTGACATGATTTTCATGGCACAAAATTTCCTTTGGCTTATTTGTTTCCAGGTATCTGAGGTGAAAGTCTGGAAAAAGAGTGAAGGAAGGGAAGGACTGCCCTTCACAGAGAAGAGGTCATCAATTACTATGTTAATTGAACCTTACCTTTATAGGATCCACAGGCCTATTCAAAATTTCCTTTAATAAACTGAGGTCTTCTCGATTCATTGTTGTAACCTCTCCTTCTTTAAATTTTGAACCGAACCTACCAGCTCTGCCAGCAATCTGCAAGGCTTGAGAGGTGGTGATTGGTTCTATTTCTTTCTCTCCCTTTTCATTGATACTTGGCTTCATAAGGGAGTAAAAAATAATTCTTCTTATGCTCCTGAAATAGAAATAAGGATGATCTCATGAGCTGCTGTCTGAAAAGTCATCCATCACTTGATTCATTGTACAAAGGCTCACTCTAATTCTACTTAGGCCTACTTGCAATATTGCCCACTGTTTACAAAGTAAGGTAAAGGGGTTTGTCAGTAATTATTTTTCTTTCCTTTAAGTAGCATTTTTTTACTAAAAATCATCAAAGTATTCATTTAAAGTGGGTGAAAAGTATAATACGTAAATTATACTTCAGTAAGGCTCTAAAAAGTAACTCTTTTTACAAAAAACCACACAAGGTCTTCTTAGGCTACTTTTAAATGCTAGCTTCTATTAATGGATTTGAATAGCTCATTCATAAAGGTATAGTTGTTTTCATCCCCACAGAGGAATATTTACGCTTAATATTGTTAACCCCTACAGATAATGGCTGGCCCCACATGCCTAACAGGCATACACATTTGCCGACTGAGAAACTGAAAATAAAGTGAAGTAACACAATAGGTATTAAGATATTAAGAAGAGGTGGCAAGAATACACAGAAGAACTATACAAAAAAGATCTTCACAACCCAGATAATCATGATGGTGTGATCATCAACCTAGAGCCAGACATCCTGGAATGAGAAGTCAAGTGGGCCTTAGGAAGATCGCTACAAACAAAGCTAGTGGAGGTGATAGAATTCCAGTTGAGCTATTTCAAATCCTAAAAGATGATGCTGTGAAACTGCTGTACTCAATATGCCAGCAAATCTGGAAAACTCAGCAGTGGCCACAGGACTGGAAAAGTTCAGTTTTCATTCCAATCCCAAAGAAAGGCAAAGCCAAAGAATGCTCAAACTACCACACAATTGCACTCATTTCACACGCTAGCAAAGTAACGCTCAAAATTCTCCAAGCCAGCCTTCAATAATACATGAACTGTGAACTTCCAGATGTTCAAGCTGGTTTTAGACAAGGCAGAGGAACCAGAGATCAAATTGCCAACATCTACTGGATCATCAAAAAAGCAGGAGAGTCCCCCAAACATCTATTTCTGCTTTATTGACTATGCCAAAACCTTTGACTATGTGGATCACAATAAACTATGGAAAATTCTTAAAGAGATGGGAACACCAGACCACCTGACCTGCCTCCTGAGACATCTGTATGCAGTCAAGAAGCAACAGTTAGAACCACACATGGAACAACAGGCTGGTTCCAAACTGGGCAATGAGTACGTCAAGGCTGTATATTGTCACCCTGCTTATTTAACTTATATACAGAGTACACCATGAGAAATGCTGGGCTGGAGGAAGTACAAGCTGGAATCAAGACTGCCAGGAGAAATGTCAATAACCTCAGATATGTAGGTGACACCACACTTATGGCAGAAAGCGAAGAATAAATAAAGAGCCTCTTGATGAAAGTGAAAGAGGAGAGTGAAAAAGTTGGCTTAAAACTGAATATTCAGAAAACTAAGACCATGGCATGTGGTCCTATCACTTCATGGCAAATAGATGGGGAAACAGTAGAAACAGTGTCAGACTTTATTTTGAGGGCTCCAAAATCACTGCAGATGGTGACTACAGCCATAAAATTAAAAGACGCTTGCTCCTTGGAAGAAAAGTTATAACCAAACTAGACAGCATATTAAAAGCAGAGACATTATTTTGCCAATAAAGGTCCATGAATCAAAGCTATGGTTTTTCTAGTAGTCATGTATGGATGTGAGAGTTGGACTATTAGGAAAGCTGAGCGCCAAAGAATTGATGCTTTTATTTTTTAGTTTGTTTTGCTTTAAGAATTGATGCTTTTGACCCTGTGGTGTTGGAGAAGACTCTCGAGAGTGCCTTGGACTGCAAGGAGATCTAACCAGTCCATCCTAAAGGAAATCAATCCTGAATATTCATTGAAGGACTGATGCTGAAGCTGAAACTTGAATACTTTGGCCACCTGATGCGAAGAACTGACTCATTGGAAAAGACTCTGATGCTGGGAAAGATCGAAGTCAGGAGGAGAAGGGGACGACAGAGGATGAGATGGTTGGATGGCAATCACCGACTCAATGGACATGAGTTTGAATAAACTCCGGGAGTTGGTGATGGATAGGGAGGCCTAGCGTGCTGCAGTCCATTGGGTCACAAAGAGTTGGACACGACTGAGCAACTGAACTGAAGTGAACGGAACATAATAGGTTAGCAGTGGTAGGGAGCAGCACTCAAAAGTCCAAGGGTTATGTGATATTTTAATTTTATTCCTTCAGGTGTGAGCAAGATAAATCTAGGATCTATACTACAAGACCCATTCACCTAAGCCAGGGAGTTTGGTCATTCTAATGACATTGAAAAGTGTTAAACTGCTATCTAACCCACTGAATATCCACGATTATCAAAAACAAATTACTTACAAATTAAGTCCCATGCCAATTGCATCTGTAGCAACCAGGATTTTGCATGGATCATCAGGATCATTAAACTTTTTTGCCTGAGCAAGTTTGGTCCCTAAAGTAAGAACAGATTACATTACATTAATGTTCTCTGTCTTTTACTACATCACACTAAGTAGTATCTTACAGTGTCTTGGAAACTCTCACCTCTTACTATCCGTTTTATGGATAAAACTCTCACTGTTTCAAACTTATTTCTTTTTATCCTCAAATAGTCACTTATCCTTTTATTTCTATTCCTCTAAATAACCTCACAAAGATCAACCAGTCCCCTGCCACACTAGCTATATCATTTCTGAGGACACTTTTAACAGATTTCCGGTAATATTTTAAGAATATTACCAGGATCATATTTTAATGACATTTCTGTAAGAAAATCATCAGCTCACCATTTAAAATACAGTCTACTAATAGCAACAACTAACAAGAGCTATAGATAATCAAAATACTTCTATCACCATAAAGATGACTAGAGAAGTATATACTTTATATGACCTATTACAAATTATACACCAAGCAACTTAACTCAGTATCTTACTGTGTTTTCTATATGTATTTCAAAATACGTGGCAAAAACAAGAGACTTCATATCCTATCATGAGGAAAATCAATAATTACCAGGAGGGAGACTGCCATATATAACAGCTGATTCCAATCCCCGAATTTCAATCTGTCGACTCACAGAATAAATATCATTCTTGCTAAAACAGACAATGCAGTCCCCGGGCCGAAGATTGTCTAAACATTCTAGCGCGTGATCCAGCACAGAAATGGGGGTAAGCCTTTTATAGGTTCGAACCTACAATAAAGGACATGATACTGTAAAATGGCCTACCTGACGGAACTTCTTATGACTAAGCATCGTGAAAAACTCACAAAGCAGTCAAGTAGCTAAAAACTGCTGAAGTTAGACAAGTTCCAACATTTTCAAGAGAAAATACAGAAAAACATTTATTTTGATATTATAAGTGTTACCATCAGTTCTCACTGGTATTTCTAAATTAGTAAAATGTTACAGAGGATTTCACAAATTTTCAAAGCACTTTCATATACATTTGATTTGTATAGGAACTTGCTAAGTTCAGAAGGGTTATTAACTATTACTTCCATTTTATGAAAAAGCAAAATAGAGTCTAATAAGTCATCAAGCCAAAAAAAAAAGAGAAAAGATCAGGTCTGATTAGGATTTTTCCAGCTGTAGCCTTCTGTGATTTGTTTAAAAACACAAAGTGAGTTAACAGCAAAACCAAGACTGAAACCCAGAATTTCTTCCACTATACTCTACTACTTTCCTTGAAAGCTGAGTACAAAACTAAAGTAATGGACCAGTTTTTAAATATTTCATTTTATTACAGAAGTCTGGTAAAGAAAGCAAAAAGTAGAAGTAAGCAGAAATGAGTTGCTTCCTATTCTAGGAATGTGAAAAAAGGATATAAACTATCTCTAGCAATTAGATATGTATCAGAGGCCCCAGTATCTGACACTTGAGACTTTGAAAATTATAAACTTTTGCCGAGCCTCAAACTTCTGACATTCCAGATTTATTTAATTCTAAAGAGATTTGTTCAAATTCCAAAAGGTTCTGTCAAGAAAAGGTAAGGAACCTGCTTGGACTTTTGAAGACTTAGGGTGTGAGAGCCACTTGGTCAGAACTTTAGATCATGAGGTCCAACCAGCTATGCATGACCTAGTCAACTACAGGGAAATGACGCTAATCTTTCAAGTTCTGACTCTGCCACCATCTGGGGCCTATGAAGCCACTACCTGGTACTCTGGCTATTTGCTATGCCACCTTGAGAACAAGGTGTATAACTGAGTACCTCCACATCCTCCCCAGTTGTGTACATAAGCTCGGTAACCAGGTCAATTGCAGCAGATTCTCCACACAAATGGATTTCTTCAGCACAGAGTCCTGTTAAATGCAAAATTGGGATTTTATTTTTTAATTTTAAAGATACAAAAGTAAATATGTAATACTTCACATGCCCAAAATACTTTGCTTACCTACTGCTTTACAACTTTAAGAAGGGTTATCATAAATGCAATCTTTGTTATTCAACCCCGAAAACAAAAATTTTCTAGTGGCCAAAAGTTATCACCATTTTTATAAATCTTGGGGTTTTTAAACTGCTGCGGCCAAGGTTTTGAGTCTACTAGATGGTGAAGCCAGTCTGAACAAGAATCTGGCATTTTGATGGTTAGTACTGAACATTAGTCCTATACTTTTCTTTTCAAATCAGGCTCCATGGAATCACTGAGGTGACTCGGGGGTAGAGGGAAGACACTCCAAGATCCTTACCAGTTAGCACTACACTTTCATCTATTTTATATTACAGGTTTTAGTGTACACTCTTGGTTTAAAGGAAGAGTTCACCTATTTGTTCTTAAATTTGAAAACACCTGCCCTACAACATGCTGATCAAAAATTCACTCCAAAGATCAAGCAGGAGAACTGTTCATTCACATCCGTGGACTTCAAGAGTCCACTTCCAGGAGCCTGTCTTAAAGAAATAATAAATAAAAAGTTATGGCTACAAAGATTTTTTACTGCATCACTAATAATAGGGAAAAATGTTCAACTCTGAAAAATGTTCAACAAATTACAACTGGTCTCCCACATCCAGAGGTTTCACATTGCAGATTCAACCAGTGGTGGAATACTGAGGGAAGACTATAGCACAGCTCTTCAATGGATAATATAAAACATTAATATGTGGTAGGAAAAAAAAGTCTATGAAAAAGAACTGGAAAAAGAAAAAAACAAGATACAAGATTTATATATTCACAAAACACCATAAAAATGAGAAAAAAGATTGTCATGAAACACCAAAATGTTAATAGTGGTTGTGTAAATATGGTAAGATTTGAACACTTTTATTAAATGATTATTATAATAGAAAAAATAGACCTATTAATTAAAATATTTAGAAAACTGAAACTCACACCTAGCTGACTTTTTTGTTTCATTTGCATCAAGACAGGATCTAGCTGGCTCTATTTGGCAATGCCAAGCACATAAATGCCTCCCAGTGCAGATGTCACAAAGCACAGAGTTTACAGTATCAACCACCAACCTAGTAATGCCCTGGTCCAGGCCCATCCTCTGGCTGGGTCCTTAATCATCTGAATTTCGTCAATCACGGCCACTTCATCTTAGAACAGACAGATATCGTGAGCAAGACAATCTACTTCAACAGTATTTTAAACAAATCACAATATCAAACTTCAAGCTTTCAACACCACCATAAGTATCATCATTACTTACTATGTGCTGCTTTGCTGGCAGGCTTGTTCTAAGTGCTTTACAACTACAACTCATTTAATCCTCACATACACCCACTAAGTGTCATCATTACTTACATTTCCTTCTTTTTAAATCTCATACTTGTATTTTTAATTTAAAAAAAAAATTGGGGGTGGGAGGTGGGCAACTTCCCTGGTGGTCCAGTGGCTAAAACTCTGTGCTCCCAAAGCAGGGGGCTCGAGTTCAATCCTTGGTCAGGAAACTAGATCCCAGATGCTGCACCTAACAGTTTATGTGCCACACTAAAGCTCAAAGACCCACATGCCACAATTAAGAGCCAATGCAGCCAAATAAGTGACTAATTAATTTAAAAAAATTTTGGCAGCACCATCTGGCTTGCAGGATCTTAGTTCCTTGAACAAGAACTGAACCCACACCCTCGGCAGTGAAAGCGTGGTGTCCTAACCACTGGACTGCCAGGGACTTCTCCTACATTTACATTTTAAAGAAGAATAAACTGAGACCCAGAGAAGTTAAATCACTCCAAAGATCAAGCAGGAGAAATGTTTATTCATGTCCGTGGACTTCAACAAGTCCACTTCTAGGAGCCTATCTTAAAGAAATAATAAATAAAAAGTTATGCCTAAAAAGATTTTTTTATTGCATCACTAATATAAGGGAAAAATGACCTAAATGTAACATTTTAAAACAGAAAATTCAAACCCAGACCATCTCTACTCCACCGCCTCCCAAACTGAGCACATTCAATTGTCCTGTTTTTTGCATTCTCAGAAGAAACCTGGAGAATCTGCCTAATAATACACCCACACAGCAGTGAAAGCAGCTCCCAGGACCAAGGAATAGATAACCCTGCTGTAAACGAAGCACCTTAGGAACCCAGATGGGTGTTAGGAGAAGTGGAGTGGAAAGTGTAATTCCCTGAGCTACAGCTCTGCTCATTCTTTGGGGTTTTAAAGTTCATTACTATGGTAGTTTAAAAAAAAAAAAAAACCCCATTTTATTTTCTAATGCCAAAATGCTTCCAACCATATTATCTTATTCTTTCTGCTGCTGCTACTGCTATTAAGTCGCTTCAGTCCTGTCCGACTTGTGCGACCTCATACGGCAGCCCACCAGGCTCCCCTGTCCCTGGGATTCTCCAGGCAAGAATACTGGAGTGGGTTGCCATTTCCTTCTCCAATGCATGAAAGTGAAATGTCAAAGTGAAGTCATTCAGTCGTGTCCGACTCTTAGAGACCTCATGGACTACAGCCTGCCAGGCTCCTCCGTCCATGGGATTTTCCAGGCAAGAGTACTGGAGTGGGGTGCCATTGCCCTCTCAGTCACATAAATTAAATTTTAGTTCTTTTCCCAAAATACCAAAGATTTGAGAGGAACATGTTTTAAAGAAAAATTTAATATGCCCAGAATGACACTAAGGAAACAAAAGAAAGCTAATTTTATACTGAAAAACCATTAGATTAAAAATTATTTAGCATATCTAAGTGTATACAAATAAGATTAGAAACGAGGGGGCAGAAGAGGGAATTTTGATTTATAAGCGCTATTTTAACATTTATAATGTATTACTTTTAGAATAAATTGATTTTTAAAAACTATCCATTTACTCAGAAAGTTAAGATTATTAAAATGAAAAAAGCAAGATACTAAACAGTACATTATGTATAATCCCTATTTTAATATACACACCCACAATGCACATGTAAGCATATGCATATGAACACAACCTAGAAAATACATACCACTGGGTTACTACTTATTGATTCTGGACGGATGGAATTGGGAGATTAATTTTTTTTTCTCTTTGCATTTATTTTTACATTTTCTATAATGAAGGAACGATTGTCTATATAGTAAGGAAAAAGTTAATTTTCATTTTCAATGTTTTCAAAACTACTGTACTTATACAGAAGTTCATTGTGGTACTATATATAATAGTGAAAAACTTTAAAACAACCTAAATACTATTTAATAGAAGAATAAGGAATAAATACATTTAGTCATAATATGGAATACTGTGTAACAGTTAAGTGAATATATGCGACATATATATATTTATGATGCATATACATGTAAACAAGACTAGATCTAAATACATGTGTAGAAAAGAAGCACGTGGTAGAGCAATAATACAATATGATTGTCATGCAAACATTTTAAAACACACAAACTATAGCATTGATAGGTAATATATAATAGTGATGCCAAAAAAGACAAGAAAGGTGTACACCAAATATTTGACAGCAACTGGATCACAGAGGGGAGAGGAATTGAACTGTGGAGTGACACAAAGGAAAATTCATATCTGTTAATATTTCAGTTCTTTTAAGAGAAAAAGGGAAAGGAAATTCAAAAGCAAACATGATGGTAAGTTTGGCGTTTTTAAGTAGCAGTTAAATACTGGGTATTTGCTGTTACTAGTCTTTGCCTCAATTACAAATTTTTTTCACAATAAAAAACACATTCCACATGTTCATCTGTATTTTAAAATAAAAAAATACTGAACCATAAAGTTTTAAAATAGTATATACATACAAGGAGTTGTAACACTGCACATCTCAACAGTACAAGCAACATGGCCAGCCTGTTTTCCATCTGGGTCTACTGTAACACGCTCTTCACCTGTTACCAAGTCACATGGCACCCCCTAGGACGACAAAAAGAAAACTGGATTTATCTCCACCTTGAAAACTACAGCAAAAAGAAGATTTGGATGTTTAATAGACTATTCCTTCTATTAAATATAGAGTATTTAATAGAGTAGGTCGGAAAGATCCTCTAGAGAAGGGAATGGCTACCCACTCCAGTATTCTTGCCTGCAGAATTCCAAAGACAGAGGAGCCTGGCAGGCTACAGTCCATGGGGTCGCAAAGGATTGGACCCGACTGAGTGATTACCTCTTGCACTTGTTTTTCTTTTCACTTCCTTCCATTACATCAAATTTATTTGTCTAGTGCTTGAAACAAATATTCCCAATCCTCTAAAAAAATTTTTAATAAAAAATAAAAGCCACTTTCATACAACCTATGTACACTTGGAACATCCCAAATCAGCTAAATTCTCAGGTAACGAAAGCAACTGAAGCACTTTTAGTTTTTAAACTTTGTACTGAACTTTCTTGGTGGCACACTCATGGAAGTCTGCCTGCCAGTGCAGGGGACAAAGGTTCGATCCCTGGTCCAAGAAGATTCCACATGCCATGGAGCGACTGAGCCTGTGATCTAGGGCCCATGAGCCCCAGCTACTGAGTCTGAGTGCTGCAAGTAACGAAGCCCGTGTGCCTGGAGCTCATGCTCTGCAATGAGAGCCTTCCGAGCTAAGGCAGTGGCACGGCTGAATAAACGAGTAAGTAAACTTTGTATTCTGTCTAGAGTTCCCATACTATTTTAGTTTATTAAAATGAAATTGTTTCTATGTTCAAGAAAAACATGATGAATAAAAGTTAAGAATATAAAGACCTCCTAATATATTTCTTTGAGAAGGACTCATATCAGTGCTATGGTATATATGTGAGTAGCCAACTATCCCAATCCACTCAGAACGGAGGGATAACTCAGGACAAAGACCATTTGGTAATAAATCTGGGAAAGTCCAGGCAAACTGGAACAGCTGGTCTCCCTAACGGCCTGAAACTAATGAGGAAACATCAGACATCCAAACTGAGTGACAGCTGCCAACATGAATTACCTGTAATCTTTCCAACTGTACAAGGTATGAAACACAAAGACTGAGGAATTGTCCCAGATTAATGGAGAAACGACAATAAAATACAGCAGGAGACCCTGAACAGAATGCTGGAGGTGGTGAGGGCACAGGGGGAGCGGAAGTGGAGTGGCGGTGGTGTTACTGAACAACTGGCAAAATTTGAGTATGGACAATGGATTAAATGGTGGCATTCTATCCATATTAAATGTCCTGCTTTACATGAACATCCTGAAGTTTTGTAAAAGAAAGTCTTTGTTTTGCAGAAATACTTCTAAGTGTTCATAAGTAAGAAGGTATTCTGTATGCAAATTATACAAATCATCCAGAACATGATGCAAACTACCTACAAAACTGGTTAATCTCACATTATAAAGTCATAATAAAACAATGAGCCAAAATGTGGCCCCTTTTCTGAAATGATGCCTCAGACCACAGAGCATTCAGTCCTTTTAGGTTGGAAAGCTGGCTTCAGTCTTTATCATTAGTTCTAGCAATCACATCAAAGGTTTTATCATTAAAAAAAAAAAAAAAGGTAAATTGAATACAACAGAGTAGTGGGTAACTCTGAGCGGGTAAAGGTGGGGTTCAGAGGGAGTTTCATCTATATCAATAATATTTTATTTAATGCTTTTTTTTATTTTTCTGGTCATGCCACATAGCTTGTGGGATCTTAGTTCTAACCAGGGGTTGAACCCAGACCCATGGCAGTGAAAGCATGGAGTCCTAACCACAGGACCACTAGGAAATTCCCCAATATTTTATTTTTTAAAAAAGTTAAAAAAGTAAGTAAGTATGGCAAAATGTTAGAATCTGATGGGAGCTGGGTAGTGGACTCATGTTATTTGAATGTTACTCCTTCATTTCTCTGTATATGTGAAATATTCTATAATATTGTATTTCACTCATTCTAATACACATATTTTTTCACATTTTAGTATCTCTGAAACCAGGATATCTCTTAACAATGGGTGGCACGTCAGAATTCAGATGGCAGCATCAGCTTCTTTCTCAGTTTTGCATAAAATAATAGTACATCTTACAATTGATAGCCTTAAGTTAAAGGCAATGAAATACGGCACTTTTTGTTAATAGTAAATTACTACTACACACACCCTCTCCCTCCACCCAATTCATTCTACTTTCCCCCAAATTAGCAAGAAAAAGAGAATACTTGGTAATATACTAACAGCAGCATTACTCTTTTCGAAGATCTCATGTGCCAGTAGTTTTAAAGGGCCACAATACACTCCAGATTTTGCTGACAAGTATTTCTGGATTGCATGGTAAGTCTTTCCACTGTTTGTGGGACCTGAATGGAATATTATCTTCCGACGTATGGCTCTAGCTTCTGGGTACCTAAAACATGAGTAGATAAACTACTTAATTCCATTAACATCCAAATCCTGGCAAAGGTATTAACTGAAAAAACTTCCAATGAAACATCCCCTTAACATTCACAAAATAGCAGCATTTTGAAAAACTAAATTAAATGGTGAGTTTCATGTCCACACCAAAATGACTGCTTTCCAAGAATGGCATTTACTAACTAGAGGACAGAACAACCCAAATGCAAATTAATTTCTTGGATATTCTTGCCATTGTACAAAGTCCTTTTCCCCAAGAGTTACTTAAAATAAATTTAAACTGCTACCAGCTCCAGAGACATGTTCACATTATTTTCACATTCTCTATATACACCCTAGAAGTAAATATTCCCAGGCTTCTGAATTTTAGCATACACAATAAAATGACTGAATCTTCTGCTTCTGGCCATGATGAATGGTACTGGACTTGACCTACTATGATAAACAACTACAAAACTGGACAAAATATATGTAGCAGCTCCCTGGGGACATGGGCAAGAGGCAGTGCAGGACTATAAGCTCCAAAAGAAAGAAACACTTGACATGAGCCCTACTGGACCCCAAGAGGGCACAGGAAGGTGGAACCCAAGCAAGTTAAAATAGTCCCACTGAGCTGAGCAGTAGAGATCAAGATTAAAGCTGCTGAAGCAGCTGGAATCTGAAGGCCTGAGTGTGGAAGAGAAGAAATGTTCAATAGAAAGGGAGGCTTGTAAGTCTGTGTGGGGGTTCCTTGGGTTTCTGACCAATGGAAGGGCTGAACACATGCAGGGCCTAGCAGAGGACAGCTTGCTAAGAGTTTAAGTAGAAAGTCTCAAAGAAATGGCAAAGTGCTAGGAGATGTTACAGTTCCAGGCACAGTGGTGGTGGTGGAGAGAACTTATTAACGGCATATTCAGTTGAGACACCAGAAAGGTCACACTTGAATTGTAAGGACAACCTAAAGAGCTACTTTAGATCTGCCCTAATAAAACCTTAAACCAAGCTTGATTAGGATTTAGGAGGAGATACCAGCTAACTGCCTGCCAAAACTAATTGTGTATTTTTCTAGAGAAAACAATCTAGACTACTTGATTTACCATCTAGTATACAATAAAAAACATATATAGTGATCACTCATCTCCCAAGATCAAAACTGAAAATTTCAAATCCACAATAAAGAAACTAACCAGTTAGGTGGTATTCTTAGGTCACTGATTTTTCGTAGATCATCCTTACATTCCAACACAGGAAATATTTGTTTTGCATGTCTCAAGAAAAATGGAAATAAGTCATCCACGTGAGCTGGAAAATAAAACTGCATTAATCTGTGCAATCTAAATGTTATTCACAACTGAACTTAATGAAAGCTTTATTCTTAGTCAGCTAACTTAAGGGGACGTTGTCAGGAAAAAAAGGTAGACCCTAGAACAAGGAATGCTATCCTTTCCTGAGATCCTGTTTTGCCTTATGTTTTCTTCCCTATTTCACTTGCATTTTCTAGGAAAGCTGTCAGCAACCCCGTCCCACTTCCTCACTGCACCAGGTAAAGATCAGCACTGATGAAAGTTAAATTAAAAACAAAGAGCCTGGGGGTACCTCCCCGAGAGCCCAGTGCTTAGGAGCCAGCGCTCACACTGCCAGTGCCCGGGATCTGTTCCTGGTTGGGAAGGTGGGATCATGGACAGCAAAAAAAACAAAACAAAAAACCTGGGAATATACATTAGCAAGAAGGCTCCATGGTTACCGAAGCAAAATACGGGACCCAGATGCAAGTAGTTTTTAAACCACAGATACCACTGAGAAAACGTGAAAGTGAATTGACTTCTCTGCAAGAAGTCACCACACCTTATGGCTTTGATGAGGGTGGGCTGAGTTCCATTCTGCTTTGTGTCCCGGTTCTACCTCACTGCCTGGCCCAGGGCAATGGTCTAACACTCAAATACATAAAAACATAACCAAGTCAAACTGCCCATAGGAATAAAATAATTCTTATTTCTACATTTTTTTTTCTTTTACAGCAAGCGGTCTGTCAAAGTACGAGGGAGAAAGAAGTCAGTGGCAAAAACAGATGGAATTTGTATTATATTAATTCTACCTTGCGTGAGAGTTCACTCTACCGAGGCCTATACTAGTGAAGAGCAGATGGTGACAGATTGAGGTCCCAGTCTTCCTCAGCCTAAGACACATGGGTGACTTAATAACCAACCCAGGCCTACTATAAAGCAAAAAGACCTAGAAGGCCTCCTATGAAAGCACTGAATTATTTACAGAGGATGTTAACAGGGCTTATTCTAAAGCAAATAAGCTAACTAGAGAAAAAAACAAAAGAAATAGCAAGTATGTTCAAAGCATTTTTAAAAGTCTCTAAACACTTGCCTGCACTGAAGCAAATATCATTCAAAATAATGTGAATGTCCACATCCAGAGAATGAGACTGCATGATGTAATTTCGAAAGCTTATGAAAGCTTGGTGGAAGAGACGAGCTGTGGGAAACACAAAATCAAAACAGGTAGGACTTAGTTTTCATTTTATTTTCATTTTCTCATTTTAAAAAGTACATACACACAATCACACCTAACTAACTCATCAAAGTGTCTTTTTCCTTTCTTGTAGTATACCTGGTTTGTTATGATCTGGGCTAAAACTGAAATTCTAGTACAACATGAAGGAAAGCTGAACACACAGCTCCTTTGCCATGTGTCTGGCTCACCTTTGCCCGGACAGAGGCAAAAGTCAAGGACATTCTCCATATTACAACTATGAAATTATGTTCAGGCCACACAAGGTCCCACACAATAATGAAAAAGCTATAATCTAAGCAGCAATAAGGTATCTCTAATTGAAACGGTATTAGCTTTACCATCGAGTCCATAATCAGCACTCAGTTTCTGAATTTCTTTCCTCTTGTAAAACTTGTCTAAGATCTTCTTTACTTCATCTGGAAGAAAGATAACAAAATTGAACATACGTTTAACATTCTTCTAGATAGAGAAATACCCCCAAAGCAAAAGAAATTTGAAGTCCTAACACTCAAGGCAGTGGTCTACTGAGTGTTGCAAGAACTTGAAGGTGGGTTAGTTGATCACAAACTTTTTATGGTTTAATAGTGTCAAGAAAAAGTATAAAGTCAAACAATGCAATCAATATTCCCGTTATACTGCAGAAGACTAAGCAAGGTGCCATAGGACTGGCACACCCTATCCTCCACCGGACCACTGTTAGATACCCATGTTCTGTTTGGTTTACTCACAACCATTCCGCACATCTAATAGTGAGCAGCTAAAAGGTATCTTTTAGCTGAAAGATAACCAGTACTGCAAGGGCCAGATCATCATGCTTTTATGTGAATGACTAAAGGAGCCTTGGATAAACTTTAGCTTGAAGATGATTTTTAAGGAGAACAAATTACATGTATTTCATTCTAGGTGGCATAACTAAAGTCAGTGGCAAGTGAGGGAAACAGATTTCAGTGGAATTTATACAAGAACTTCCTAATAATTAGAATAAGTAAAGGGGTTGCCTGACAAAAGTACTAGCTCCGTGTCACTGAAAGTACTCAAGTAAGGCTTAGATGACTGTATTTCAAGGGTGACAGCAGAGAAATTACTATGCTGCAAAGGAGACTGAATTAGATGCCTGCTGAAATGCCACTATCAATCAATCACTAATTTTACAGGTGAAAATATTTTAAATTAATCAAGCTGAGATTGCATTAACAACCTAAAAAAAGAGAGGTTTAGAACATTTATTTATACAGTAACCTAAAAATACTTATTTTGTTAAATCCTCACATCAACCTATGTTATATAGTTGAGGTAGACTATCTGGCCTCCTAGGGAAACAGTTTTCCCAGCTTCCACACATCAGATTCTACTGTAGAGTAATTCCATTTTTTAAATAGCAAATATTTAGTACAAGTGATACTAGTTTACTTTATTCATCCCTTCACACTTTTCAAAGTACTTTGCCAAACACGTTATCATGATTTTCACAATCCAGAGATACAGGCAGAGAAAATATTATTTATATTTTAGCATTTGGGAAATGGACAAAAGGTAAGTAAACTGTAAATTGTTCCAGTCAGTTAAGTAATGTATGACTATCACAAATGTACAACATTTTCTACTTGTAGTCAGTCTACCCTTACTTGCCTAACTGTATTATGACCAACCAGAATATTATTATATAGACATTTACCTATATATGTGTATATATTGATATATTCATATACTCATATATGTGTGTGTTACAATCAACCAGAAAAATGTGTATATTTTATACATATATATAATATGTAACTTTCATATATATATACAGACACACACACAGGCACCTACTGTGTGACTAGAAGAGTGCTTGGAAAGTAGCACATAGTAGGCATTCAATAAGATTTGTCGAGGATAAAAACTGTACTTCATAAGGGTTTTTAGGAAGATTAAATGGGTCACATGTTTAAAACAGTACCTGTCTCTAATACTCGGTGTTAGCCAATGTTATTTTTTAGAAGAAGGAACCACAGAGATATTCTAGGCAGCGGGAGTAGCATATGTAAAAAGCCCTGGAGCACAAGTGCCCATTTCATCAATCTGGCTGAAAGAAGGAGAGTGGAGAGCAACAAAGCTTCTCCAAGAGTTACCCAGGCCAGATCAGGCAGGGAGTGAGGACCCCTTCAAACTGGGGACAATGGAAAAGCATTCAGCAATTTTTTGCAGGGGAGCCACAGGATTAGATCTTGCCATTTGCCGATGCTAAGCGAGAGCTTTCTCTCTGGAGCCCTGGATGATCAGGGTACCTTCCACCTTTGTAAGCTCACTCTTATTGTGTTCTACCTTGTAGTATAGTTGGTCATCCATCGGTCCTTCCTCCCACAAGGCTGTAAGTTTCTGGAGCGGAAGAGATCTGGATCTGAGTCTGGTTCCTCTCGGCAACCACCATACAGCCTAACAGTGCCTGGCTTGCGTAGGGACCCAGTCAATGACAAGAAGTCCTGAAAGAAGTCTCCCTCTGGCTTTTCACCACCCCACTCCCTTGTCTCTTCTGGGAGCAATAGTTATAAGC